>OZ010796.1:83767453-84311735 GCA_963932465.1 Maratus speciosus | reverse complement strand
ACTTCGTCTATTTTGGTTGCAATTTTTATGAAGACATTTTTTCGTAACCAGTTTGAAAGTGGAAATTGAAGCTAGAAAAAATCTGAAATCTTGAAGAATCCTGTACAGTTTTAGAATGCAAACGAGAAATTTGAAAAGAATGTTGTCATAGGTTTAATATTAGCTTGAGTGTGATTGCGTGGCTTGTTCAAACACAATTTTTCATTTTGAAGGCGGAGAAAAAAATCATTCCTGGTGAATTTATCAGTTTATAATATATTGATTTTTCAAATTAAGCTTTTTCTTTGTAAAACTGAAGGATGGATATAGTTATAATGTTTAATTGACTGTTTTTGCAGTGTGAAATTTGGTTTTTAAATTATATTTCTTCATATTTAAATAAAATTTTTATGTCTGCACAAACAATTTTATATCTTAAAAATTTAATCCTTATATTTTAAAAATAGGTGGTGACATTAACCAGATGCTTGAAGCAATTCAGTTTTTCCTGACATGGAATCTTGATTCAAATTTATATGAAGCTGAAGAATCCTGCGTGAATGATCCTGAGTTGTAAAGTTATGCATTTAAGAGAAAAAAAGGATACTTGCTTATACTTCCTTAACTTTCCTTCTTCAAAGATACATATTTGTAATTGTTCAGATATACGTATATCTATGATCTCCTCCTAGAATTAAAGAAGGCAGAGTGCTTGCTGGTAGGATTTTAGATTCTTATGGAAATTTTCATCTTTTACAGTGGCTAGAAGCATGCATTTTTCTAAACGAAAGGACAGACAGGGTCCAGCACCCCTCTGAACTGTGGAAAATGGTATACAAAATAGGATTATATTAGAAAAACATTAGTCTGATATAGTTGATATGAATATATAAATTGTATTTTCAATAAATGGAGCGGCATACCGCAAACCAACTGAATTGGTTGCTATTTTATTTTGCCTGTTTCATTTTCATTTCAACTATTGCAGGTCTGCCATTAGTGATTATTTTTTCTCTGCCACTGTTTTAACAAATTAATCTTCATAGTAAACTATTATTATTTAGAAATATTGAATAAAAAAAAAAAACCTGCTATTGTTAAATTAAGGTTAGCAGAGTAAGTATAGGAAAAGCAATATTTTTGTATTAGTTGCATGCAAAAGATTACCAAAGATTTTACAATGTGCTGACAGATGGATTAATCTTCTGGAATTAAGTTGCATTAAATATATTTTTTAAATTATGCTTAAGTTATTTTAACCATTAAATAAAAATTAAATTGAAATACAGGTTTTAAACAAATTGAATTTGAAAGTACCATATTTTCCCGCGTATAAGCCGCAGCTTAGTTAAGTCTTTTTCAAACTGGGTATTTTATTTTAAAAATAAAGTCAAATAAATGCTAAGCAACAGTAAATCGCATTTTATTTAAAACAAATTCTGGTATCTGAGCTGCGGTTTATACGCAGGAAATTACTGTAATTATTTTTCTATTATTCGATGATGTAAAAATTAAATTACATACCTACTGTTTAGAAATAATTAAAATTTTGAAAAAATGTAAATGGATTTATTGCAGACTTAGACTGTCTAAAATGGATAAAACCTAAAATATTAAAAATATGAGAAATTCCATCTGTAACCATTGCTCTTACATTAACCCTGAAATCACAAGACCTGGGGTCGCCGGTGGAAATTTGTGTGTGTGTGTGTGGGGGGGGGGGGGGTTGGTAATCACGTTCACTTGCCCCAAGTAGTCATTACGGTATTTGTGAAGCCTTCAAGACCACCAGGATGTTTACCTTCCCTTAAGTATTTTTTTTGTGTGTATGTGTGTGAAAAGGTAAAATATTGAATTTGTCTGAAGTGTGTGTATGGTCCATCAGACAAACTTCTCGCAGAACTTTGTTCGGTGCATACATGATTTACATTTATTAAATTTATTTAGCTACATATAGAAAATTTATGATTATTTTTCTCATCTGCTTTGTTCAAGTCTTACCTCATATCTTGCTTCGTTGTTTAACCTGCATAAAGTAAGTAAAGAAAATTTATCATTATTTTTCAGCTAATTCCAAAATACTTCGATAATCTGCTTTGTTTCTTACCTCATCTTGCTTCTTTAAATTTTACTAATTTAACTAAATATTATTTTCTACATAGTCCAGTACTTAGTTTATAACTTGTTCAGATTTTTGAACAAGAAATATAAATTCAGTGTGAAAATGTAATTTATTAGATGCAGAAAATCAGAATAATGATTTACAAATTAATTTGACCTATAATGTTCCTGAGAAATGCTATTGAAATTTGAATTGTTGAAATTTTTTATTCCAATTTTGAATGATAGAATGCATATAAAACTGCAATTATAATAAATTTTGTAAAATTTTTGGGATGGGCACTTTCTAGTGTAGTTTAAAAAATAAATTTGTCCTAAAAAATGTATGTATGTTTTGAATTTAAATATTTTTGAGAAATTTCATGCTTCACATTGTTAAACTTCATGCCGCTCAGATACTTTAGTGTTAAAAGATACGAGGTATGAAATTACTGAATTTACACTTATCTTAATAGAAATATTTAGTATTGGTCTAATGTTTTCTATATTGTTCGGGTACTTGACTAAGTGATGTTTACAAAAATATTTTAAAAACTAAACAAGCTAATCATATGATCACGGTTAAAATAGTTATAGTAGTTTACAACTTAAAAAAAAATACACTTTAAATTAGCACTTTGTTAAAGTTCACTAACAGTTTTTTTAATTTTAAGGGCTACTCATATTGGTCCTGCATAGAATGTCCACTTTTTTCCCATATGAGCCCATATACGATCTATAGAGATATCTATAAAACTATTTACATAGATCTATAAGGATTTATAATGTGATCTTTATAGATTTATAGGTCACAGAACTAAGGGACTTCAGTCACTTAAAAACACCCGCTCAGTAATGTTAAACCTATAGGCATGTTTGTTTTAAAATTTATTGTTTGATTATTTTAAACCATTTTTTTTTTTTTTTTTTTTTTTTTTTTTTTTTTTTTTTTGCATAGGATAGCTGAGGTCGATCTCTAATATGGCTATTTTTTACTTTTCAATTTCGGTTGGAGATTTAAAAAAAATAAAGATACCTTCACTTTCGGAACCGGTTTCGTAGGTGAAAGTACTTTTATTTTAAAAAATCTGTAACCAAAATCAAAAAACTGCAAAATAGCCCTGAGAGCAAGCTCATCTATCCTATATGTGAAAAAAAAATTGTTTAAAAATATTCAAATTTAAGTGAGAAATTCGAAAACCTGTCCATAAATTTTACATTACTGGGCGGGTGTTTACATGTGAGCGAAGTCCCTTAGTTCTGTGACCTATAAATCTATAAAGATCACATTATAAATCCTTATAGATCTATGTAAATAGTTTTATAGATATCTCTATAGATCGTATATGGGCCCATATGGGGAAAAAAAGTGGACATTCTATGCAGGCCCAATATGGGTAGCCCATATAGATCTACATAGGCATCCCACATAGATCCATATAGATATCTGTATAGATTGACATAGACATCTATATAGATATATATAAATAACCCGTATGGGGCCATATGGAAAAAAAGTGGACATTCTATGCGGGCCCAATATGGGTAGCCCATATAGATCCATATAGATATCTTTATAGATCGACATAGACATCCATATAGATATATATAAATAACCCGTATGGGCCCATATGGAAAAAAAAGTGGGCATTGTATGCAGGCCCAATATGGGTCGCCCACATAGATCCATATAGATATCTTTATAGATCGACATAGACATCCATATAGATATATATAAATAACCTGTATGGGCCCATATGGAAAAAAAGTGGACATTCTATGTGGGCCCAATATGGGTAGCCCATATAGATCCATATAGATATCTTTATATATCGACATAGACATCCATATAGATATATATAAATAACCCGTATGGGCCCATATGGAAAAAAAAGTGGACATTCTATGCGGGCCCAATATGGGTAGCCCATATAGATCTATATCCCTGACCCACTTTTGCCCATATGGGCCCATATAGATGTGCTGCCTGGGTTCCCTCTCTCCACTGAAATGTCTACTTACCCCTTTTTTTGTATCATAAAAAATTAAAATTCTATAAAGCTTTAATTTTAAAAAAATCCCCCGCTTGTTATTTTGGTCCGTGTTAGTACAGAATTGTACTTCTTAATTTTCCTTAAGGCCCTACTTCAGTCAGGCGAAAAGACCCGTTCGCTAATGCTATTCCTATGGAAGAAATTTATAAAGATATCTCGATCGCATTTCAATATTTTTAGATGATTTTTTTTTGCAGTGGCTAGCTGAGGTCGATCTGTAAAAAGGCCGTTTTTTACTTTTTCGATCTTCATTGGGGATTTTTTTCAAGAGGATGCTTTCATTTTAGGAACCGGTTCTGAAAATGAAAGTGTCCTGATTAAAAATACCCGTAAACGAAATTGAAAAAGTAGAAAACAGCCTGCATACAGATCGACCTCAGCTAGCTACTGCAAAAAAAATCATCTAAAAATATTGAAATGCGATCGAGATATCTTTATAAATTTCTTCCATAGGAATAGCATTAGCGAACGGGTCTTTTCGCCTGACTGAAGTAGGGCCTTAAGGGTGTATTCGAAAAAATATTTTTCCACCCTCAACAGCTCGAAATTTTCTGGGACATTTTCAGACTCATTTTTAAAAGTAAAACATGATACTTGCTGAGGTGATTTTTTAAGAGATGTATAAGAGGCCGTGTGATTTCATTTTTCACACAATTAATTAGAATTTGAGTTTTAAACAATTATTTTCTCAGTATGACCATTTTTTTCATTCCCCGATCTCCCGCTTCGGAAAATTCGGTTCAAAACGCCAACTTTGGAAGCATTTTTTACAATATTTTCTGCATTTATCAAAAAATCGAGAAGCACGGCACATTATGTAGTTTCTAAATAAGAGAATTTCCCAGTTTGATGCGTTTCAGAGCAAAACTGAATTTAAAAATGAATCAGAAAATAAGCAGTTTGGGTTGGAATACACCCTTAAAGTAATATTTCATTTTGGTAACGAAATAAACTTATAGATGATAATTTTGAAATATTCTGACAAAATCTATTTACGGTCCTGTTTTGAACACAGTTCTTATAATTTGGATATTATATTTTCAGGTGACTGTGTATGAATTTAGTTTTTTCGCAGAAATTTGCTTCTGTCTTAATATATTTTATTTATTAAATTATACTTTCGGGTAACTGTGTATTAATTTAAAGCTTAGCAGAAGTTTGCTTGTGTCTTAAAAATATTCCACATTTTAAAGTATATTTTTACTGTGCAAGAGAAAATGAAGAAAGTTTGTGTAAATATATTTAAATAAAATTTATTTACAATACTTAAAAAGTTTCTATTTTTTTAAAGAATCCTAATTCAGAAAATTTTGTTTAAAATCTTCATAATAAAAATACATAGGAGAAAAAAAAAAGAGAGATAAATTAAACAAAATATTATTTTTGGATTTCCTTTTTACTACACTCGCTATCAAAGCCTGAGAGCTAATGTGCCCGCAGGTTCTGTGTGTACGTTCGTATGTATGTACGTAATGCGATAAATATTGATAGAAATATCCGATTTACTGCATTTTTTTTTCTAGGCTCATTCTGACATGGCTCTTCCGTGATTAGTTTTTAGGGTTTATTGGTTAAGTATAAAGGGGAGGAGAAGGCTAATCCCCCTTAATTTAGATAAATGGGAATTTCGTGCAGAATTATCCCATTTGCTTCAAATTTGGTATACTGGTTTATTCTGATAAGGTGCTTCCATGATTAGTTTTGGAGATTAGATTTGGGGGAGCTAATTCTCCCTTAATTTATTATTCGAGGGGCATTAGCCTTAAAAAAAGTACAATATAAAACTAGTATTGTACTTTATTCTGCGAGCTCAATGCCATCAGTTTTATTGGGTACTTTTCTCTGTATTGCCTTTTCTCTCCTATACAAGTGAAATGCAAAACATAAATTAATATTTAAAAATTGCTATAATTTATCTAAAAAATGACTCGATGATTGATATAAAATGTTTTGTAAAATAGTCTTGCTTTCTAATACGGGGTTTTTTCCTTAAAAGAAAAAAAAATTAAATAATTCTCTCCGAAATGTTTTTAAAGTAAATTAAAATTGTTTTTAAATAAAAATGTTCAGCTACAATAGCTATTAGATAAATTTTACCAATGATGATGTGGAAGAAACTTCAGAGAGAGTTGAGATTAGTATGCCATGTGTTTTGCGTAAATAGGGGCTCCAAATGCTCTGGACACCTGTAGTTTAAAGCAATTTTCTTCGTCTTATCAAATGGTACAATTATCTGAGATTCAAGATGACGAAATAAATGTAATGTCGACAAAATGTGACATAAATGTGATGACAAAATAAAGTGAAGTACATTTCACAAAAAATTTTTTTTAACAATAAACAGTTCTTAATTTTAATATTTTAAATTTAATCAGTTTCGTAGAATGATATTGCAAATCCCTGCAAGAAAAATAAATAAAACATACATATCAAATGTAAAAAGAATATACAGCTACACTTGTCTCTAAATCAATCACAATCAAATCCTCTTGAATCAAGAAGGACTGAAGAAAAACTACGTTTTAGGCAGTTTTCTATCTTTCTAAATGTAAGTGTATTACTTTTCACCAGGAACATGGAACTTTTCTTTTAAAAAAAGATTCCATTAGAGACAAGTTCCGTTTTCTGATGTTTTAAGGTATTTTCAGAATTACCCAGGTGGGTCCTCTATGACACAAGGCGTGATTTTTCGTTCTTATCACTGTTGTTTTTCAAAATCGAACTTTGAGCTTTTTTTTTAAACTTTTCCTAAATATTAAATATAATGCCTTAACAGGAATTCAGTTACAATCCAACGAATACATTTTTATTTACAAGTCCATATACCTAGAACTACCGTAGTGGGTCATTGCTGACCCAAATAAGATAATGACTTTTTCTTTTATTTCAACAGGGGTTTTTAAACTTTACATTTTTTGGAAACAGAAGGGTAATGTTAGTAGATGTATTGCACCTGCCTTTGACAAGAGGGGGGAAACAGCTGGAGGCGTGTCCACACATTTGCCATGCACCTGCAAGGCTATTTGAAAGCTTTTTTATGATTCAAGCTAATGCATATAGCTATTAGAACGTTATAGATGTCTTTATCTCTATTATACGTTAGAAACTACGTAAGAATAATTTGCCGGCTGTAAGTTTAAAGGGAGAAAAAAAGAATATGATAGTGGTATTCCAGTTTTGACTTGTATAGGGATGGTTCTGCCTCGAAGAGCTCTGTCGAAGGATTAAAATTTTAAATTGCTAAGTGAGAATTCAACAAATGATTCTTGCGCCGAAAATATATCTGATGGCGATAAAAATTTTGATATAAATGAAGAAACAATTTTTTGTAAAAATGCCCATAAAATCTCTTCTTCCGAATTCAAGTGACAGTGAGAATGAAAATATTCCTAGAAAATACTGTGGAGGAAGACATGAAACACCGATAAGTCGTAAAGGTATTGTTAATAAAATACAAAATAAAGGAGATGATTAGAAAAAAAGAGAGAAAAGCATTCAAAATGAATTGTCCTTTCAATGTGATTTGGAAGAAGCGATAAATGGAACTATATGGATAATACAAAATCTATGTCCATTTTCTTTTGGTTGACAACCTATTCAAAATGTAGCGGTCGTATATGAATCAGTAGTTTACAAAACGACAATAGGTTTTGATATGACCAGAAGAGACTATATTCTAAAATTAGCACAGGAATTAAGAGAGAAGCTAAATTGCATTAAAAATCATTTTATTAATCATCAATCTGTATTTTATGTTTGTACAGTGGAATTTCCCTTTAACGAAATCACTATTTAATGAAGTTTCTACTTAACAGAATTTTCCGCTGAACCTTGACTTTGGACACCATTAACATGTAAATTAATCTCCATATTACGAAAAATGTATTCTACGTACTAGCAGAACTACCCGGCTTCGCCCGTGTCAATTATTAGGAGCCTTCCGGGTATAATAAATTAAAATGAGATAATACGACTATAATAACTGGTATTTGTGCATTCTCGCCCACAAATCATTATAAAAACAATAAAAAAACATGACGTTATTGTATCGCAACCATAGTAAAATTCCGCATCTTTAAAAATCAGAATGCTCGTGTTCTTGGCTGTTGTAAAAGAAAAATATATGATTTTCCTGATAATACAAAGAAAAAAAAATAACTAGTTGGCGTAGTATTTAGTAAAAATTCTCGATGGTATAGTATACATTATAAAGAAAAAATATGTTAGTGAGTAACGCTGACATGATACTAATGGTATCAACGACCTAACCCATAAATTGTGCCTTTACTGTAATTATTCTTAACTTCTAAACATGCACAATTTTACTTTTTACACTGAATAGAAAAACTTACTTTCAAATGAACTTTATTTGAAAATTATATCTCAATTTTCAGATATTAATTGGTTCTGATTTTAATACTGATCATTAAAAATTAAAAAACAATTACACAATTACTGATACAATTTTCTGAATTTAATGGATTTTAAATTAATCTTCAAGCATGGATCTTTTCAAATTTGCAACCCAAAATAGAGAAAGATGAACCCATTTGCTCTGAATGCAATATTATAAGGAAAAGACATGTCAATGAGTAACGCTGGCATCCTATTTTTGGCGGCAATGACCTAACCAATAAATTTTGCTTTTACTGCAATTTGTTTAACCTCTAAACATCACACATTTGATTTTTTCAACATCCAATGGAAAACAAAAAGTACATTCAAAGCTTTTTGTTTGAAAAGCGATTCTCAATTTACTACTTTTTTATGTATTTTAAAGTAATTTTTAAGTAAGAATATATTGTATATATTCGTGCAACCCAATTAGAAAAGATCAATCCGATTGCTCTTAAAACAATGTAAATAATTCATCATTTGGGAGATTTTTCCTGCAATATTCCATAACGAAATCGGCAAACGAAATGAAAACCCTATAAAAAAAATAAGATACGAGTTTAACAGATTTCAAATCGAACTATTTAAAATTATATTAATGAAGTTGCTGTAAATAGTTAAAAAATCACGAGTGACCGCTTGTTAATACGAAAGTACCAAAAATGCTTTTTAACCCTTTGAGGGGCAAGCAATTGCGTTTGCGTAATGCTGGATTCCCACCGGAAATTTAGAAAAATTTTATTTCAAAATAAGGAAAAGCATTTTTACGTCTTTTTTTCACCAAAGTTAGAAAAGTAAAATTTCATAAATTTTTTCTGGTGTAAATCTTCATTAATCGTAGGTGGGATAAAATATATCCCACAGCCCCTCAAGGGGTTAATGTAGCTATTGGAAATTCTAAAAAATATAGTAAGTGCAAAAAATCTTTTAGTATTTTAAATAAAAAACGATCTATTTTTTCTATTATGTGGAACGGCCGGTATATGGATCATCTTTAACCACGGATACCGCAGGGTGGATTGCCTGATTATTTTTAAACTGAAAATTCATTCATAAAAACTAAATCTACGGCGAATAACCTGATAATGACATCAAATTCGAGAAGTTTTCAGTACTGATACCAGTCTTGAAGCTAAAAAAAAAAAAAAAAAAAAAAAAAAAAAAAAAAAAAAAAAAAAAAAAAAAAAAACCCTCTTAGAAAACATTTGCTATGTTTCATTTTCTATTTCAAATCGTAGAAAAACATATTTCATGTAATCGTATTTAATATAAATCTCAGAAAATTATCATTGTATTTAAGGGACTAAAACACTTAGCTAAATGGTATAATTAAAGATATAGCATGCCAACAAAATAAGAAAGAAAACGTAGCCACCGTTTTTTAAAATCAACACATATTATGTTTATTGAAACTGACAACATATTTATAGAAAGTGACGCCATATTCAGCGAATTATTTCCTGATATTTTTTCATCAAATAGAAATTCCTATGTTTTAACTAACTATGTATAAACGTTTTAAGTTCAAAATATATTTAAATGAAGTTTTTACGTCTATTCAAAGCACTTATCGTTAAAGTTTTATTTTAAATATGAAAAATTCAGTAATTCAATTATATGCCTATTAATCTTGAGGGTTTTTTTTTTTTTTTTTTTTTTTTTTTTTTTTTTTTTGTATTTTGGCTAATTTCTAATTTCACAATTGAATAATAAACAACAATAACAACAACAACAAAATGCTGAACTATCTTTATCTTTGTAAGTGCAAATGGGTTAATCTTCGAAAATCAGGCTATACGCTATTTGTCGTACTTTAACAAATGTGATTTATAACTTTTATGGAACATATTCCTTACAAAAGTATAACATCATTCATTTTTTTTAGCGAATTCTTGAACAGGTAACTCGGTTACAGAATATTAACATGCTATAATGCCTGACGTTTATGAAAAGCCTCAATTTTTTTAAGCCTTATTTTAAAACTCGCGAAATTGAGTTTCAGGAAAAGACACGTCATTTTGACGTAATTATAGTAAAGTGTTTCAGTTTTTAAAACCAGAATGCTTGTTTTCTTCAGCCAGCAAGCGTAACTGATGCATGAAAAAGCAATAAATACATCCAAATGACCTAGCATTTACCGATATTTTAAATTTGCCTGGCTTAAAAATAAATCTTTCACTTTATGTATTATAATAAGGATTAATTTCAGAAGATCAAGAATCTCTCTTCAGAATAAAGCATCATTAGAAAGTATTGTCTTTAACAGAAATTGATGTCATATCTAGCAAACCATTTTTTTATTACTTATTAACAGAAATTGACGTCATATCTTGCAAACGATTTTTTTTTATTATTATCTTTTCCTAAATTGTTTTCTTGGAATTAAAACTCCTGTATTAAAATAGACCTTTTAACTTTAAAAACATTCAAATGAAGATATACTACGTCATTTTAACACACGTTTAGTTAAAATTTTTACATATATATAGGGAAAGTTTTCGTTTTCTGATTAGAATGACGTCGATTTCAAAAATGCAAAAATATAGAAAAGAAAAACTGAATGTTTATTGGAACATAAAAACGAAATACATGTGTTATCTTTATTTTCTTCACATTATTGTGTCATTTTTTAGGGTGTGGCAACAGGAAAGAAAAAAATGAATTAGAAAATTTAAAAAGATATATTTCAATAATGTAAAGTTATGGAAAGTGGTAGAAAAAACGGATAAATAGTGGTCTGATAATTTTTTTAAGTAGACAGCGACCTTTTTCATGTTCTAAAACGTACGTACATCAAGTTTCGTGCAAATTGGTCAAAAATTGAAGATTAGTATAAAGGACATACATACAGAGAACGGGTTTTATATAAATAGATATAATGAAGTTTATTCCACTTTAGTGCGTGCACAGCATTCAATCGCAGAGGTTTCTGTTGCGATTGATGTACGAATTTATTTCCGCGGATTGTATGAAAATGAAATTATTTATTTATTTAATTAATAATTTCCATTCTTCTTGGTGCTAAACAAAACAATATTTTTCGCTTTAAGATAAACGCTTGCTATCGCCACTCCCTCACTCATACACTATGGTGCTGACAGTGGGCGAGGGGGAGGAACCCTTTGATACAATAAGAAGGGGATACCAATTTCACGAAAATGTTACAGATAAATTGTCTGGATTTTACAAAAGTGTGGACATTTTAATGAACAGTTTTTCTTTTTATAAGAAACCTGTATAAAGTAATATAGCATACTTTTTTAAGATTAAGGATTTAGAATACTGGGGAAAAAGAGAAAAGGTATCCTAACTTCAGCTTTTGTTTACCTTTTTTTATTATGTGTTTTTTAGACATTGTTCTAATTAATTTTTTTCTCATATGGTTAGATTGCATTTGAAAAAAATTACTGCCCGAATTGAAATACGTTTATTCAATATTTCCATTGTATGCGTATTTTTACTTTTATGCATGTGAATATTATTATCAGGGCTCCCAAATGATACGCCAACTGAATACCAATATTTTTTTAGAGAAATATTCTTTTTAAATTTTTCTTACAAACCGCCCCGGAACCACCTTTGAAAGTTAATTTTAGCGCAAACCTAGCATAAAATTTTTGTTAAAATTTATTGGTATTTAGTTGGCGGACCATTTGGAAGCCCTGTATTATACAAATTTCATAAATTTTAATTGACTTCTGTTTAACGATTTTTTTTTCATAACGAAGTGTTTAGATGCAACGAAGTGATTTTCATTAAACGGAAATTTCACTGTATCTCCGTACAAAACCCAATATTGCAAAATCTGGAGTTTTCAATCCTCCGACCAACCAATGATTGTAAACTAAACGAATATGTTGCAGTTTCATTAGTTTTAACCCTCTCGCTGCGTAATTGTTTTATCAAAATAGCTTCAAAAATTGCGCATTTTAAAAATTTTTATTCTTTTGTCACTAGTTTTTCAAAACAAAAATTTTTGTCTAATTTAATTAAGAAAATGCTCCGATTAAATAAAGCAAAATTTACAATAAAAATATAACTGGTGGGAATAATCAGGGAGGTTTAATTAGACGGAAAAATGGATGCCCCAGAAAATCTCGGGTTGCGCAGCGAGAGGGTTAACGTGCAAAGACAATAAAATAAAAAATGTTTAAAGTTTCTTTGTGGATTATACGCAGCAAAAAAGAAAAAAAAGACCATAGCTTTTTTTGTGAATTGTTTCAATAGAAAATAGCATAATGCAAGTAAAAAATCATGGAGCTCTGTATACATTTAAATTTATTGCATTTTAATATCTTATTAATCTGTAGGAACATTATTACGAAATTTAATTTGATAATTAAAATATATATCGTTTGATAGATATATATTACGTTTCTTTTAATTCGACCTGACAAAATCTCAAAGTATTTATTCTAAGATTAGTAATTAAGTTTTCTATGGTGGTATCTTTTGACTAAATTTCGTAATATGTATTATTCTAGAAGCTAAATTGTATTAAAAAACATTATACTAATCATCGTGTTTAATGTTTGTGTCTCCAATACAAAACACAATTAACATCATTGAATAACTTTGGTCAGCTATGACCCACCTTGGTAATTCTAGATATCATGGAAGACGGTAGTATTTCGAGTGACGCAGCCTTAAGCCTAAAATCGTATCGTATCGTATCGTTAAAATCGTATCGTATCGTATCATAGAATTCGTAGATGGCGGAACTCATATATACAGCTAACTCGACATCAAAGAAAACGCGAAAAGCCGCCTTTTAATAACTCAGCAGATATATGTCTTATTGTTCTGAATTTTCTAGAACAGTCTTATATCTGCAGTCTAATCGTATACTGAAATTTTTGCATTTCTACGTGCAGTATATTTTGAGATCTAAATAGCCATTTTTAAAGTGAAAACGTTGGTATAATATCGAGGAAGTTCCTAATTTGAAAATCTCGAAAACGGTTCTAACGATTATTTTTAAATTGATACCTAATATAAATGTGATTAAGGCGAGGTGAATAACACTTTTCTTTTTTCTGGGAAAACTCTCGTTCGTTAAATAATTCGATTTTTTTTTCTCTCGAAAATGACACGGGCGATTTTTTAAAAATCAAATAAATATGTTTCAGATGAACCAAATAACAATTTACTTGTTTCCAGCAAGACTCTTGTTCGTTTTATAATGCGCATGAAAAATCGGACTATATTTCTTCGCCATTCTATGGAAATTTCACCGAAAATGCATGACACTGTATTCATACACATGCTTTCTTTTTAACCACTTTTGGGGAGAAAAGTTTTGTCTTCCCACTGGCTGAGTGGCTAAGGGCCATCGTTTACTGACCTTAAGATTGGCAGTTCGATACTCTCTGATACGTGTTTTCAGATGTGAATGTTTTTTTTTTTTTAAAGTCTGCTAGTTGACCATTATTCTCAGTTCCTTTGTAATTTTTTTAATTGCTATTAAGTTAAATAAAATTACAATTATAATGACGCCAATTTGATGATGATTATTTCTTGGCAATTTTTCAACAATAAAAATATTACCATAAATTTTATAAATATATTTAATTTCAATCACTTTACAAAAAATATACATTAATAATTATTATTTGAATATAAATCACACGATCAGAAACGTAAAAAAATAATTCATTTCAGCTCTTCTTTTTATAATATCATTTTTTATTGTTATGACGGTCAATCAATATATAATCACTGACATCCATAATATTATTATTATTATAATTATTATTTTCCTTGCATAAAAGCTATTGTGATGTAATAATTCTTTTATAATAAATAATTTAGTTGAAATGTTTTATTTATAAATATCAATGAAGTTTGATAACCCCGAGACAATTCTTTTTATTTAACTTTGCAATATTTACAGTTTACATAATAAGCATATCAGAATTCTGGTGTCGCCATCTTTTGACGCAATTGCGTAGTATTATAGAGAAATGTTTGATAAAAACGTTGAAGAAGACAGTTTTTAAATCGAAGAATTATTTTAAGAGATATTTAATGTTAAATCTGGATAAAATTGTCTCATTAAAAAAGTCTCATAGGAAAAAAAAATATACATGGGAATTTAATCATTTTCATTCAATTTAATCATTCAACAGAAACTCGAAGTTTGCAGAGTGCATTTATTATTTTTAACTTGCCTAATTTTTTGACGGTTTATTTCAATTTTAAATTAAAATTTTCAGAATTTCCAGAGATATTTTTTACATATTTTAGAAAAGGTTATTTTAAATTGTTGCCAAATGTTAAAACAGCGCAAAGAATAATATATCCTTTAAATTAAAAATTTATTCACACGTGACTATTATAAACAGAAAAAAATCCTTTTAACCCTTTGAGCTCTGCCGGGTGAATTTTCACCCACATAAAATCAAAATCTTTTAATTTCCTTCAAAAAGTCTCCATTTTAATTGCAAAAACTGGGTTTTGTAGATTTTACTTGTCTTCTTAAAATCTAGATGGCAGCACTATTCTCTGCAAATATCTAGTAGGTTTTTAATGCGACCTTAAAAACACTCCAATTTTGAAGGTTTAGAAATTTTGTATTTTTCAAGCATTATAAAGAAATATTTTTCAAAGGAGATAACATTTTTTTTTCTCTTGGACACATCAAACATTTAATAATAATTACATGCAAAGCACTAAACTGAAAATTTAAATAATTACAGTGGATAGAAATAAGTAATGGTAGAATTTTCTACCAGCAGAGCTCTAAGGACTACAACAATGTGCTTTGTCACTAGATGGCAGCACTAAAATTACATACCAGACAGTGTTTCAGAACCAAAATTTAGATGCTTATAATTTAATTCCAAGGAATTTAAATTTGTGTTTAATTTAGCAGATTGACGAGTTTATTATGTTTTAAATATTTCTAAATAAAAATTAAATATTTTTAAAATCTGTTTCATCTATAAATTTGATTAGTTTGTATTTTTATATTATGATTTAAAAAAATTTTAATTTTGAATTTTCTCATTTAATAAATTTTTAAAATATTTTAATAGTCTTAGAATTTGTTTAAACAATGTAACTGCTTAAAATATGTTGAAATTTCAGCAATTATAGTAATTTTAGAATAACTTTGAGGTGTCAGTTCTTGTATTTGCGTGTTGAAATGAATGCTCTAGAGCTCTGATGGTGGAAAAACTTTCCACGTCCCCCAGCCTAAAGGGGGTATTTAAAAAACTTTTTTAATAACATGGTTCAATTTCAGACAGTCCCCTAATCACATTTTAAGTGTTTTTCTAGCATATTTTTAAAATTTTAATAACCCGGATCTCAAAGGGTTAAATTAGAATTAAATGATAACGTGTTAAAAGCAGGAAAATATTAAACATTACGTCATAAAAATTGTTTTTACACATGCTTACTTAAAATGAAAGAAAATTATAAAATAATCAATTATTTCCAAATTAGAATTAAATGATTACGCATTAAAAGAAGGAAAACATTGAAAATTACGTCATAAAAATTATATTTACACGTGAATATTAAAAGAAAAAGAAAATTTTTTAATAATAAATTCATTGATATGTGTTAAAAGTCATAAATGGAGGAAATTACGTCATATTGGCCAAAGTGGCCAAAACAGTTTACAAAACACATTGCAAAACATACTGCAAAACAGTGTAAATTAAAAAATATATTTATATGATAGATTTATTTCAAATTTCGAGATGATATTTTTAACTATAGTTGCTAATTTTAAGGTAGCGCAAATAATAATATTATCTTTCTAAGAATAAAAATATTTTCAGTTGAATGTTACAAAGAGAAAGGAAAGTTTGGTGAAAATTATGTCAGATTTAAAACGTTACATTTAAAATCTCTTATTTAAAATCATTTTCTTATAGCGTTGTTTAAAATACCATAAAGCAAAGACTCTGTTGACTTAGTTCCTTTTATATTTGGTAATTTTCAAATGTTTAACTAATCTTATTTAATCAAGCAGGGAAACAGCAACTAACATCAGCTGATTCGGTTTTGAAATCCCTCAGTAAAAGGGAAACCCGTTTACAGTAAGATCGCCATTGATTTTTTAATTATACAGAGCAGCCTCGATTATCCGAGCTAATTGGGACTGTTAGTAAATCGGAATCGGAAATCTCGGTTAATAGAAACTGTGTGTAAAAACTCGCCGTGCTTGCGAATTTAACATCTCTTTAAAAAAAAATATATAGAACGTTTTTTAAATAATAAAAGTAAATATATGTAAAGTTCTGTTTCACAGCTTAACAAATTTAAAAAGAAAATCAAATACAAGTAGTAAATTTTAAAATGCAAATTGAAAAATTTACGAAAGTTCACACAGCCACTGGAAACAAAGCATTGTTCGCTATTGACTTCTCAGGGTCCAATGTTTCTTTGGAGTTGAGGGCTTTTGGGGGCAGAAGGGCCTGTATAGCACGGACAGTGAGCTAAAGAGTGTGGTTATTTTTAAGGCTCATTCAAAAGGAAAAAAAAATCAGACTTTGTTATCGGCTCGGTTAACAGAAACCTCGATTAATCGAAGCTCGGTTAATCCAGGTTCTACTATAATTCAATCTTCCGTAATCTTTTTAAAGCAGATCAAATTAATGGACTTTAGCACAAAGTCACATAGCTGATAACTGCCATGCTTGTTGGCCACCTTTTTTTCAAAAAGTTTGCTTCACCTTATTCAATTAATGAGATATCTCCGATAAAATAAGTCACATTTTCCCGTTCTAAAATACTGGTATTCAAAAATCGTAGCATGTAACTGACACTACAAGTACTCATGGAACTAGACTATTTTAAGTCTGATTTTTATTATAGACTATATAAAATTATTAAAAATATATATTATGATAGGAACTAGCGGGCTTCGTCCGCTATTTACGTTACGGATATAAAAATCATGTTTTTTTTTAGGGAAAAAGAAATAAAAACCTATTTGACGATAGGTTTATAAAGACACATTTTGTATTTGTTATATTTCCGGGGATGAGGAGGGGGTGGGGGTATTTTGATTAAATATCGCTATTGGTCTACATGGCAGATATAATTATGATAGACACTAGCGAGCTTCGCCCCTCTATGGCGCCTTATGGGTCCAGCGTCCATAACTCAGAAACTACCTTTCGGACATCAATGCAACAGATTCCAAACGTTATAATTAACTTAATAATCACCCTATATAGCATTAAAGTAAATTTATGAGTACTATTTTTTTATCGTAATTTCTGAAGAGAAAAAATTATTTCGGTTCCATTCTTAGGTCTGAAAAATTTTGAAAAAGGGGGGAAGGAGGGGACATGAGACTGCTGTTTGTCAAACAACACAACAGGCTCTGGCTTATTCAACTTGGTTTTTGATGACTTCAATTGGAAGGTGGTTTGTTTAAAAGAGTGCGTTCCCTGCCCCATGAAAATTGGAACTATTGGTGCTACATCTATGTAAGGATTTAATAATTATAAATTAACATTTTGGATTTATTAATTTAAGGATAAAGTGTTTTTAAAGGAATATCAAATGAAACCCTCTGTGCGATTTGCGATTATACTTACCCAGTTGTTTTTATATACAAACTGCTATAAGGAAAATTGTAATAAAATAGTAAAAATTAAATCTGCATTAAATTCCATAAGTATCTTTTTTTTTAATCATTTTATCACTAACCTCAAAAAAGTAATGATATCAATGCAAAAACCCTTGACGGGTTAAAAGTTTCTGACGCAGCACTTTATCTTATGCTCTAAGAATTTTAAATATGGAACTTAAAAATACTGATATCAAATTTTGAGTGACGTTATGCTATTTCTTAAAAAATATATTTGTATTTATTTCACCATTTTATTTTTGTTTTATTTATAATCGCATGTGCAAAAGTTATGTTCAACATGAAAAGCTGCATAAAATTTTATTCGCTGTTGCTTTATCATTTACATCTCTCATAAATTCAAAATATGTGTTTTAAAAGATATGATATAAAATTTAAGTGACGCCTTGATGTGACTTTAAAAGGTTTGTTTTTTAAAATTCAATTTAAATTATTTTTGACTTGGTTAAAATATTTTTTTTACATCTACACAATACTTTTAATTTTCCAATTCACTGTTAAATATATCACTTTCATTGAATCTATACTATGCATTGAAATGTATTTATTTCAATAAATTGATTTATCTTTTGTGTCACGCTATTCAAAATTGTGAGTAAGATTTATGTAAATGGTTTCTTTGCGTCATTGTGTCCAAACTACATGAAATGTATGAAAAAGGATAGTTTGACGCAAATAAACCTTTTACATAAATCTTACTCACAATTTTGAATAGCGTGACACAAAAGATAAATCAATTTATTGAAATAAATACATTTCAATGCATAGTATAGATTCAATGAAAGTGATATATTTAACAGTGAATTGGAAAATTAAAAGTATTGTGGAGATGTAAAAAAAATATTTTAACCAAGTCAAAAATAATTTAAATTGAATTTTAAAAAACAAACCTTTTAAAGTCACATCAAGGCGTCACTTAAATTTTATATCATATCTTTTAAAACACATATTTTGAATTTATGAGAGATGTAAATGATAAAGCAACAGCGAATAAAATTTTATGCAGCTTTTCATGTTGAACATAACTTTTGCACATGCGATTATAAATAAAACAAAAATAAAATGGTGAAATAAATACAAATATATTTTTTAAGAAATAGCATAACGTCACTCAAAATTTGATATCAGTATTTTTAAGTTCCATATTTAAAATTCTTAGAGCATAAGATAAAGTGCTGCGTCAGAAACTTTTAACCCGTCAAGGGTTTTTGCATTGATACAAGAATTACTGTAATTCTAGTGTTAAAACAATAAATGTATCACTGAAAGAGACAAAAAAAATGTTTATATATTACCGTTGCTTTAAAATATACGCATATTCTATAAAGCAGTTTGGTTAAGTAGACGTAAATATTTTATAACGTAGAATATTTTCGTTCATTTTCTGAACAAAAGACGTGCAGCATTAATTAAAACTCCTTTTTTCATATATCATACTTTTTACCATTTAAATATTTATTTATTCCAAACTTTCAAACTTTGTGTTAATTTTCATCTATGTGTTTTCCTATAAGTAGAAAGTTTTGCTTACTGATTTTAATCAACATAATAATAAATTAATTTTAATCAATATGTGCACCGTTTTATCAAGATTTGAATGTCCTTTAATTTCTTTAGTAGGCTTCTATTTATACAAATGTATTTAAAAAAGACAATCGAAGTGTTTAATCTAAACTTGTAAACATGAATTAATTTTATCAGAAAATGTGAAAATGTATAAGTTTTATCAGAAGAAACAGATAATCAGAAATGAAAAGTACATAATTATTTTAAATTGTCCAAACTGATTATTTATCCTTGTGAAGTTCGCGCATGTCTTCTCCGCTCTAGTAGTGCCCCCTTTATTACAAAGAGGGAAAGCTAACCAGAACATGCAATGGCTGCACGTAAGAAGGTGAACGATGAGAACGACTTTGGCCACTCACTGCAAGTCGAAAAATAGAACTGAAACTATTGAAGAATTGCTGATATTTAATAGTGTTATTTTTTTCTGTTTGTGCCAATATTTGTTCCAGTTACGTCCTATTTGTAAAAAAAAAAATAATAATAAAAAATAAAGTGCGCAAGTCAAGAAATAAAAGGACAATTATTAATATACACCCCACACAACTCGACGATTCACGGTCATTTTACCCTACTTTTGATGACACCATAAATACGTGTCTGGGCTTTTTCTTTCTTCATGATTAACCACTTAATAACTCATAATAACCCATAATTAACCTCATAATTAAACCTCGTACTTGCGTAAATCATGAACTCTTCTATTTGAAATAACAGGACATATGTGCGTACGTCCGCATTTTAAATCTAGACTGTAATGTTCTAGCAAACTTTCTTTTTTTTTTTTAATTGCTATAGTGATTGGTTTTGTACGAGCTTAGCAATGATTGTTTTTGCACCC
Organism: Maratus speciosus; assembly: GCA_963932465.1. NCBI lineage: Eukaryota > Metazoa > Arthropoda > Arachnida > Araneae > Salticidae > Maratus > Maratus speciosus. The sequence continues at coordinate 84,291,190 of OZ010796.1, read as the reverse complement.
AGTAGATACGTATCCAAAAAAAAAACTCATTAGTTTTCACGCTGCTTTTTTTAATGTACTAGTTGTTTACTTCGAACTTTATTTTTGTTTGTATAGTATCAATAAACCTTTATTTAATTTGAAACTTACATTAAAATGTAATTTAAAAAGGAACGACTTCTTTTACTTTTGTCGAAATTAATTATATCTGGTATTCGTCATACTCCCATACGGCGTAAGCCTCCTGTAATAACGAGCTGACTCACGCCTCCATTTAACTTCTCAAACGGATGCCTGACTTGGCATCATATCGCGTAAGGTGGTAAGTGAATTTAGGTAATTAATCGCATGAAAAAATATAAGAAAAAATAATTAAGACATTTAATTATGTCGTATATTAAAAGATAAAATACTTACATGCATTTATAGCTTTTGTGTAATGCTATATTAGAATTAAAATTTTATTTTCATCAATTAATGTTTATTATGTTTTACATTTATATTTAAGACAGTCAATATAAATTCAACTAATACTAAATTGGATTCAATGTGAGTATATATATATATATATATATATATATATATAAATTTATATGCACATGCATAGTGAGTATATATATATATTCACATTTTAATCTTGGTTGAAAATATTCTGAATACAAAAAAAAAAAAAAAAAAAAAAAAAAAAAAAATACATAAAGAAAAAAAATGCTACGCATTAAAAATTTAAATACATATTTCTGGACTATATTTGTATTACTTTCACTGGGAAATTTTGATATAATTTGTTATTAATAAAAAAAAGTCTTCAAATGCTTATTCTATGTAAAAATCTTCGTAAGTTAAATATCCAGTTTTTACGATTTAGTCGCATGTAAAATAAACCCTTAATAAAATAAAAAAAAAAAACAATTTAATAAGGAATTCCGCGTTTCCGTTTTCTTTTAATTACATCTTAACCCCCCTCCCCCCCACACACTTGCAATCTAAAAGTTTCAACCAAAACTTTAACATTCGTAAAACTTCTTTTTTTACTTTTCTGCTCATTTATTACTTTATTGCTACAATAAATTATCAATTATTTAAATCCCCCCCCCTCCTTCGGAAATTTCCCATTTTGCCCACCCTGCCCTCAAACCGAGCATTCAAAATATAAAATAGTTAAACAAAACTCTTTCGTTTTTAATTTTTCTGCTCTATTTGTAATTTTATAGAAACAATAAAGAAATAATGGATTGTTAAATCAAACCCCCCCCCCCCCTCCCAACGCCAAATAATAATAATAATAATAAAATTTGCTACTTCTCCCATTGTTTAGCTGACGAAATTAAAAATCTTCAAAACTTATATATTTTTTTCTAATGTTTTTGCTATTTTTTTCTAACAATAATTATAAAATTATCTAAATCCAATCTCCCAACTCCTTTTTCCTTTTGAGCCCCCCTTCTTCAGCAAAAGTGTAATATCTTTAAATTTCGATTAAAAAACTCCTATGCCTTACTTTTTAGAAATATTAAATGAATTCAACCATTTAAAGCAATACCTCATCCCTCAAAATAAATAAATGAATAAAGCGAACTTTCTAGAAATGGGGGGTGAGGGGATATTTGTCCTCTCTTTTAAAATGAGGCTTTTCTCACCCGTCCGGTACGAAATAAATCGGATTCGAAGAACCTGTTGTTTGTTATAAGGATCAGGTTGGCTCGGTATTTCGCGAAGTTCTTTAATCCAGTTCTATACTTCACATATATAGACAACTTATCCCACCTTTCTTGATTTATTTGGAATCTAAATACTCTAAACCCATTGCTAAAGAGGTTAGAACAATTTTCTGCTGAACAACCGTCCACTTTTAGAGATTTTGTAACTTTATAATCATTCAAACGGTTCTCGCCCCATAGGAATCAATGTGAACCAAACGGTAAGTGGGAAACAAGATGCTTGATGAGTCAGGCTGTCTTAAAAGTGCCTATTATACTGCTTAATCCTCTTGCTGCGCAACCCTAGATTTCGTCGGACAACATAAAAGTAGCAACATTTGCGTAACCCTAGGTTTCCTCGGGGATGCTATTTTTTCGTCTAATTAACACTCCCTGATTATTACCACCAGCTATTTTTTTATTGTAAATTTTGCCCCGGTGACAAAAGAAAAAACTTCTCAAAAGACGTTCATCGCGAAGGGGTTAAATACGCGTTTTTTGAAACTATTTTGATAAAACAATTACGCAGCGAGTGGGTTAACCCCTTAAATCCCGCTCCCATCATATTCACGGGCTGTGTCTTTTACTCAGATTGTTTGATTCCCACCAATTTTATAAAATAGTGAAATTGGGTATACTTTAGTATCGTTTTATCTGTCATTAAATAAGGTGAATATTTCTTTTCATAAAAGTGGTGCCAATAAGCAATTTAAATTTTTAAACCGTAATTTAATTCTAGCGTTAAGGGGTTAAGGAGTAAACACCAAATAGTTAATTCTTCGCTGGCGTACATCCACGGCCAAAGTCGTGCGCCTGCCTTATACGGCATTCACAATATCCCTTAGTTTCGGAATCGTTAAAGACTACAGTCGCCGCCAGATGGCGCGAATACTTACTGTAAATTGTATTTTCTCTACTGTAAATAATGCTTATTAAGTGTTACTTTCATACATAAAAATACGAAAAACGTCTCTGTATATGTGTTATAAAAGGTGTATGCGCTATGAAAAAATATAAAAGGTATCTTAATTTAAAAAAATATAGATATGTGTACATTGTGAACAATTTTCATTAAATTTAAATATTGTAAATGCTGGTCATGAAATACGGGGAAAGAAATTTAATAATAAATAAATAATATATTTTTTTTTCATTTTCATTATTTTAAAGAATTAACAAGTCTTTTTTTTTTCTTTCAACAGTTTGTAATCCAAATTTGAAGGAAATTCGGGAAAAGAAATCTCTGGAATTTTTTTAGTGAATCGTAAGTGCAGTATGGAACAGAACAATGAGCCGGTTTTTACTAAAAAAAAAATCAATCAAAAATCAAATTTCAGTTAAGTTAAACCTAAAAAAACACAAGATTGCAAGGAAAATTTTTCATTAGACAAAGTTGGTAAAAGCACCCCCTACAATTCTGAGAGAAACTCTGATACTCCGAAAACAAAGGGATTTCGACTTTTTGTTACGGCCATCGAGGTTTGGCCGTGGGTAAGGAAATATTCTTCCACTATAGTCATTCAGGGTAACTTTGAACCATGGGGTGTAACTTTGCACCACCTCCTAATTTTCAATATTTTTCACTCCAAAATACTAAATAAGCTCCAGAACTGTGTTCTGGTGGCAAAGTTCTAAACTGAGATTTCTACTCTTTATTTTAGAAAAAAAATTAGCAACATTATAGGCAATTAAATGCATCATCTAACTAATTTTGTGAAGTACAGTTTTCAAGGTAATTTTGAATGCTGTTTTGAAGTTGTTGTAATCCAATTAAATTTTCATAGTAAGTAACAATATACTCATTTATCAGACATATTATTGTCTAAATGTTGTAAATGTGATAATATTTTGTGATTACTTATTTATTAATACAGTAAAACTCGGATATAACGCTCACCGCTTAAAATGCTTTCCCGCCTTTAAAGTTCATTTGTCCCGATCCCTTGAACCATACCCATAAGAACAATGTAAAAATTACTCGCTTTTAACGCTCCCCGCTTTTAACGCTTTTTTTATCGGTCCTTTGAACAAAAAAAATCCCGGATATTGCGCTTTGGTGGTTGGGTTTACATCCCGAGTTCTCATTTTCTCGCCCGTACAAAGAGAGATAGAGAGAAAGAGAGGATACGTGGAATTGCAGCCAGCCAACGCCCAAAGACTATGTAAAAAAAAATCAGACGGTGCGGCGGTTTTTTCTCATTGGATCAGAGAACAAAAGAATTTATGTCGTCCATCTCAGCAGCACCTGTCTGTCTCTTACTTCACACAACTGTTTTCGCTTTTTTCATTTACACATAAGTAAGTAGCATCGCTGCCAACTCGAATTAGGTGCAACATTGAAACTAAGAGTATGAAAAGAAAGACGCTGACACTTTCGAAAAAATTAGAAATTCTAAAAAATAATGACAAAAAATCATCTATTCTGAGCCAGAAAGATTTTGCGTTATCTATGAATATCGCGCCGTCGTCTCTTCGGACTCTTCAAAACAGAAAAGATATTGAAAAAAATGCTGCGATTGGTGGCTCAAAGAAAAATAGTGTAAAAACAGGAAGATAAGAAAATTTAGAAAAAGTTATGTATGAGTGGTTTCTTGAGTCAAGACACTGTAACATACCTATCAGCGGATCCATAGTTAAAGTAAAAGCTGCAGAAGTAGCGCAAAAGCTAAGAATTGAGGATTTTACTCCATCTAATGGGTGGTTAGACCGATTTCGGAACCGCCACGGCATTGAGTACAAGAAGATTTGCGGAGAATCCGCTGCCGTGAACATAGAAAATACAGAATTTTGGAAAAAGAATAGTCTTCAAGGGTTTATCAAAAACTTTGCCAGTTGTGATATTTATAACGCGAAGAATTTGGCCTATTTTTTAAAGCGATTTCTGATAAATCTTTAACGTTAAAAGATGATCAGTGCCATGGAGGGAAGCTCAGTAAAGCACGTGTGACTGTGCCTGTTTGTTCCAACGCCGATGGGAGCGACAAACGCCAGCCTCTGGTGATTGGAAAATAGGCCAAACCTCGCTGTTTCAAGAACATTAAACGACTGCCCTGTGACTATGCACATCAACGTAAGGCTTGGATGACGGGTCCCCAGTTCATTAAATATGTTTCTGATTTTAATGTCGAGATGCGGGAGCAAAATAGGCATGCCTTACTATTCGTAGACAATTGCGCAGAGCATTCCCAAAAATACCAGATATTTCAAACGTCTCTCTGGAATTTTCACATGCAAACACCATAAGCGTACTTCAACCGATGGATCAAGGGATCATAAAGGTTTTAAAAAAACATTATCGGAAACGTATAGTGAAACGATTTATACATGAAATGGGAATTAAAATTAGTCGATCTTCTGTAACTCTCCTCGTCGCTATGAACTACCTTAGCGCTTCTTGGGATGCAATCAAATCTGAAATAATTCAAAATTGCTTTAAAAAGCCAGGCTTCATAACGGACGCTGACGATGATATGGATGCGGCTGAAGAGGGGTAGGATTTCAAGGGTCAAGCTGCGAGCATCTTGCAGAAAATGCACACAGTTTTCAGAGCTATCTTAACATTGATAAAGACGTTATCACAAGCAACGTTAGGAGCATTGCCGACATTATAGGGGACACTGTACAGGATGCCGCAGAAGAGGAGGGTCCTGAAGAAGTTGCTCATGTCGATGTTCAAGAGCGCATCCCAACGATGGCTGAAGTAATGGAAGCTTTTAGCACTATCCGCGTATACACCTCTTCAGTAGATACCGCCGCTTCACATGAAGACATATCAAGACACATAAACAAAGCAGAAAACGCTCTTTTATGTGGTCGTTCGTCCATCCGTCAGAGGAAACTCGAAGAGTTTTTCTTTAAAACAAAATAAACAGTAAGTGAATATTTATAGTCCTCATAGTGGTGCTCAAGAATACAAAGGAAAAACACAATATTATTATTAGTTTCTTTCATAATTTTATTTTATGTTTAATATAAGGATAAAGGTTCTATTAGAAATATTAAATATATTTTGTAGCTTTTGTTTTTATGCTAACAATTCCTTTACTTATTCTGATTTGAAATAATAATACACTTTGTAAACACCATGTAAATTTGTGATATTAATTTTAAATGAAGGAAACGTTTTTGTACCTATGCTGTGGAGTGAATATTTTAAATAATACACAAAACTGATTCCCCGCATTATTTAAAGTAGATAATCTAATATTTTCAATTTTAAAATGCCGAAAACCTTCTCCCTCATTTAACGCTTTTCCGCTTTTAACGTTCTTCTAGCCCGGTCCCCCAAAAGAGTGTTATATCCGAGTTTTACTGTAGTTAATAAAATGTAAAATAAGAAGGTAGTAACATTTTACCACATTTTCAGGGTAACTTTGAGCCGGCTGAAAGTTACACTGATGTTTATAATTTACTGATTGTAGGTGCTACTGTCAAAAATTTTCCTAATTTGCACGTATATTTTATATAAATGCCAAAAGTGAACATTAGATATAACATATAAATATTTTCACAAATATGTGTAAAATACAATTCATTTAAAGGCGTTTTTCGGGGCGGAGCTACTCAAATTTGACATTTCATGCATTCGACATTTTTTATTCTTCTTTGAATAATACTAGTACTAGTATGTATTACTGTAACTATGGATATATTATTGCGATAAGAAATTGAAAATTGTTTTCCACTCCATTTTTATGTTTTATATGAACAATAAACAGGTTTTTTGTATTTCTAAATGTTCATGATTCTCTTCTTCCACTTTTCTTATGCATGATATTTGTTGTAATATCATAAATTATACAAACCTTGTGATGTTGGAAAATGTAAATTCGGAGTCTTTACATATCTGAAAACATATTTTGGGGTTCAAAGTTGTCCTTACTATAACACTTTTTTTATAAGGAATTATTTTAGATAATATTTATCAAATATTATCTAAAATATTATCTAAAATATTATCTATAATTAATTATTTTATATAAAAATTTATCATATGGTGCAAAGTTACCCTAAATGGCTGGGTAACTTTGAACCAGGCAAAAAATCCATTTTTTATTGCTTTTATCCTTATTATTCCTTAATTTTTGATAGTCAAACAATAATTTAGGATCATTTCTTCTCTTTTATGCCTCTAGTTTCGACAATATTCTTCAAATAAGAGTGTGGCATATGAAAATAGAAAAAATGTGGATCAAAGTTACCCTGATGGACTGTAATTATTTTACAGTTTGAATGAATGAAAACATTACGTTATAAAATTAAAATAATTATTTTTATATAAACTCACTGATACAAATTGATGAAATAAAATATTATATTAAATAATATGATTAATGCTGATTAAAATCTTTGCAACAATCAAACGACATAAAAAAAATTTATTTTGACCCCACCCCCACCCCTTTTTTTTCACTTAACAATCTATCAAAGCAAAGCCAGTACACAGCTGAATTTTCTCTTTTCAGTACGTTGGCGAAGACTTTCCGCTGAACTGCAAGTAATGAGGTGCCAACAATAGGCACTTGCGCCGTACAAACTCTCCTTAAGGGTGTTCTCAAATCCAAAAGGGCAACTTTCTGGCATAAGTTTTAATTTATTTTTGTTCGAAAATGCATGAAACTAGCTGGTGTTCTTGTTCAGAAACTATATAATTGAGCTGTTTTTTTTTTCATTTTTTTGCAAACGCAATAGATCTTTCAGAAAACAGTATCAAAGTAAGCGCTTTGAACTGAATTTCCGCACGAAGGAAGAAAAAGTACTCAAGAGCAGGCTAAAAACGGGTTTGTCACGTGATCAAAACAGCTTATAACTCCATAGGTAATTGATTGATGAAAAATTGAAAAAGACTGTTCAATTCCAAATCACCTCCATGGCCAGGCTTTTCAATTTTATACCTTTCTGTTAAAAAATGAAGTTGTGAATATGTAAAAACGTTTTGCGCTTGTTGAACAGAGCAGTTACCAGTTAAGAACAGCCTTAAGAGCCCACCCTGTATTCAGCTTATACTGTGATAAACGCCCGAATTGAAAGTTTGAAATTAGTAATTCATACTAAGTTCATCGACCGCTTTCCTTAGAAAAGCAGTTTTTCGAATGGAATCCAATTGTATATCTGACAGAAGCAGCAAACTTCAATAGTTTTTATTAAAACAAAAATATTGCTTTTTTTGTGGGGTGAGTTATATTTAATAAGTTTTCTTTTGTTTGGCTTTTCATTCTTTCCCTTTTAATCAACTTCAACATATTTATACGCAGAAATGTGTGATTAAATACAGACAGAGATTTCGAATTAGAAAAAATGGTTGAAATTTCGAATATTTACCTACCCAGGTAGCACACAGCTAGAGTGGAAATTTTTAATTTTAACGTTGTTTAAAAATAATATTTTTTGCAGTTTAAACAAAAAAATAGAATGTGAAAATTTTAAACATGAAATTGAATAACTAATTTGTGTATGCTCAAGTGTGAGAAATTATATCAATTTACTCAGCACTGATGAAGTGATTTTTTTTATACTGTTGGAAAAAAGTTTATATTTTTTATTCATTCATTTTATTTAGTGTTATACCCAAATGTTTATGTTTTACATGTTTATATTTTACTTAGGTGGCAGGATTAGTTGATTTTAATCATAATGTAAATGAACTGATTAAAAAAATATTTAAATTAACCTTTCAAAAAATGTTATTTTAAATCTATGTCAAGATATTTTGTAATAAATATTATAATTATGTATGTCCAAAAATGCATTGTAAATTTCGAAAGTGGGAGAGGCTTTTTTAATTTTATTTAAATCAAACATAACATTTAAAAATAAAATCATAAATTGAGATTGGGTAAGTTAAGGTAATATATAGGATATATGTTAAATTGTAGCTAGTATAACTGAAAGTGCTCATACAACACAAGATAATTTGTTTTATTTATTTCATGTTTTCAAAAGTAAAATCGAATTCACATTTTCAAATTAAATCTCTGTTTATATTTCTGTAATTTTTTTTTTTTTTTTTACTATATAACTGTAATTAATTTTTATATGCTTAAAATATTTCAAATTAACCAGGTGAATGAGTTTATTATTTTTTTTTCAGATAAATTTAAATAAGCTTTTCTAATTAATAATTTTAATGATTCAGCGAAGGGTATTTTTCTTTCAAATTGTACTTTTAAAATAAAATTTTGATTTTTAAAAAATCACAAATCCTGCTTAGAGAGTAAAAAGAAATGTATTTATATTTTTTTAAATTATGAATTTATCAGAATGACTAACAAATTTAAAGAATCAAAATACTTACATGGTGTATGTGTTACAACAGACATTCAATGTGTTACAGCAGAATGCAATTCTAAGTCTTAAATATTTCATTAGAAGAAACTAAAAAAAAAATGAAACTTTTACTGTTATCAAAGGTATTTCTTCTAATGTGATTAAATTAGTAAATAAAATCCCCCCCCCCCATACACACACACACAAAAAAAAAAAAAAAAAAAAAAAAAAAGCTTTTGAAAGCTACTCTTTGTAAAAATGACTCACTAAGTTAGCCTTTTTTTTATTGTTGTTGTTAAATTTGCATTTTAAAAACAGGTAATAAATAAATGCATTTAATTTATAATGCTTATATTCATAAGTTAAGTGAAATGAGTAAAGTTACCCCCCCCCTTTTTTTTTTTCTAAACATTGTGACGAAAATATAAATTATTATGTTTAAGATTTCTGTGAAAAATCAAGGAATAAAGTACTGAATACATTTGCAAGAAATAAAATGCTTGCAAGTTAGATTTCTATAAACAAATGCTTTTTCATTCCTTTTCATCTTATTAAATTAGTGATTGATAGTTCTGAAAGCCAAAAGACTAATTATGCAACTTATTTTTACTTTATACATATAAATCTATTTAAAAGGGGATATTTTCAACTGGTAAAAATAAAAGAAATAGCTTTAATATAATCACCCCAAAAATTCAACTTTATATTAAATATCAGAGCTGTTTACCTTTATGCAGAGATAATCAGCAAAAGCTTACAATGTTATTATTTGTTTTCACTGGTAATGTAATTTTTATATTACCTTTCATAAGCAAAATATAATATTTTACAGCAGTTCATGCTTTTATTATTTTTTTAAGTACATTAATAAGAGCATATCCTTATTTTATATCCTAACTTTTCATTTTAATACATTTCCTAAGTCATTATTTTCAGCAATTAACATATATTCTTCATTATAAAAGCTAAACTGACTTATCCATAAAATAAATAAAGTTGAAACGTGTATGTTGTATGTGACATGTAGTAATACAGTTGATTGAACATGATGTTATGCTTATCTTAATACATTATTGGTGTTAAATCACATTGATTGAAGATAGAATTTGTTTCTTGTAAATGGGTAACAGGAATGTAAAGAAGTACAGATTTAATCAATGGTGCAATTGATATATTGAGATAATGTAAATAATTTAGAAAAGACTAAAAAAAAAACTATTCACAGTTATTAAGGTAAGACTGGCAATATAAACAGATGTTAAACAATGTTTAAATAAGATTAAGAGTGTTGACAAAAAATATCACGCCCTTTCCTAACAAACTAAGTATTTTGCTACATGTTTTCAAAAACAGTACATAAAAAAAGGAGAAAATAAATGTAAATGCTATGCCCTCTCCCCGCACACACCCCTCTCTCAAAAAAAAGAGAAGCATTTGAAATTAATTCTTTGTATAAATACACTTCAAATGCTTCCCTTTTTTACGATAATAAAGAAATGTATTTCATTTTTAATATTTATTTTCAAAAGAAAAAAATAATAAAGTTTTTTTCAACACTGGTGAAAATAAAAATTATTATTTCTATTTTTTTAAAACCATTATTACTGTTATTATTGCCTTTATGTTAAATTAGGAAATTCTATGAAAAATCAAAATCTCCCAAAATATATCTTCATGAAATAAACTGCCTGCAAGTTTAATTTTTAAAGCTTTCAATCACTATAGTAATACACCATAATTAACATTTCTTTTTTCTTTTATTTTTACAGGAACATTAATTAATATTTATTTATCATGCATCTTATTAACATAGTGGTTGAAAATTTAAAAAAAGTGATATATTCTTTTAAAAACCTTTATACCTTCTTTTTTATATATATGTATTATAAATCTAATGTAAAAAGCATATTTTCAACTGTAAACAAATTAAAATGAATAGTTTTTTTAAAAACTCCCATTGAAATTTACTCGTCTGTTTTACTATGCAATTTATTACATAAGTAAGTCATTTGTCTGCTTTTGATATTACTTACACAATTTCTATAAAACCAAGAAGAATTATTGTTATTATTCTTTAAATACTGTTTTAAAGTTCCAACTTTCTACTTTTACAGCAATCAAAATGTAATTTATGTATATTTATATGTGTGTCATTAATGTATAGAGCACATGAATAAAAGTTTCACATTCTTAATAAATAAACATTTTTAAAAATTTCTCCCAAAAAGGGCAGTAAAACTTTCATAAAAAGCAATTTTCAAAGAATATAAACCACAAAAATAAAGTTAATCAGCAAGCAACCAACTTTAATCAAAGATGCTTATAAAACACTCATAGATTTTTTTTTTTTTTTTTTTTTTTTTTTTGTCTGAAAATTTTATTTATGTAGGTATGAAGTTGATTTTGTAACTGTAGTAAAAAAGATTTTCACTGATATTTTAACTTTTAGATTATTGTTACTATAAAATATGCTATATTAAAAACAGTTTTTGCCTTGATATTTTAATATTGGAAATGCATAAATAATTAGAAACAAAGCCATTCAAATTTTGTAATAATAGTACTAAATTGCTAATATATTTTTGAAAAGATGATTTCATGAACTTTATTTATTTTCACATTTATTAAAAAGTAATTCTCACACATTGATTGATATTTTAATAAAATTTGAAGAAGATTATAAAATTTCTATAATTTGTTTAATATATGTGTACTTTAAAAGCTAATTTACAAAAAGAAAAAAAAAAAATGCAAAGTTGTGTAAGACAGCAATAGATGCAGGGTTGAGGTATAATTATACAATAATAATAAATAAATAAAATGAAGTTAGAAAAACATTTTATTCTTCACCATTTTTCAAAAGTACAAGAAAGTAACAGTATATATTTTTCTTACACATAGATATAACAATTTCAAAAATTATATTAATATTAAAAGTTATCTCAGTTTGATGCATACCTCAGTACAAATTATTTCATATTCTTGTCAACTTTAATGGGAAGAGGTACATCATACAGCAGATTTTCAGCTAAGCATTCATCAAAACCTAAGGTTTTATGTAAAATAAATAAATAAAATTGGATATTAATAGCATGTATTTCTTGGGATAAGTATTATGTTTAAAATTATGTAGCATATAACAATTCTTTATTAATTAAACTCTTAGTATAACTAACTGCATTTGTAGTAGAACATCAACTCCAAATCCTTGAACCTTGAAATTTAATTTTTTTTTCAATGATTAAAATAAAATATTAAATTTATTTTACCCATTTGACTTTAAATAATTAAATATAGATAAAACAGTTATAATTGAAAGCAAAGTAATTTTATTAATTATAATAATCATCATTCATTTGCTGAAAAATCCACCCCCACCCCCTCCCTTTTCGATTTTGATCAGAGGGTACCAATCCTATCAAAATATATCAGATTCTTCCAATTATTTAACAAATTTATCTCCATTTAAAACGAATTCTACAACTTTAATATCATTTCCAAACATCTGTTTGTTCTTAAAAATTAAAGTATTTTTTATAATGTACATAATTTATTTTAAAATAAATAAAAACTAAAACCTCCCCACATCAAATTAACAGAGTAAACGCTCATTTTTTTTACCAAATACATTATAATATTCTTCACAAATGCAATAAAAAAGTCCTACCATTGAAAAATGCTAGAAACTTACTTACTAAAATGTCCTATCATATGTAAACAATCATAAAAGTTGCGTCCGAAATGGGTTTTTCACCCTCGTTTCGCCTACTTTGAGATGACGAAAATAACATCCGAAAAAATGTAAACATCCGAAATAAATTTTCGCATATAATCTTTCGCCAAATACGAAAAGAAGTGACCCAGAATACCGCTTTCCCTTTTCTACGCCCCTATGACGTCAAAATGATGTCACGAAGGGGGGGGGGGCGTTCCGCCAGATTTTCGTTCTCAGACGAAGCCGGAATTCGACTGACTATTAAGTTCATCAACCGCTTTCCTTAGAAAAGCAGTTTCTGGAATGGAATCTAATTTTACACTAGGCAGAAGCAGTAAACTTCAATAGTTTTTATTAAAACAAAAATATTGCTTTTTTTGTGGGGTGAGTTATATTTAATAAGTTTTCTTTTGTTTGGCTTTTCATTCTTTCCCTTTTAATCAACTTCAACATATTTATACGCAGAAATGTGTGATTAAATACAGACAAAGATTTCGAATTAGCAAAAATGGTTGAAATTTCGAATATTTACCTACCCAGGTAGCACACAGATATCGGCCAATGTCCCGATCAATATTGGCCAATATCTCGAAAGTCGCTGAATGTCACACGTCAAATTTACAATATTTGCCGATATTCACAGATGGAACTTAAAATTAGTTTTTAAAAGAAAGCATCCAAACGAATTTTTTGCATCACTTGTAACATTATAATACATAAATAGTATTCTAAACAATAAAACTTAACAATTTTGCCATTTTTAGAAAACTTGATTTTTTAATGCCTGATTTTTGATATTTTATTTACACTGGCCAATATTGTAAAAATAATATTCGTATTCCAACATTCAGAGATATCTATAGACATTCGTAAAAACAATACTTTTGAAGGTTTGGGGTTCAAAGTTATACTTTGAACCAGGCTAAAAATCCATTTTTTATTGCTTTTATCCTTATTATTCCTTAATTTTTGATAGTCAAACAATAACTTAGGATAATTTCTTCTCTTTTATGCCTCTAGTTGCGACAATATTCTTCAAATAAGAGTGTGGCATATGAAAGTAGAGAAAATGCGGATCAAAGTTACCCTCTCTTCTCTACTGTGATAAAGGGCTGCATCACAAAAGTCGAAAAACTCCTTTTCTCAATAGATGGCGCGGACTTCACAGGTCGGGCGCGATAACTTTCATTTTTTGGCAAGCCATGTGAACCAGCGACGTCTCATATATGTTCCCCGTGATAGTCCCCTATCTTTCCTCCGAGGTGTGAAACACTTCACTCAGCACAGAAAGAAAAGGGGAAAGGGGACACGGCTGATTTTTATCTACATGGATCGGGCCGGTCAATTTTGGATTCTGGTCAATTTTTACTTTCATCTATCTTTACAGGGAGAATATTGGATTCGCGATTTTTTTTTCTTTAGCTTTCTTCTACAGTGTTGAATTCAGACACTTTTCTCCGCGAGGGATTTTTATTGCTCTGGGAGGGGACATTATAGAATTCCGGGGAGGGGGGGAATTGTATTTTTTGAACATTGAAAACACAAAATCTCAAATATTCCGGACATCCCATTGCCTCCCCCCCCCCCTTAATTCAACACAGTTTTTCTATATTTACAAGAAGAAAGTATTGGATTCGTGAAAATTTTCGAATTCCGGTTTTCGGTGGATTTACGCGTTTTAGGGGTCAAACATTTCAAAAAACATGTTTTTACAAAATGTCTGTCTGTCTGTATGCGACACAAATCTTGTGGCCGCTTTATCTCAAACTAATGCACGGAATTTAATAAAAATTTATATTCAGTTAGTCCATGATATAAATTGATGCTGATTAGTTTTTGGTGTAAATTGTTCAACGGGTGGCGCTGCTATGCTGCATTTTTCGAGATTCCGCAATAGTTCTATCTCAAGAACTAAAGCACGGATTTCCATCAAACCTCAGATTCGGTTAATCCTTAACATGAGTTAATACTGTTTATATTTTGGTGTGAATCGCCCAACAGGTGGTGCTGCTATGCTGCATTTTTCACGATTTACGCAATAGCGCTATCGCAAGAATTAATGCCCGAATTTTCATCAAACTTCAGATTCAGTTTTTCCCGGCTCACGGCGTGAACTAAACTAAGGAAATGTAAGTAGTCTGCGTTGGGTCTGGAGTAAGATGATTATCATTCGAGACCGGGTTCAAAATTTCAGCCCAATTTATAATTATCGATCAGGCAACATTACTCCCGTGTTCTTTATGTCTAATAATAAATTATTTTTAATCTAATATTTGGCTTTAATATAGTTTTGCTACGTAACGCTATTAAAGAACTTAAATTCGGAATTTCAACAATATTGGCAACTTTTAAACCTTTTAGGGGCAGAAGAGTTCTGTTTGTGAAATGATGAAATAATTGACGAACACCAGAATATTCAAACGAATTTCTTAGAAAATAAAAACTTGCTATTTTTCACTGTCATTACAAAAGCAAAGTTTTATTAAAATATTCTTTGTGCTATTTGTCTGTTTTGGAATTAAAATTAGGTGGCTAGACCCTCTAGCCACCGCCCTTGAAACGGTTAATTATTATTTCCATAAATTTACAGGTACATTGCTAATGCATTTAACTAGCCAAAGGTCAAATTATGGGATAATTCTGAGGGGAAATATTTCCGTTCATGCATTTTAGTTGAACCCTAGCAATCCAAACCAAATTTTGAAAAAGAAAAAAAAAATGGAAGCATGGTAAATGAAATCTAATTAAAAAGAAAAAAAAAAGTATTTAGAATTTAAAATTTATGCTATATTTTCGCGTGTACATTTTATTTACATAATATATCTGTTTCGACTTACCAATTTAAATTTTAGCATGCATATTTTATTTACTTAATGCTGTTCTCGAATTCAAACTGGCTAATTTCTGACACATTTTTTAATTCATTTTTAGAGTTCCGTACTTAAAAAGTAAAAACGGAACCATTATAAGATTACTCCTGTGTCTGTCTGTTTGTCTGTCACAGCCATTTTACTCGTAAACTACCGAACGTGGAAAGTTCAAATTGGGGGAAGTAATAAAGACTATTGACCCACATATTTACAGATTATTATACATTCACAAATATATTTGGGAAAAATGTAGAGGGCTAATTAAGCTACTTAAATATATATATATATATATATATTCTTTTTATATCGTGTGAATGCTTTCGTACAGCTGGACTCAAAAATACATTTCTTTTGATTTTAGGTATTATATTTTCAGAGATATCGTCGAAAGAGTAGTGCAAAAATATGCCCCCCCCCCCATCTATTTCCAAATCTACTGAAACTAACATTATGAAAAAATTACAGGTAGTGACGTTAATTTAAACCTTGCAGGAAAAATATAGCGATTACCCTACGATGTACACTCCGATGTGACCTATAGGTCACATAGTTTTTGAGAAAAGCGGATTTTTCCGTTACACACAAGTTTTGATTTGCGGGCATTCAGCAAGAGGTGTTGAGAAGCGCTGGAAGTACCTATCGTAGCAGAAGTATAAAAGAATTGATGATAATTTTCGAGAAAAATCATCAGTAATTAGCCGAGATATTAACACTAAAGAAGACACGGACTATCAGGGGTGGCGTATTCTGTGTATCATCGGTTTTTAAAGCCTAGATAACAACTTTGAATGATATATTTGTTTAATACATACCCAGTTACAGTATAAAAGCAATAAACGCCAAATTGTTAAAAACAGACTAATTTGAATTAATCGCATAAATTACTATGGCATTCGCGACTAGTTTGCATTCAGGGGATCTCTCAATAAGCATCCCGTGTCTTAAAATGTTAATTAAAAACCCATCTGGAAAAAGGTGGCACGGACCAAGTCGGCATTGCAACTTCGCGACCTCCTTTCAAAACGCGCTTAGCACAATGCCAAGTTTAAACTTTGAACAAGGATTTTGTTTTATCTGCACTTTAAAAAGAAAAGATAATTACTGCGCTGAATTTAGTTTTATGAAATGCCAAATGAAGTTTAAATATTCACTACTTTTATTGTCAGTACCAAATTAAAATCCTAAAAGAAAAAAAAAACCCAAATTAAGATATAAAAAATAAAAAGAAAAGTGCCCAGTTAAACTGATGGCATTGAGCTCACAGGTTATTCACACTAATTGTATATTATACTCTTATTTCAAAGAATAATGCCCTCAAAAAATAAATGAAGGGGATTAGCCCCCCTTATACTTAACCAATGAACCTACAAATCTAATCAGGGAAGCTCCTTAACATAATAAACCGGTATACCAAATTTGAAACAAATCAGATAATTCTGCATCAAAAAACCTTATCGCTAAATTAAGGGGGGGGGGTGTTTAATTGCCCCCTCCCTTTATCCTTAACTAATGAATCTCCAAATCTAATCAGGAAAGGTCCTTATCAGAATGAACATAGAAAAAAAATTAAAGTAAATTGGATAATTCTGCATGAAAATCCATTTATCTAAATTAAGGGGAGGGGACTTGTCCCCTTTCCCCCTTTTATACTTAACCAACGAACCTCCAAATCTAATGAAGGAAGTGCCATATCGGAATAAACCGGTATATCAAATGTGAAGCAAATCGAATAATTCTGCATGAAAAACCCATTTATCTAAATTAAGAAGGGGGCGACAAGCCCCCGCCCTCCCCCCTTTTATACTTAAACAATAAATCTCCAAAATTAGCCAAGGCAACTCCTTAACATAACAAACCGGTATACCAAATTTGGAGCAAATCGAATAATTCTGCATGAAAAACCCATTTATCTAAATTAATGGGGGGGGGGGGACAAGCCCACCTGTATACTTAACCAATGAATCCCCAAAACTAATCAAGGAAGCGCCTTATCAGATTGAACCTAGAAAAAGAAATTGAAGCTAATCAGATGTTTCTATCAAGAGTTATCGTGTTACGTATATACATAGCTACGTACATCAGACAGACAGAACAGGCGGCCACATTAGCTCTCAGGCTTTGATAACCTGTGAGTTAAAAAAGGTTATATAGAATAGCAATATTGGTTATTATTTAGGCTTCATATCTTTTTTAACTTTTATTGTATACCCATTAATACTTTCCTAGTATATTCAGCAATAACCAACCCTACATTGTATAGTTTTTTATAAAGTCTTATTATTCCTTTAGCAGTGATTTTTTTTTAATAATACAGTTAATAATTCATATATTTATTGTATAGAACCCTCTGAGTGTGAGTAATACTCGCACTTGACCGTTTATTGTTCATGAATGCACCAAATTGGCAGGTGCACTTAATATCAAATCAAACCATTTTTCTGTAAAGGCAGAAAAATTTTCAGAAAATGATGTCAAAGTTAAAGTTTTGAACGAAATTTCCGGACGTGACAGCGCCGGAAAGGAGAACTGACGCCCTGAGACTATAATCGTTTATAACTGAAGATGTAATTCCTTTATCGGTAATATATATCATATATTTGTGATTTCAAATTTATATATTAAGTTCTAGATTACGAGTACGTTTAGATTACAATTAATAATTTTTTGTTGAATTGGAATTGCCGAACTAGTCGATTAAGCACAAAATTCGATTACACTGATTTCATAATCTGCATGTTACGAATCTTTCTTCGAATTTGTTGTTGGCTATATTCACATTTTACAATTATTTAAGTATGGAAAATTGCATATGTATTTAAAATTCAAAAACTACAAAAAGATTTACTATATTGGGTTAAAAGACTGAAATTGGATTCCTTTTATGTTATTGTAAAAATAATAATAATAATAATAATAAATAAACAAATAAAATAAAATACACACCTCAAAACGCGAAAAATTCAAAAATTGCGGGGGACAAAATTTAGCATATTGACATATTAGATTGAAATTTGATTCCTTAAACGAATCTCATTATAAATCGTCATGGAATGAAAAAAAATCGCTCTAGGAATTCCGAATGAAATTTACTGTATTGGGCTAAAAGAATGAAATCAGAATAATTTTAGTAATATGGAAAAACCGCTATGTAACACGAAAAAAAAAAAAAAAATTATAATAATCGCATATAAAAAATTAAGGCTCAAATTCAAATTGACTACTTTTTGACACAAACTCATTTTTCTTCCCAAACCTAACAAATTAGCAGGTGCTCTTTTGAGAAAGCTGTTTTTTTTTTTTTTTTTTTTTTTCGTTTTCGTTAAAGGCAAAAGATTTTTCAGAAAAGTCTGTCAAAGTTGGTGTTTTGAACAAAATTTCTGGGACGCGACAGTGCAGAAAAGGAAAAATTGTTGCCCTGGGGGCAACTATTGCTTATAACTCCAGATATACAATTATACAGTATATTGCTTATATTGATTTATAATCATTTATTACAAAATGAAAAAATTGTCCGATTACATATCACTTCAATAATCGTCCCTGCAACCATCATGATTTTGTGTTTAAAAATAAGTCACAAACTTTCGCGTTGTTGAGCAGGGAATTTTTTTTTTTTTTAGAACTGGTTTAAATTTTTAAAAATGTAATGAAAAAATGTCTTGAGAGCACTTTTCCTCGCATCTTTCTTATAAAATCTCGCATGCCTATGTATTTTTGCAAGTAAGATGAGCAAGTTCAAAATAATAATAATAGTTCCATGCAGTGGCGTAGGAACTTTGTACAAACAGGGGGATCCGGGGCGGAAAGCTAGTGGCGCGGATCATTTCGTTTATTTTGGAGGGTTCCTTCATAGTTTTGCGCGTTTCAAAAACAGGAGTATAAAATAGAAGCATATCAAAAGATCACCAACTTTTTAATCCAGTTAAAATAATTTTTAATCGATATACTTGATACATAGAAACTTAATTTATGTACGATTCCGTATACAATATTAAAATTTAAGGCTTCTCCCACTTCCATTTACCAAAAATTAAAACGCTTTCTGTGGTTTTGCTTAAAATATTCTTTACAAATCTCTTCTAAATCAATTTTAAAGGCCCCCTCCTTATAAATATGTTATCGGTGCAGGTAATTAGTAGTAGACCTATATAAGACCCCCTTTTTTTCTGGAAATCGGGAGGGTTGTAAGCAATGAGAAAAAGGGTGAAGGCACAAGCAAGAGTGCTCATCACCCCCTCTCTTTCTTATCTTTGTTGTTAATTGTGTGAATTTCCTAGAAAAAGTATACTTTAATTTTTAATTCAGAAATGTATCGTAAACAGATGTGGTGCGAGAATTTCTACCGGCGGAGCTGAGCCCGTCTAAAATATTCCAGGGGGAGCCACAGCTCCCCCGGTTCTTACGCCCTTGGTTCCATGCGCAAGCGAGGGTATTGGAACAACAAGCGCAAAACGTTTTTACACATTTACAAATTCATTTTTTAACGGAAAGGTATAAAATTGGAAAGCCTGGCTATGAAAGCGATTTGCAATTGAACTGTTTTTTCCATTTTTTGATCAATCAATTATTGCGATCTTGATCACGTGACAAACACATTTTTCGCTCGCTCTTGGGTCTTTTTTCTTCCTTCGCGAGGAAATTCGATTCAAAACGCACACTTTGGCAATTTTTTCTAAAAAATCTATTGCGTTTGCAAAAAAAAAAAAAAAAAAAAAAAAAAAAGAAAGAAAAAATGAAAAAAAAAAAACAGCTCAATTACATAGTTTCTGAACAACAACATTAGCTAGTTTCATGCATTTTCGAACAAAAATACATTAAAACTTATGTCAGAAAATTGCTCTTTTGGATTTGAGAACACCCTTAAATAAGGCATTTTTTAAAAACAGAAATGGAACTCAAAAAATTCTGATACCGAACTTCTGATGTAATCACTAGACCAAAAATTATTCAAAAATTTTTAGTATTAACGTTATTATCTGTTCATTTGAATACAACGAACCATTTTTGTTATAGGATAAAACATTTTGCGCTTTATACGAACGATCAACAAATTTCCTTTTATAGAAATAAGAGAAAATATCCACAAATAGTGACCTTTACTCCCCCCCCCCCCTTTCAAAGGTCAATGTCAGGTCCTTACACGGTGTAGATTCACTTCTCTGCCAACGAAAAGTCGAGCGAAAAGTACAGTGCTTACCTCACTCGGAAAAACGGAAATCTTAGGGTTGCTGGAAATTTGGAGGACTATGTAATTCTGCAGTGAAATTTCATGAATAAAATCGTATTTTGAGAAAACAAAAAGGTTTCTTGAGGGAAATTTTATATAATATCATCTAAGAAATGTCCCTTGTTAAATTTGTAAAAGAGATAATGATAACAATTTACAAAAAAATGTATAAAAACTAAAAAAATAGTTGATTTG
The DNA here is from genome assembly GCA_963932465.1 of Maratus speciosus. NCBI lineage: Eukaryota > Metazoa > Arthropoda > Arachnida > Araneae > Salticidae > Maratus > Maratus speciosus. The sequence continues at coordinate 84,270,238 of OZ010796.1, read as the reverse complement.
TGGTCCTTAAAATATATATATAGAACCCGTAGTGCCATCTGGTAATTTTTTGAGGAACCAATGGAAGAAATTTTAAAATTTAATTTAAAAAAAGAGGTCGTACTTTTCTTTTACAAAATTATGCCATCTGCAAGAAATAAGTTATTTCAATGACTAGGGATGGGTAGAGAAACGTGGAACAGGTTCCTAAGAACAGTTCCAAGAGAAAAAATGAAGGAACTGTTTCTCTTCACCAAAAGGAACCGTTCCTTTCGAACTAAAATCCCATCTGTCGCCAAAGCAAACGTTGTCACATTTTTCTCTCGCTTGCGATTGGTTGATGATGTCAAAAGGTTTCCAAACAATGAGAAACGTCATTAAAGTATCAAATGCTAGATGCCAGAAAAGGGGAAAATCGCCAGAATAACGATGCAGATCTGAGGAGCAGTTTAAAAGGAACATATCTTTGGGAAAAAAAACTTCTCGTTTCTGTTTCTCATCATTGCGCAGACGCGGAAAAACGCAAGGAACAGATAGTGGAATGTGGAATGGAACAGGGACAGGAGCAGATCGAGAAACGTACTTCAGGAACATGTTTTTTTTTGCTGTTTCTTCTTTGTTCGTATCATTTTAGAGGTATTTTGCTTGGATTAGTGTGTGTGAGGGACGGTAGAGAGGGGGGGGGGGATAAGAAGCTCTGGTAAGAAAGGAACTTTGTTGGTGCCAAGTTGAAAATTCAGTTTTCACTTTGACACGAGGACATGACGGATAGAATTTGTCGGTCGCTGATAAATTAGACAAATAAAGGAAAGGGGAGAAGGTCTCTTAACACTTTTCCTTACTGAAGATACGTCAGATTAAAGGTCTTTTGCATTTTCATGAATTTAGTACTATAATTTAATACGCATTATTAATGTAAGAAATAATTACTATTTTTTAACCATAAGATATTTATTTTGTATTTAATACATAAAAATTTCAATTTACACATTTAATACACAAAAATGTCGATTTCTTTTTTATTGTGAGTATCGAATTATGATAATAATATACCTTTTCGTTCTTAATATTTGTTCAACAAATGTATGAATGTTAATAGGCACATAAAAATCAATACTAGTATTGATAATAGTAATAATAAACGTTTTCGTTTACATCTGAATGAAGGTTTCCAGTCCGCCCCCAACTCTAAATTTCTTACTATAACTAAAGATTATTTTTTAACTATTTTATAAACACGATTTTTGCGCAGCTGAATAGTAAGGATATGTTAAAATAGCAAAAGGAATGAGGTTAAATTAATGTTAATACAATAATAATAATAAAACAGCACTAGTAAGGTTATTTGTAAGGTAAAAGTTGAATGCTATTTCTAGAAAATGAACAAAACTCTAACGAACGAATCAATAAAAACTTTTAATTTATGAAGAAATCCACAAAGAATGTTTAAAAGTTTAAAAAATGTAATTTTAATTAAATAAGCAGCTCAATAAATGTTATTATTTAAATTCAGTTTTTAAATTTGTATTACAAAATATTTCAGCAAAAAATTTCATTTTAAATCTTGAAATTAAAAGAATTAAGGAATATTGCTGTATATTCTTTAAAAGGGTATTTAAAAAAACTGTAATCGAACGGTTTTTCAATTTTCGATAAATGGACTACATCTTGAGCTATTAGCTATTGTTGTATCATGATGGTAGTGTTTCCACTTCTCCGCACTGTCGCGTCCGGAAATTCGGTTAAAGATATCAAATTCGCAGAATTTTCTAAAACACCTACCTTTTTATTGAAAATCGGGGAAAAACCATTCGATTAGCTAATTTTTGAGCAAAAGTACTTAGTAATTTTATGCGTTGGCGAATAAAAATAAAATGAAGAATGTGTCAGAAAGAACACAGTTTAGATTTGAGAACAGACTTAAGAAAATCAAGAAAGTATACATGAGGTCAGATATTTTTAAAATTCATATAGCTTAAAAAAAAAAAAAAAAAAAAAAGCTAGTTCAGTTAAACGAATTGTTCGGGAAAAATTCATTAAACATTATGAGTATTTTCCGATTTTCATAGACATCAGGTAGAAAAATATAGTTTATTATTAGTATTGTATTTATAGAATTTTAATTATGATGACCAATGAAATCAATAGAAAATATTTCTTAAATGCCATTTTTATTTTGGCTTTTCTTGAAAAATAAAGATATTTTATCATGAGTTGTTTTATGGATTCAAGTCAATAAACAATTCTTTAGAAGATTTCGCAAACATAAATAAATAAACAAATAAAATGAATGCAAGGAAGAAACTGCATCCAGTTTGAAGTTACAAATCTTTCTTCATGTATTCACTAGAAATATTTCCGGTGTCAGCTTAATAATGTATGGTAAAAAACTTTGAAGCAGTGCCAGATGTGGTCTTAATTATTCGCTATCGGAATTAAGGTTTACAGAAGCAGCTACTAAACACTGAGAATATTTGCATTTAAAGAGTTCCTTAGATTCTATTAGAAACAACATTAAGAAGTTTTTAAACGATTTTTTTAATGCAATTTTGAAATACACAACCAAGGACCAACACAACCAACACACACAAAAAAAAATCACGGTGGCACTAGATTTTGATGTTATTGGTGTCGGTGTTATTTATGACGACCGATTATCTGCACGAGGGATATGGGCCCGAGGGGGAGTGCCCTCCCTGGGGGTCTTTCTAAGGGAACCTAACCCGTATTTACGTATGGAAACCCAAGGTTAGAAGAAAACCCCAAAAAACTCCGAACGATTAGGCCGACAAGCGCGATTGGGTTCGAGCACAGCCCCTCCCGCCTATCACCTTCGAGAGCAGAGCCTCTCGGCCACTGGTGGGGCCGCACTAGATTTTGGAACGAATATATCTGTCATCAATTGCCTAGTCTGTTTTTTCTTTAAATCGGGTATATACACATGAAATAGAACTTTGAAGAATTAAATCATTTTATAATCTTTTTTGTCGAGGATCCCCCCCCCCCCCATCTGCGTTTAAGATAATTTTAAACTCATGAACTTAAGAGAAACAGAATTAAATATTGTTTTCAACGACAGATTTAGTGAGAGAAAGCTTACGCCTTCACCAAAAAATCCTTAATTTACTTTTCTCTTACTGTATAATTATTTTAAGTTACTTGAAAAATAAATAAATAATATTCATTTTTTAAATTATCTGATAAAAAGAAAATTTAGTTAATTGAACTTGGAACACTCACCTTTCCCCTCCCCCCCCCCCCTCCTTCCCGCCTTCCTAGAGCCATATCTCAATTCTTGGCATTATTTTCAATTTTTAGCTTGCTAATTTTAATAAGAAGTCTCAAAAATTTTAGTTTATCTAATCCTATTAGTTTAAAAGTTTAGAACTAATAAGTTTGAAAAAAGGTATTTCACGGAATTTATTTATTGGATTATCTTAAAGCCAGTTTCGAGTCAAATGTTAACATAGTATTTATCGCAGTTGTTTTAAATATTGGCCATGGTGTCCATTTTTACATTACTGAAAATATTATTAAATGTTTGTTTTTGTTTTTATTATTACAGTAAACTCTGTCTAAGGCGGAATCGATCAGGACTGAGAAAATTTTCCGTGGTAGAAAATAATCCGGCTTATGCAAAAGAGCTCCCCCCCCAAAAAAAAAAAAAAAAAAATAAATATCCCTCGAAGATGATGACCTTTCATTGATTTTCCTGACTTGAAAATCGGTTGAAAACTGAAATTCGGAAAGATCTTTTGTCTTTATAGATAAATGAGAAACGCTATTCAATTTCTTAGTACTGCTGTAATACATGCGAATTGGATGTTTACACACACACACACACAAAATAAATAAATAAATAAACTTCGAAAATGAGACAGAATGCTGTAACTTTGAATTTGAGTTCAACCTTAAAGTATCATATATTGTACTTTCTGAAATATGTATTTTGAAGAATGCTCATTCTACCAGAAATATTAACTTTAACTTTTAAATTTTGCAATTTTGTATATGAAAAAATGGCATAAGTATAAATTCCTTAAAATTTAAACAATTTCTGTTATTTTCGATTAACTTTTTCAAAGTGTTACGGAATTTAACTAACATGCTCGACATTGAGTATTTGACTTATCAGTTTTAAAGTTTAATAAACAAAATGCCTTTAATTTTTTAATTATCATTTTTTCCGGCTTGTGCAAATTTTTCGTTTCGGTGGGACCATAAAACCCTTTCCGTTTCTGCGTTAGACAGATTCCGCCTTATGCAGCATGAAATAAGTAATTTTCTATGGGTTCGCCGGGACTTGAAAAATTTTCCGCGGTAGACAGATTTCCGGCTTATACAGAGTCCGACTTAGACAGAATTTACTGTATTTCATTTCTTTTTCAAGCAACATCCTCTTCATTTTTTGTATAATCAAAATTTCCACTTGAAAACTCAAAAGTAAAAAAAAAAAAAAAAAAAAGAGAGAGAGAAAAGAAAAAATAATATGATGCATCCAGATTTTTTTTTATATCAGAAACCCTCATTGCAATAAACTGCCTTCCTCAGTGTTATGTATTCAGTAAAGAAAAGAGAAAAGACGGCTTTTTTTTTTTTTGTAATCCCTGAAACCGAACAATCAATCAATGCTCTGTCTGTTACTGCAACAGTCCCAGGAACAGGTCTTGGTGACTTCGTTCCTCTTCTCGTTCGTTACGAGATCACGTGACCTGTTCCAAGGAACAGGTAAAAAGAACAGTTCCAGGTTCTGAAGGAACGGTTACGGTTCGTTTTTCAAAAGGAGCAGGAACGCCCATCCCAAAATGATCAATGACCAAAAAAAATTTTAAGCAAATCGGTTTAATAGAAAATGCGTAGTTGTGATAATAAGAATATAGCATGAAAAGTATAGGACAAAATACTACTGATGGTCACTCTTACGCCCGAACTGAAAGTTTGAAATTATTAAATCATACTATTAGGTTCATCAACTGCTTTTCTTGGAAAAGCAGTTTCTGGAATGAAAGCAGATTTCACATCAGACCAAAGCAGCAAACTTCAATAGTTTTTATTAAAACAAAAATATTGCTTTTTTGCTGGTGTGAGTGATATTTAATTTTGTTTATACAGGGTGCATAGGAAAGTCCCTTTAACCTGAAAATACTTGCGAACGGAGAGAGCTACAGCTATACAAGTGCGGTAACTGTATAGTAAAGCGGCTACGCCCGACCTAATGCAAACGACAGAAGCGCCCTAGTGTCGAAATTTGGAAGATAGCTATTGCAAATCGAAAACGGAAAGATATAGAGCAAAATTTCCAATTAGAAAGTTTTAGAGCATCAATTAATTAGTACAAAACGGCATTTGGTTCACACGGATAAGATAAATCTTCGTCTGTATACCCAAAAATGTCCGAAATCGATGAGCGACGATTCCACTTTGTATATTCATATTTCGGAAATGTAGCAGTGCGCAATTGCATATTGTGACGTTGTACTGCACTGTAATGTCTGTAAAAATATAATTTCTAATGTATTTAAAATTATTTCTTACAAAATAAAAACCCACTAATTTGCACTTTCATTACAAAAGCAAAATTTATTAAAATATTCTTGGTGCCATTTGTCAGTTTTGTAATTAAAATTAGGTGGCTAGACTATATAGCCACCGTCCTTGAAAGGGTTAAATCGATGTTGTCGTACTGGAGATTCTTGCAATAGACGTTCCATGCTGAGAAATGTGCATGCAGACTTACACTCACGGATACAAACGTGTATCGTGAGTAATGCCAAACTTTTCAAACATACTGAATACTAACTTTTCATCACTCTGAAGCGGTTTGTCTTTTTTGTATGAAGTTATTAAAATGTATTGAGATAAGTACGTATTTGTACAATAAATTGTGCGTGTTTCTTCATACTTCTGGCTATTCCATTCAAACGTTTACCCAAAATGAGGTGCAACTATTTCGGACATTTCTGGGTAAACAGGCAAAGATTTATCTTATCCATGTAAATCAAATGTCGTTTCGTACTAATTAATTGATGCTCTAAAACTTTCTAATTGGAAATTTTGCTCTATCTCTTTTCGTTTTCGATTTGCAATAGCTATCTTCCAAATTTCGACACTAGGGCGCTGCTGTCGTTTGCATTAGGTCGGGCGTAGCCGCTTTACTATACAGTTACCGCACTTGTATAGCTGTAGCTCTCTCCGTTCGCAAGTATTTTCAGGTTAAAGGGACTTTCCTATGCACCCTGTAAATGCATATACATGTACATATATAATTAAAATGAAATTACAAATGTAAAATTAAATTGGAAAGACAATTTGAAAGATAACATAGTAAACTAGTAATACAAAAAATAAGAAAGCTTACATATTCGTCAGGTGAGCTACGGAAGCTTAATTCATAGTAAAGATGCGTTATTTCTTCGAATATTGTCGGCATGACGCCTCAAATGACAATATTTAGCTCTTTATAATATATCGGAAATACCCTAGTAATTGAAAGAAATCAGTATAGGGGAGACAGGGGAGGGTTGACCCATTTTTTACAAAATGATTTTTTATATTTTAATATAGTGATCCAAGAATAAAGTTTCATATATTATTTTATTCGTTATACAATCCGTTATCAAAATAAAATTCGATATAAGTGTAATATATGAGAAACTTGAAAAATGATTGATTTTAATCATGTAAAAAAAATGGGTCAAGGCTCTTCACATACGGGAGGCTTGACCCACATTATTTTATATTGAAATATTTGTTGAGGAAAATAAAATCAGTTTAAAAAAAGGCAGAATAACTTTATGCCACATGGTTTAATTATTAAAAATTATTTAGGAAAATGTGATGCTTAAACAAATCTGTTTAGATGGAATCCAAAGAACAGGAGAAAAATTCCGTTTTAAGCACAACCTTTTTAAACACAAACTTTTTGTGACACTTGACCTGGCAAGACTAGTTGCCACATAGTTTTGCTTCATCTCATTGTGTTCATCTTGATGAAGTTTGTCTACATACCTTTCCAAAGTGTTTTGATCAATGTTATGTTCTTTTTCAGAGGCAGAACACATATTTCTTATGGCTGCTGCTTTCATCCTTTCTAGTCTTTTCCATTCTTTCTGTTTACCAACTATGTGTACTATTTAAATGAAATAAAAGTTCCTATCAACTTTCCAATTTCTATTTCATTAAATGTTTTTGTGCATCTATATCAATTTTTCACATCTTCATTTAATCAATTTTAAACTTTTTATTTCCCCCACCTAATTTTACTGCAGCTGTGCAGAAAAAAATTTCATTATTTTAGAAATTGTATAGCCATTAACCTTTCATTATGTACTGTGTATAGGAAAAACATTTCCAAAAACACTAAATTAAGGGAGCTTTGACCATCTGGTCCCCCTTCCCCACAATTGTTGGGTTAAGCCTCCCCACATACCAAGTTTTAAAATATAGCAGACTGCTATCTTTAGCCTAATTTACTGTACAATCTTTATGCCTGGAATAAAAGATCAATAATTCTACGTTACTTAAAACCTACTTACTTAAATGTCTATGATATATTTTATCTGAGAACATCTTACAAAATATTTCCTAAAGTACACTTTTTAGTTGAAAACTCTTCACAGTTGCCACTTATTAGCAAAACTCTGAAATTCTTTTAAATATGAAAATTGAAGAATCAAGCCTCCTCTATTGTCAATCTTCCTCTCCCCTATATGTATATCAAACATCTGCCATTTTAAAACAACATATTTTTTTTTCAGGCATTTTTTAAGAGAACCTGTTAGATGTCTACTGATTTTCAAAGGTATTATATATATATATATATATAATCCGATCCTAGACTAGAAAGGAAGAGTAAGTAAAGAAAAGGCTGTGTGGAGGGCGGGGCTTCTTTAAGCTTCAATTTTCAGAAAAAAGTAACTGAACCAGAGTTTGCATGTCTGCAAAATGTAGCAGTAAGGAGACAAGCGTTCTTCATAGTAAACATTGCTATACGTAATAGCATATATCTTCAAAAGAATACATCACATTTGTTTATAAGTAAACAAATTATAATTATTAGAGAGAAAAATGGAGGTAAATGTTTGCATATTTCAAATTTTAATATTCGAAAGGGGTCCAGGTTAAGTCAACCTCAACGCATGGCCCTCGCCCTTACACTCACTCTACTTGGGGGTAATTAAAATATCTCGTTTTAGAAATTGGAGCCAATTGTTAGGGTAAGCGAAGCGAATCCTCTACTAAGCTACACAAATTACATTTTGTCGTACACTTTACAAAAAAACTATTCAGTATTTTGACTTGAAATTAACATAAAAATAAATTATGATCCGTAGATTTGCACAGTACTATTATTATTATTATTATTATTTTTTTTTTTTTTTTTTTTTTTTTTTTTTTTTTTACAGAATAACCTTAAAAATTGTATTATTTTAATTAATTTATTTTACATGTTTTTCCATTACGGACGCATTTTTGCAAAAAAAAAAAAAAAAATGAAACACGTATATTTTCAGAAGAAAAAAATAAATCATGGAGTTATAGTTAATAATTACAGATAGAATCATGATTAATTAAATAAATAAAATATATTTTCATTATTCCGCCAAAATATCTCAAAAACTGTCTTTTAAATTTAACTGAGGAAAGACATATTTTTGGACTTGATAGAAATAAAATATGATCTGTAGATTCTGACAATATTATTTTCTTATCGAACGATTTAACAAAAAACATCTTTTATTATTTTGTTGGATATATTTTTCCATTTTACGGATATTTTTTATTTTTTTTAATTAATTAATTTTTTTGTTACAAGTGATAATAACAGTTTATTGAAATCATTTTCACACGATAATTACGCATTTTAAAAGAATTATATATATATATATATATATATATATATATTTGTAAAGTGGCAAAAAAAGAATTGTAAACAAAAAAAATTAATTGTTGTAATTAATAAAATGTAAAAACATCTTAAAAGAGCTTTTAGTTAGTTATTTACGCATTTTAAAAGAATTATATTATGAAGAATTATAGTTACGCATTTTTAAAGAATCTTGTTATGATTTTTTTTGTAAATTGGCAACAAAAGAATTGTAAACAAATAAAATTAATTGTTGTAATTAATAAAATGTAAAAACATCTTTAAACGAGATTTAGATGAAAAATTAAAAATATTTTGAAAAATTTTGTTTCAAAAATATTTTTATTTATACCAGTCTTATATCATAAATAAAAAATTCCGAAGAAATTCTTAGTATAAAATAACGTTTTTGCTTAATAAAGATGCAAAAATAATATAAAAAAATAGTGTTACTTTCAAATATTTATCTTATTAAATAATTCTTCGTGAATCCAAACAAAGCATGGCTTTTGCTAGTAATATTTGTAAATTAGAGGTATAAGTTGTTATATTTGAGATCTCAATATTCAACTAGTATGTTGTGGCCATCACAAAACTTTCTTCTATATAAAACACGTCAATTAAATCAGTTAAACTGTACAAGAAAATACATCAATTTAGCACCAATTCATATCAAAGTATATCTGAATTTGAAGTTCGTTGAAAATCCAAGCATTAGTTCTTGAGATAGAGCTATTGCGGAAATCACAAAAAACAGCATTGCAGCGCCACCTGGTGATAGATTTACACCAAAATGTATAAAATGTCAACTCATGTCAAGGACTAACTGATTCTGAAGTTTGATGAAAATTCGTGCATTAGTTCTTGAGATACAGCTATAGTGGAAATTCTCAAAAATGCAGCATAGCAGCGCCACCTGTTGAGCGATTTGCAACAAAACATAAACAGCACTAATTCATATCAAGGTATACCTGAATCTGAAGTTTGTTGAAAATCCAAGCATTAGTTCTTGAGATAGAGCTACTGCGAAAATTGTAAATAATGCAGTATAGCAGCGCCACCTGTCGAGCGATATACACCAAAATGTACAAAACTTTAATTCATGTCAAGGAATAACTGAATCTGATGTTTGATGAAAATCCGTGCATTAGTTCTTGGGATACAGCTATTTCGGAATTCATGAAAAATGCTGCATAGCAGCGCCACCTGTTGAGCGATTTACACCAAAAACTAATCAGGACCAATTTATATCAAGGTCTTACTGAATTTGAAGTTTTGTGAAATTCTGTCCATTAGTTCTTGAGATAGAGCGCCCGCAAAATTTTTGTCACATACAGACTCACAGAGTGACAGACAGTGTGACAGAGTGACAAACAGACATTTTCTAAAAACCATCAAATCGTGTTCAGGACATTCTAAAATGTATAAGTCCGTCAAAAACCGGAAGTCGAAAATTTTCACGAATCCAATACTTTCTTCTTGTAAAGATAGAAGAAAGTAAAAATGAGATACTCTAATGCTAGCCCCTACTTGTATTTAAAATATCGATACCGAAACCGTATTTTCTTATAATACAGAGCTAAATAGTTGTATATTTGAAATTTTGATATTCGAAAGCGGAGGAGCGAGGTGGTAGCGGTAACTTAGCCCCGCCCCCACATTCTATTTTTACCGGGTCATTTCAAATATTAGAAAGCAAATTGAGATGTTTAACCCGTTGCGCTCTACTCTCTAGAACTGCTAGCGGATGTATGTTACTAGCCAACGGTTTTGCCGCATCTGGCAGATTCTTTTTTTTTTTTTTTAAGAAATTTTGAATTCACACGACAAAAATTTTATTGGTAATTTTCTTTTACTTTATTTATCGAAAATCACTCATCTTGTAAAGCAAAAATAAGAGCTAAAACTTTCTGGTGAAAATTCGGAATGTCTAATTAAAAAATCAGCCAGATATCAGGACGTGCGCTGCGTACGTCACGTCATCAATAATGACCAAAATAGCATGATGTACGTCATAGAGCTCAAGAAGTTAAAAGGTTAAAATTGAAATAATCGAAAGTTGGAAAAACGGGTTAAGTGAACGCTAATAGGTTGCCACGAGGACCTGCATGTTGCATAGCACCTACCACTGATTATAAAAATTGGATGTCTATGAGACACCAAATTACACGGCAGTAATAGAAAAAGCCAAATGTATAAAATGTGTATATTTATGATTAAAATAATAAAATATAAAATTTACGGTGTGAAATTTTTATTAAAATGATTCAGTTGTTGTACATTTAAAAGGTGAATGTCTTTTAAATGCATTTATTCGAATGAATTTTTTTGTTTCGATGCATACAAGAAGTTGAAGAAATTTAATGATTGTCATAATTTTTTATAATTTTTTTTATTTTGCAAAATAGTAAATTAAAAATTAAAGATAGTTTTGCACATCGGACGAATTGAATTCTTAAAAACGTATTTTAATAAATACTTTTAAAGAATTTAAAGATACTGATTTTGAACATTCTAATAATGTTTATACATTTTGGATAGATTTTTAGTCTAAATTATTTCAGAGTTTTAGTTTTACAGCCTAACAAAATTCAAGAACTTGAAGGCAATATTTTTTTAAAGTACTTTTTATATTTTACAATTAAAGATCGTTACTTTGTTTATTTTCTGTCGATGCAGTTAAAATTTTTCTAGTCAAATTGCCTCTCCGAAATTAGTAGCTTTATTTATCAGCGTAACTTACATAGTGCGGCTCTGTTAAAAGATGGTAATACATTCTTTTTAAAACTATGGAACTATCTTAAAGGTAATATAACAACAAAGTTTTACTGTTTTAGAAATACGACAAAATGGTAAACTTGTAAGATTTGAAAACTGATTTATAGTTATAGTAATAATAATAATAATAATAATAATAATTGAAATTCTGTGCAAAGAGGTGAATCGTGGAAATGATAAATATCGATTTTCCTCCATATAATTACAGAAATCATATGAATAATTTATTATTAAATTTTTTCCGAATGTCCATATTTTGCAGGCATTTTATCGTTGTTAAGGCTGTTCTCAAATGCCCTGCCCAATAAGCGCAAAACGTTTTGACAATATTCACAAATTCATTTTTAACGGAAGCATATAAAATTGGAAAGTCTGACCGTGGAAGCGATTTGGGATAGAGCTGTGTTTCCATTTTTTTATCAATAAATTACCTATTGAGTTAAAAGCGATTTTGATCACATGACAAACATGTTTTTTGCTACTTGAGTGGTTATTCTTTTTTCGCGCTGAAATTCGGTTAAAAACGCCCACTTTGACACTATTTTCTGAAAGATCTTTTGCGTTTGCAAAAGAGCGAAAAAAAACCCCAACTCGATTACATAGTTTCTGAACAACAACTCCTGCTAGTTGCATGCATTTCCGAACAAAAATAAATTAAAACTTATGTCATAAAGTTGCCCTTTTGGATTTGTTAACAGCCTTAATGGGATTACCTCAAAATTGATTAAAAAATACATTTTCTTTTTTAATAATAAATGAAAGCTTGGTTAATTGTGAATATTTGGACACCACATTTTTACCCATACGGCAATTACATCGCGAGATTCTGTAAATTTTGTTAATACACTCAGTGCAATTACCAATGCAAATTAAAACTTTAAATCCTTTTCTCCATGTTCCTATTTCCGTCATTTTGCTGTTTTTAAAATGCTAAGGCTTTTATTGTATTTGACATGGAGATTTAAAATTTTTTGTGTATGTTCTTTATTATATATGTAATAAATCTGCGCATGGAATGAGCCTTCAGGTTTTATGTTATATTTTAAAAAATAAAAGTATATAAAGATGTGTTAGATTTCATCGTTTTTCCACATACAGGGAGGTTCAAAAGGTTATGTCCAAATGGCATGGGTGTGTGTGTCAGATCATGAGGATCAAGAATTACATAGGAGCTGGGGGGGGGGGTCGGAAACGCGATAGTGACGGTGCAATTGCATAGTGACTGTGGCTCAAAGAAAAGATAACAAATAGTGTAAAAAGACCTTAATTTCACAAAAAAACTTAACCGAAGTACAAAATAGAAATGAAAAATGTTACAACTCATAACAAGTGCTTAAAATGGGCACCATTGACCTTGATGCATGCTTCACATCGGCGCCTCATGGAATAGCGAACACGTTCCAATTGGTTCTGTACCGTGGCCGCCGAGATGCCCGGACCTAAACCCCCTGCATTTCTAACTGTGGCGATATTTTAAGTCCTCTGGTGTAAGAGACACCCGTTGCATCGGCCTTGGACTTCATGGCATAGATCGCTAAAGCAGCGGCACGTGTCTGGGAGGCTCCTGGGCAATTGAAACGTATTTGAGATTGCATGCGGCGTCGATGTGAAGCATGCATCACGGCTAATGAGGCACATTTTGAGCACTTGTTATGAGTTGTAACATTTTTCATTTCCATCTTGTACTTCTATTAAGTTTTATGTAAAATAAAGGTCTTTTTACACTGTTTGTTATATTTTCTTTGCGTCACTGTCACGTTGTAATTGCGCCGTCACGATCGCATTTCCGACCCTTAGTTCCTATGTTATTCTTGTTCCTCATGACCTGACACAGCAACACTTGTCGTTTGGACATGACCTTTCGAACTACCCTATATATATCAGTAAAAAAAATATATTAAATGTAATGTATTTAAAAATCCATGCGCAGTATTGTGTAATACACATTTGAAAATATTAAAAAAAAAACATTTTACAAAAATATCAATATTTAAAAATATAGTAGGGATTTTAAAAAATACAATTCTTAAAAAACTTTTTTATTATTTTAATTAAATACGCAGTTAATTTTTTTTTCAAAATTCACTTTTAGTTGAACATTGAAATGCAGCAAATTCACTATATGCACCATATTTATAAAAATAAGCAAAATTGTTGAAAAGGAAAACGGCCCCCTTAAAGGAATAATTTGTTCTCAATAATTTAACGCATTTATGCCTAGCGTCCCATTTTTGGGACGTTTCAAATTTTAATGCATTTGTATAATTTTCTTCTTCTTTATAACATGAAAATTGCATGAAATCATTATTTATAAATGTCTTTATCTATAACCGAGAGATGACAGCACAAGGTGGATATTTATTTGCTTAAATTAAGGCTTTTTTCGGTGTTTATAGATTTTTAATTTTTCAAGAGGGCGAAATGTAAAAAGTAAGTTTATTTGTATTTTTTCTATCATGGACCCAGAATCGCAAGTTATAATCTTAGCTTGTGGACTTTTTTGAAATACGTATTTTTTTTAATTGCGAAATTAAATGTTCAAGCCTATTTTTTATGCATTTTTGTAATGTACAAAATATAGGGTTCTAGGCACAAATGGGCACATATTTTTGTTAGAAATTTTAGAGACAGACAGTTGTTCATGCAATCTCCTTTCGAAGATATTTATGAAATAAATTGTTATTAAGTCTGCAATACGATTGTTCTTATTTTATTATTAATAATAGTTATAACGTTATTAGTCTCTGCAAAGAAATAAATATATTTTTTTGTAGTTCATTAAAATACTAATTATAGTACATAATATACAATTTAAAAACATTTTAAATATAAATATAGGCAAAATATATAATTATGCATATTATTCTACTAGAAATACTCATATTTAGTTATTTTACATTTTATCAAATAAATACAAAAAAAAGTTAAGCTTAAGTTTTTTTTAGGATTTTTCCAGTTTATTTTGCAGCATTTTAAAGTGATTTTACCAAAAAATTTGAGAAAACGAAAATTCAGGCACAAATGGGTTAACCTTGTTAGTTTCATACATACAGATATTTCATAGAAATCAAGATTTCACACACATATGAAGCCATTATAAGACTACATGCATAGGTAGAGATAAGAAATGGATTAAATAAAGCAATAACCCCCGAATAATAATCCCAAGGATCCATGAAATAGAAAACCTCAAGAAGAACTTGTGATGATGATTTGGATATGTTGCCAGAAACATTATTACTATACAAGATATATGATGTAAAGTATATACATATATATATATATATGTATTTTCGTTAAAAATTACTGTTAAATTTAAATGCTTAACAGTAGATTTCTAACGGACAACAATTAAGGTTTACTGAAATTTAATCAATATGACACTGATTGAAATCTAACGATTAGAGTTATTTTGTGTACTATCAATATAACAAAACGCTATAGAGAATAATTGAAGATGTTTGGAGAATGGCGTACTACAACAGGAATAAATAATAAACATAATAGCTTTCCCATACATATATCAATAAAGCATAAATTATCTGTTCAGACATGTACACTGTATTTTTAATATTTTTCCAATCAGCAAGGGTGTGTGTGTGTATGGCGGGAGGGGGAGGGTTACATTTACAGCGCCCAACGGTAGAAGTGATTTTATTCATTTATTATAATAAATTGAACTTATGAACACCCCCTTTTCTACTCCATCCTCGAGAAATATCTTTCCTCTTTTCTTTATTTCATTTTGCCTATGCCGATGATCCGATATGAATGCAAATATCACTGCTTTCCATTGAAAACACTTGCAGTTATTGATAGTTACTGTTTTTATTACATTAGAGTCGACTACGATGCACAAATACAGGATCTACCAGAAGGTCGGGTAAATCTTTAAGAGGGGATAGAGCAAAGTACAGCAAACAAATTTTGTATGGGAAATCAAGGTCGTAATGCCTTTATCCAATCAATCATACGCATATAATACAAAATAGCAAAACGAAACAAAATAAATCGATAATCGCATGTAAACATGTGTCAACTTTATTACAAGTGAGGTAAGTAAAATGGCTACATCCCTGTTTGTGGCTTTCAGTGTAGCCAAAATTAGATTCGACCAGAGTAATTCTTCTATATATGAAAAAAAGTAACGGTTTGGAAATGGACCAATAAAAATCTGCGTAGATCTTCCCGGTACACTCCTAGATCGGCATCCATATTTCTTGTGAACAGGGGTCGTTAATATTAAGAAAACTGTTTCATACAAAAATATGAAAATTTGTGCTTTTGTAGAGAAAAGTTTGATAAACACGCTGATGAAGGCAGTTTTTAAATCGAATAATTATTTTAAGAGATATTTAATGTTAAAGTTGGTCAAAATCATTCCATTAAAAAAAATTATATGACCAAAAACTATACATAGGAATTTAAACATTTTTACATTATTTAATACATTAGAAATTCTCGGTGTGAAGACTGCATTTATGTTTTTAATTTTACTCATTTTTTGAGGATTTATCTCCATTTTAAATTCAAATTTTCAGCATTTCGAGAGATATTTTTTACATTTTTTAGAAAAGGATATTATTTTAAACTGTTGCCAACTTTAAAAGCAACGCAAAGAATAATATTTCCTTCAAATTAAATATTTAATTACACGTGGCTATTATAATCAGAAAAAACTTTCAAATGAGAATTAAGTGATTACGTGTTAAAAATAAGGAAAATATTGAAAATTACATCGTAAAAACTATAGTTAGACATGAATTTTAAAAGAGAAAGGAAATTTTTAAATAATAAATCCATTATTATGCGTTAAAAGTCGCAAATGGAGGAAATTTACGTCATATTTAAAGTCAAAGGACAAATAATAGACAGTTGGTAAAACAGTTTAAATTAAAAAATATATTTGCGCGAGACATTTATTTCATATTTTGAGATAATCTTTTCTAATATTACTGTGAATTCTAAGACAACACAAATAATAATTCCTTTCTAACAAGAAAAGTAATTTCATGTGAATGTTAAAAAGAGAGAACTTTGGTGAAAATTACGTCAGATATAAAACGATACATTTCAAATGTGTTATTTAAAAGAACTTTCTTATAGAGCTGTTAAAAAACCGGGAGACAAAAATTCCGTTTACTTAATTCATTTTACATTAGCTTATTTTCAAAATTTTAACTAATTTTTTTAATCAAAGACGGAAACAGCCATTGTATCCCTTAACAAAAGCTGATTTCGCCTTAAAAAACTCCAATTAAAGGAATATGAATGAAAACCCGTTTACAGGGAGATCGCCACTGTTTTTAAAAATTATAATTCAATCTTTTTAAAGCCGATGAAATTAGTCTGCTTTTAGAATCTAGGGTGTCGAAACGGGGGTTTGCGAGCGTAGCTTGTAGGAGGCAGAGCCCCCTAGTATATATATATATATTTTTTTTTTTTTTTTTTTGGGGGGGGGGGGGTATTTCGCATTTATCACAGAAAAATGAAATCACTTTCTCAACTTTACCGGGGATTTCGGAACTCCAGCAGCATGGTGAAGTTCACTTATCAAGGTAATCATGATACACCGGAGCGTTGGCAAATAAATTGATGTGCAATTCGCCACTCAGCTCAGTGTAGCGTCATTTCCTTTCTAAATTGTAACTTGTTTAGACTGACGATATTATACCAGTGCGCAAAATCAGAGGTAAATATTGGCATGTCTGAAATTTAGACATTCAAAAAGAGGCGGGGCTTTAGCGTTAGAATAGCCTCTTCCCACACCATTCTAATTGAAATATACGTAACAGGAGCAAATCAGAGCAAATCAGAATTTATTTATAACTAAATATTGATATATTTTAAATTTTGATATTCTAATACAAGGAAGGGGGCGGGATAGTACAGGGCTTTTACAAATGGTGGACCCAATTTAAAAAAATCATATTTTCGAACTACTGCACATATTACAATAAGTGATACATGAATTTAAAGAAAAATATACTAAGTTTTTTTCAGTTAAAAATGTTGCATTTGTGACCCTTTTGTTACACGGCATACAGCCAATCTGTAATCGAGTTCGTTCCGAATATTTTGTAGCATCACTCTGTCAAGGGTTCTGAAAGCTTCACAAATGCATTCTTTAAGTTCTGAACACTTTGTTTTCGGCATTGGTGGTACAGTCGTGAAAAAAAAGAAAGTAAACACCCCCCTACCAACTCCTCAACAAATTAACGTAGAAGAAAGTTACTGGTACCGAACGATTGGAAATAAAGTCTACTTTTAAATGATGTTTATGAAATTTGCTTAGGGGGCCATCTACATATTAACAAGTAATATAAAAATTTTGTTTTTAAAGTCAATTCCTACTTAGGTCATCAAAGAAAAATTTAATATAATCCCTTAAGCTAATATTAGTTCTTGTTGCATTAAAATATCTCAATTTGTTGATTTTCTATAAGCAAGTAGGTTTACAATGGAACTCTATGGGAATTTGGCGAAATATCAGAGATATCGCCAAGTTGGCGTCACTTTTGGCGACTCATTTTGGCCGCCAAATTTGGCGATATATCGCCAAGTTGGCGACAAACTTGGTGGTATTTGGCGACAGAACAGGGTCCTCCCTATAGTAACCCCTTATTGTAAATACTTTCATTGATCTTCAATAACCAATGGCCGCCATTT
Source organism: Maratus speciosus (assembly GCA_963932465.1). Taxonomy (NCBI): domain Eukaryota; kingdom Metazoa; phylum Arthropoda; class Arachnida; order Araneae; family Salticidae; genus Maratus; species Maratus speciosus. The sequence continues at coordinate 84,251,946 of OZ010796.1, read as the reverse complement.
TGTTTCCCATGCAAAACTAAAATTAATTAATTAATTAATATTTGAAAAAACTGTATTAACATCAATTGTCATCCAGCACAAGTTTTAAAACATTTATTTCAACTTGATAGGATTAATAATGAGTATTTTATTAACGACTGAAAATTTGAACAAGATATATAAATATATAAATATACATAGCGAGAGTGTGAGCTAATAGTAGGAATTGAAAAAGAATCCAAACTTCATTTTTTTCAATGGCAATACCCAATTTTAACAAGATATTACAAATCTTCGGTTCAGACTATGCCTAGACATCAAATTTCAAGCCATTTAAATGATAAGTTTTTGAATTATAAACATTTAAAATTTAGTGCTTCTAATGTTAAATTACAATTTCATATTTTTATTAATATCTCCTGAAATAATACTCCGAATGTGCTAATTTTTTGTGTAGCGATAATACTAAAATACCCAAACATAAATACGTTGAATCTGTAACTTTTATAATTTTATGATATTAATTATGAATTATGGAATTAATACTCGAAAAAATTACGCAACCTACAATTTTTTAATGGATTTAGATTTATTAAGTCCTGCCTTATGGAAATCAAAAATTTCACATTTTTCTTCGAAGTAGTTTTCAAATTATGCTTAAAAAACGGCAAAATGATGGTTTAAGGGGCCGTCTATGATAGAAGTGAGTAGATATTTTGAAATTTCTTATGCTATTCTGTAAACTAGCAGTCTTCAATGATTGCTTGAGTGGCGCCTTGATCAAGAAGGGGGATGTCTCGGTCAACAATCGAGTACTGAACATCAATTTGGATACATCCCCTAAAATACGCTCGTTTTAAAACAATTAATTTCTCGTAAACTTATAGTACGAATTGTATAAAAATTTGCTTTGAGGCTAATTGAAAAGTGTGGAATTCATTTATGCTGTCAGAATTGTGTACTAATAATAGAAAAAAAAAACAAAGTTATGATTCGTTTTAATATGTAGATGCCCCCCCCCCCCCCAAGCAAAGTTTATATAAATCATTTAAAAGTAGACTTTATTACCAATCCTGTGGTACCAGTAACTTTCTTCTACGATGATTTTTTGCATAGTTAGTAAGGGGTGTTTACTTTTCTTTCCACGTCTGTACATAAACAATGTCTTTGATACTGTCAGAACTTAACACGTTCACGCCGGCGCGGTGGGTCACACTCCACTGTCTCAGAGTTGTCAAGTCTCCGAATTTTTGCACACCACTGTTATTTTAGAGAAAATGTTGTTCCTTTAAATCGCCCAAATATTCTAATTAAATAAAACAACATATTCTGTATTAAAATACTGGTATCGAAAAACCCGAAGACTTGTCAGCTGTGAGACAGTCGAGTGTGACCCACCGCGCCGGCGTGAACGTGTTAAAGAACGCATGTGTGCGCAATTCAGAACCATTGACAGAGTGATGCTACAAAATGTTTGTAACGAACTGGATTACAGATAGCACGTATGCCATGTAACAAGAGGATCACACATCGAAAATTCATAACTGAAAAAAACTTGGCATATTTCTCTTTAAATTCATGCATCACTCATTGTAATAATGCGCAGTAGTTTCGAAAATTTGATTTTTTAAAATCGTGTCCATCATTTGTAATAGCCCTGCATATAGAAATTTCTAGATACTGGATCCTGAGAAAATTGTATTATTAGAGAGAAAATTAGAGTGAATAGAGCGCTAAATATCGGCATGTTTGAAATTTCGATATCCAAAAATTCAGCTCTTTATCTTCTAACTCCCCTCTCCAATAATTCTAATTACAATATCTCGATATCAGAAATGGGTGCAAAAGAAAGGTAATTTTGGCATAATTTCAGGTATGCCGGAACGAGGGGAAATTGTAATATTAGACAGCAAATTGGAGATAAATATTGCCATGTTTGAAATCTTGGTATTTGAAAGTGGTCGTAAGTCAACGCAGACCTCCCATTCCCTCTCTATTTCTAATTTAAGCACCTCGTTACGGAAATTGGAGCCAATTATAATACTAGTAAATTCGAGCAAAGTGTAATTTATCCCTAAGATAAATAACATTTTGGAAATTTGCACATTCGAAAGTGAGATAAGTTAAGCTTTCTAGTCATTAATATAGATATATTCTATTCTTTAAAATGTTCACTTCCAACTATTATTAAAATGCTACATTTTCATAGGATATTCTTTTCTTTTTTTATTTTAAATTCTCAGTAAATATTTATGGAGAGTTGTCTCACTCTTTTAAAAGGTAATTATAAAACATTTTTTCTTAAATTAAAAAAAAAAGTTAAAATTTTCTAAAAGGAAAAATCAAAAGATTTTTTTGATTTTAAATTACCATTGCAGACCAATTCCAGTTTAAATTAATGTTTTATTTTTTATTGTTCCTATTTATTACCTCATTTTGAAATTTCTCATCTTGATTTTCATTCTGAAAAACAAAATCCAGTTTTTTATCCTTTAGTGGTGAATAAGAATTATGGGTGTCAGTTTTTCTTTAACACATAAATCTCCAAACAGTAATATTTACCCTATTTACTCACAGAAAATAAATAAGGCAACAATTATTATTCCGCCTTTATGAAATATCTCTCATTATTTTTATATACCTTTTTTGACCACAAAATGGAGGATATTCCATCTCCGTTTTGATCACGTGGTCAAGGTGAAAACTTCTAGCGTAATGAAGGGAAGGCTCCGTAGACGTGTAATGTAAATCCCCGCTAGCCAACGAAACAGTTCATGAGGCAAAGCAGTAGTATCTACCCTTCTTTTCAGTTAGAAGTTCCTTAGGTAAATTACTGGTATCACGTGAATTTTTTCAGCCTCGAACCCATATTTGGAATATCCTCCATTTTAATTACTAAGGACATGTTATTAAAGACAAGAAAAAAAAGCATATTTAGATATCTTAAATCATTAATAAATAAAATAAGAGTGTTACATTAAATAAAAATTTCATTTTTTTCCAAATCAACTTTTCTCGTTTGCAAATAATTTGAATAATTTAAATGGAAATATATGGGTGGAAATGGTCTATAGACATAACATTCACAATAAAATTTCACATATAACTTGGATGAATGTTAAAATTTAACTTTAATAAGAAATTTTGTTGCTACGTACTAAAAGTGACTAATATTGATCTGTACTTCAACTTTGTTTATATTAAAGTTATTAATGACAATAAATAAATAAATAAATAAATAAATAAAAAAGCGTATTTAGAGATCTTAAATCATTCATAAATAAAACAAGAGTGTTACATTAAATAAAAATTTCATTTTTTTTGTAAGTCAACTTTTCTCTTTTGCGAAAAATTTGAATATTTTAAAAACCTCTACTTAGAAAAATGGAAACAGCGTATAGGCATAATATTCAAAATTTCACATATAACCTGGATGAATGTTAAAACTTCTTTTCTATTTTTTTTTTCTAACAAATTTTGTTGCTATGCACTAAAGGCGCCAAACATTGCTCTATATTACAAAGTTTGTTTATACTGAAGTTAAAGGGAAAAAAAGGATATTTAGAGATCCTTAATCATTCGTAAATGAAATGAGATTTACATTAAACAAAAATTTCATTTTTATGTAAGTCAACTTTTGTCGTTGGTTAATAATATGATTAATTTAAAAACCTGCACTTAAAAAAATGGAAACAGTGTATAGACATAATATTAACAATAAAAGTTCCCATATAACCTGGATGAATGTTAAATCTTCACTTCTACTTTTTTTACAACAAATTTTGTTGCTATGCACTAAAAGTGCCAAATATTGCTCTATATTACAAACTTTGATTATATTGAAGTTGTTAAAGAAAAAAAAAAGCATTTTTAGAGATCTTTAATCATTCGTAAATGAAATGAAAGTTACATTAAATAAAAATTTCATTTTAATGTACGTCAACTTTTGTCGTTTGCTAATAATTTGATTAAGGGGTCTCAGGACTCTTAAAGCTTTAAAATTTTCGAAATTTTAATTTTTTTATATGTTAAACTCCTATATTTTCTGAGCATTTTGATATAATTGTTTCCTTGAAATTTCTATTAGAACTGAAGTTATGGCTTTTAGATTTATACACGTTCAATAGCTGAAGCGTCGCTTCGGAAACTTTGAAGCCATTTTTCTCCAAATGACGTTTTTGGGCATAACGCTCACGATATCTCTAAAACTTATGAATATTTTTTCATGAAATTTTCAAAACATATGTTTCATGTTAGTCTGTATAAACTGAACCTAAAATTTCCTTTTTATTGTTCAAAACAATATTTTTTTAGGTGATTATACTGTTAAAATTTTCTTAATTTTGCATTAGCTAAATACAACTTTATATTGAAAATATAAAAAAGCTTTTAATACAAATTTATTTAAATTCAGGGTAATTATTACAATCTGAAATAAGTAGGTACCAAAATTTTCAGTCTAGTTGCAACACTTATTTTGTAATCGTGCGCATAAGCTGTTATGCCGATTTTATGCTCGAAAAATGTCTAACAATTTGGAGCCCCCTGTAAATGCTAATTCTGCATCTTATAATTTTTTAAATACATGAAATGAAAGAACATACTTATATGTTTTATTCAAATTAAAATTGTGTCTTAAAATCAAATACATTTTAAGATATTAAATGTTGAAAGTGGTCTTTTTTTTTCGTTTTTATCCAGTTTTAAGAGTCCTGAGACCCCTTAATTTAATAAACCTGTACCACGGCCAAACTCGATCGCCCGCCTTATACGACCTTCACAATATCCCTTAGTTTCGGAATCGTTAAAGACTACAGTCGCCGCCAGGTGGCGCGAATACCTACTGTAAATTGTATTTTGTCTACTGTAAATAATGCTTATTAAGTGTTACTTTTATACATAAAAATACGAAAAACGTCTCTGTATATGTGTTATAAAAGGTATATGCGTTAAGAAAGATATAAAAGGTATCTTAATTTAGAAAAATATAGATATGTGTACATTGTGAACAATTTGCATTAAATTTAAATATTGTAAGTGCTGGTCATGAAATACGGGGAAAGAAAATTATTAATAAATAAATAATATTTTTCTATCATGTTTCATTATTTTAAAGAATCAAGAAGTCTTTTTTAGGGTTCCGTACTTATAAAGTAAAAACGGAACCATTATAAGATCACTCCTGTGTCTGTCTGTCTGTCACAGCCATTTTACTCGTAAACTATAAAACGTGGAAAGTTCAAATTCGGGAAAGTAATAAAGACTATTGACCCACATATTTTCAGATTATTAAACATTTATAAATATATTTATTAAAAATGTAGAGGGACAAATTAAGTGACTTGAAAAAAAAATATTTTCTTTGTATATCTTGTGGGATGTCGTGTAAAAGCTTATGTAATGCTGAACTCAAAATTCCTTTTCTTTTAATTTTAGGTATTATATTTTCAGGGGTATCGTCGAAAATGCAGTGCAAAAATATGCCCCCCTCTATTTTCGAATCTATTGAAACTAAAATTATGATAAAATTAGAGGTTGTCGACGTTAATTTAAACTTTTCTGGAAAGCTATAGCTATTACCTTAGGTCACATATTTTTCGAGAAAAGTGTATTTTTCCGTTACACGCAAATTTCGATTTACGGGCATTCAGCAATGGTGTTGAGCTGCGCTGGAGGTACCTATCGTAGCAAAAGTATAAAAGCATCGTTGATCATGATTTTCGAAAATAATTGTGAGTAATTAGCCGAGATATTAACCCTTAAAGATAGGGACGGTTTGGACATACATAATAACAGGGGCGGCGTACTTTATGTTCCATCGGCTTTTAAAGCCTAGTTAACAACTTTTAATGATATATATGTGTAATGCAAGGGACAGTAACAGTATAAAAGTAATAAACGTCAAATTGTTAAAAACAGACTAATTCAAGGGTTCTCATGACTCTTAAAGCTTCAAAAAAATTTTCATTTTTTTAGATGTTAATCTTCTATCTTTTCTGAACATTTTAATATAATAGTTTTCTTCAAATTCTCCTTAGAACAGAAGTTATGGCTTTTAGAAGTATACCCGTGCAATGGCTGAAGCGGCATTTTCGAAACTTTTAAATCATTTTTCTCCAAATGACTTTTTTAGGCATAACGCGCACGATATCTCAAAAGCTTTCGAATATTTTTCATGAAATTTTCAAAACATACGTTTCATGTTAATCTGTATAAACTGAACCTAAAATTTCCTTTTTATTGCTCAAAAAAATATTTTTAAGTAATTATGTTGTTGACATTTTCAAAATTTTGTATTAGCTAAATACAACTTTGTATTAATAATATAAAAATGCTTTAAATACAAATTTATTTTTTGTTCAGGGTAATTATTATAACCTGAAGTATAAGTAGGCACCAATTTTTTTCTAGTTGCTATATTTATTTTCTAATAGTGCGCGTAAGCTGTCATACCATTTTTCTGCTTGTCAAATGTCTCACTGTTTGGAGCCCCCTGTAAATGCTAATTCCGCATCTTGCAATTTTTTAAATACATAAAATGAAAGAGAGTACTTATATCTTTCATCTGAATAAGAATTGTGTTTTAAAATCTCATATATTTTAAGATATTAAATGTTGAAACTGGTCTCTGTTTTTTATTTTTTCCAATTTTAGGAGTCCTGAGACCCTTTAATTACAACGAATTCCATAAATACTATGGGATTCGCGACTATTTTGCATTGAATGGATCTTTCAATCGCCTTGAGTAACTTTAAATTTAATTAAAAACCTAGCTGGAATAACGCTGCACGGACCAAGGCAGTATTGCAAAATATGTGACCTCCTTTCGAAGCGCGCTTAGCACAATGCCAAATGTAAACTTTGAAGGAATGTTTTGTTTTAGCTACACTTTAGAAAGAAAGGTTATTACTATGCTGAATTTAGTTTTATGAAATGCCAAATGAAGTTTAAATATGCACTGCTTTTATTGTCAGACAAAATTAAGTTCATTATAATCAGATTAAGATATATTAAACTAGTCGGATGTATCAATCCCAAAACTTTCTTCTATCTCATACATGTTAATACTTCCTGATAAATGCAGCACAGCAGCGCCATCGGTTAGGTGATTTATACCAAAATCTAATCACGGACAATTTATGTGAACTTCTATTTGAATTTGAAGTTTGGTAAAAATCCGTGCATTAGTTTTTGAGATACAGCTACTTCAGAAATCGTAAAAATTTCTGCATAGCAGTTTCACCTCTTGGACAATTTACACCAAAAACTTATCAGGATCAATTTGTATCAGGGACTAGCTGGATCTAAAGTTTGATGAAAATTCATGCATTAGTTCTTCAGATACAGCTATTGCGGAAATCGTGAAAATTGCAGCATAGTAGCTCCACCTGTTGGGCGATTTACAGCAAAAACTAAACAGCACTAATTTATATCAGGGGCTAACTGAATCTGAAGGTTGGTGAAAATTCGTGCATTAGTTCCTGAGATAGAGCTATTGAATAATGCAGCATAACAGCGCCACCTATTGGGCGATTTACTACAAAAGTTTATTAGCATCGAATTATATCAAAGACTAACTGAATCTGAAGTTTTCTGAAAATCTGTGCTTTAGTTCTTGAACTATAGCTATTGTGGAAATCAGGAATAATGCATCATAGCAGCGCCAGCTGCTGAGCGATTTACATCAAAAAATAATCAGCACCAATTTATATCAGGAACTAACTGAATCTAAAGTTTTATTAAATTCCGTTCAATAGTTCTTAAGATAGAGCGCCCACAAAATTTGTGTCACACACAGACAAACTCACAGACAGACATTATGTAAAAACATGTTTTTCATGATCTCTGTCCCCTAAAACGTATAAACCCGTCGAAAACCGGAATTCGAAAATTTTCACGAATCCAATACTTTCTTCATGTAAAGATAGAAGAAAGTAAAAATGAGTTATACAGAATAGCTATATTTGATATTATTTAGGTTCCATATGTCTATGAACTTTCATGGTATATCCATTTACATTTTTCTAGTATAGTATACTGTTATACCCAACTCTACTTTGTATAGTTTTTTACAAAGTCTTAGTATTCTTTTAACAACATTTTTTTTAAATAATACAATTACTAATTCATATATGTATTGTACGGAACCCTCTGTGCACGAGTAATACTCGCACTTGACCGTTTATTTTTTTCTTTCAATAGTTTGTAATCCAAATTAGAAGGAAATTCATGAAAAGAAATCTCTTTAAATTTTTTAATGAATCGTAAGTGCACGGGTGAGTATTTTTTTTAATGTTTATCCTTTAATTTTCATTGTAGTAACTGAAAAAATATATTACATGAAAAAAATTGCAGTAGATCATAATGCAGTATAGATAAAAGTTTAAGTATTACTATTCATACATAAAAATACCAAAAACGTCTCTGTATATGTGTTATAAAAGGTATAGATATTATACGTATACTTTGCCTCGGTGTTTTTTATACTGCAGACAGGAAAGCTGAAGGATTTGGAGATAAAATAAATAAATACAATGTATTAAACATAAGCAACTGAAAATATATTAAATAAAACGCTACTATAACACGGAAAACAAAGATTATAAGTAAATTTCTGCATTTGTTTTGTTTTTTTATTTTAAGTTAAATTAAATTAAATTTCAAATTAAAATTTTTAAAAATATTATTTACTTCATTCAAAATATTAAGAAAATTAACCAACAGTTTTTCCAAAATCAAATTATTCTTATATCAGGATAACTTTTTAACACGTTCATGCCGGCGCGGTGTGTCACACTCGACTGTCTCAGAGTTGTCAAGTCTCCGGCTTTTTGCACACCACTGTTATTTTAGAAAAAATGTTGTTCCTTTAAATCACCCAATTGTTCTAATTAAATAAAAAAACATTTTCTGTATTAAAATACTGGTATCCAAAAAGCCAGAGACATGAGAACTCTGAAACAGTCAAGTGTGACCCACCGCGCCGGCGTGAACATGTTAAACCATTCAATTATTTTTTGCGTCAAACTTCTAATGTAAAATATTGGTATATAAAGTGGATTGCGGACAACTTTGGATAATAGTAAACATTAGAGGTGCTGAAAATGAAGTGTACAGGGTAATAGAAAAATAATAATTATTATAGGTTTCTATCATTTTTAAAAAATAAAAATAAAAAAAACAAGGGAAATTATAAAATCAAATGTTTGAATTTTAGACAGTTATATTATAAAAACTATAATAAAAATATTTACACAGTATTAAGAGAATAAGCAAGTTCGCCAGTATCCGGCAACCAACTCATAAGGAACTATTTTTTTCAGAACATTGATTATTTTTGCACGATTCCTCATTAATTAAAAAATATATAGATATATGCATATTGCAAACAATTTTCAATAAATTTGGCCATTAAGTGTGTTGATCTGAAATATTCAGGCATGTAGAAAAATAACAAAATCACATATAAAATTAAATATTATAATTCTGGACACTGATGGTATAAAACTATGATACAATTAAAATGATATTTGCGTGTTTCATAATATCAATAAAATAGGCAAGTCTTTTTGCCAATAACCGGCAATCAACTCATATCGGGTTTATTTTCAAAACATGGATTGTTACATAATTCTTAATTATTTAGAATATATATATATCAGTACATTGCGAACGTTTTTCTATAAATTTAACATCTATATGGGCTAATCTTAACTATACAAGCATATAGAAAAATTACAAAATCACATGATAAAATTAAACATTCTAATTCTGGACAGTCATCATATAAAAGTGAACGATAAAAATAAAAATATATTTACATGTTTTATAATATAAAAAATATATAAGCAGGTCTTTTCTCCAATATCCGGCGATCAAATCATATCGATTTCTTTTCTTTCCTTAAAAAAAAAAAAAAAAAAAAAAAAAAAAAGAAAGAAAAAAAAAAGAAAAAAAAAGAAACATGGATATTGACACGATTCTTAATTTATAAAAATATAGATATGTGTACAATGTGAAAAAATTTCAGTAAATTTAAATATTTTAGGTGCTGGTCATGAAATACGGGGAAACAAAAAAATAATAAAAAGTAAATTTTTTTTTTTTCATGTTTCATTATTTTAAAGAATCAATAGGTCTTTTTTTTCCCTTTCAACAGTTTGTACACCAAATTTGAAGAAAATTCATGAAAAGAAATTTCTGGAATTTTTTTAGTGAATCGTGCAGTATGGAACACAGCAATGAGAGGGTTTTTACTAAAAAAAGATCAAAAATCGCAATTTCAGCTAAGTTATACCTAAGAAAACACAAGCGTGCAATGCAAATTCTTCATTATACACAGTAGGTAAAAGCGCCCCCTACAGTTCTCCGGAGAGGCACTCTGATTCCCCGAAAACAAAGGGATTTCGACCTTTTGTTACGGCCGTAAGGGGAATCAAATTTGGCCGTGGCTGTACTTAAAAAAAAATGGAAACAGTGTATAGACATAATTTATTCAAAACAAAATTTCACATATAACCTAGATGAATGTTAATGCTTCATTTTAATAAGAAACTCTGTTGCTATGCACTAAAAGTGCGTACATTTGTTCGATACAGCAAACTTTGTTTACATTAAAGATATTAAGGACAAAAAAAAAAAAAAAAAAAAAGCATATTTAGAGATCTTAAATCATACATAAATAAAACAAGAGTATTACATTAAATAAAAATTTGATCTTTTTGCACTGCAAGTCAACTTTTGTCGTTTGCTAATAATTTGTATAATTTAAAAAGATGAACTTTTTTACAAAACATAAACTGATAAAAAATACAATTACTAGTACAAAAAAAAAAATCTATAAACGCTCAAATTAAAAGTGAAATAATATAATAAATAATTTAAAAACATACATTTGAAGGGAACAAAACATGAACTTCTTTACAAAACATGACCTGACAAAAAATACAGCAATTACTAGTAGGAAAAAAAATCTATAAACACTCAAATTAAAAGTGAAATAATACAATAAATAATTGAAAAAACTTACGTTTGAACGGATTTGTCTGCATGATTAAACACGTGCAATAATATGATGCCTTCCGTTGAGAAGCACATAGCCATGAGATTTCATTCCATGATCTCGCCTTCGCCTAGCCCTCGCCAATGGAGGATATTCCATTTCCGTTTTGATCACGTGATCAAGGTAAAAACTTCTAGCGTAAAGAAGGGAAGGCTCCGTAGACGTGTAATGTAAATCCCCGCTAGCCAATGAAACAGTTCATGAGGCAAAGCAGTAGTATCTTCCTTTCTTATCAGTTAGAAGTTCCTTGGGTAAATTACCGGCATCACGTGGCTTTTTTTCAACCTCGAACCCATATTTGGAATATTCTCCATTCGTCCCAGGGAAGAGTGTGTTTTACCGTCTCTCAATAGACGGCGCTGCAGTTACCGTTCTAGAGTGTTTTGTCTGGGAGTTTCTATTTGTCTGAGTTCGATAAAGTCGTCAGCCGCGGTAAATGGCAATGTTTACAAACATTCCCCCACCTTTTTTTTTCTCTCTTCTTGTAAAGTCGCCAAAAAAGCGATAAACTGCCAACTATTGCAGTCCTATGGCAACCGCACCACCAGTGGCTGAGAGGTTCTGCTCTCGAAGCTGGTAGACGGGAGGTGCTGGGTTTGATCCCAATCGCGTCCGTCGGCCTAATCGTTCGGAGTTTTCGTGGTTTTCTTCGAACCTTGGTTCTCCAAGCGTTAATACGGGTTAGGTTCCCTTAGAAAGACCTCCACGGAAGGCACTCCCCCCCTTAGGGCCTATATCCCAAGTGCAGATAATTGGCCGACATAAATACAACCAACCTATGGCAACCATGCCAGATGTTCTACCGTCCCCCTCTAGACGGCGCTAGTTTCTATGCGAATTCCACGTTAAATGAAATTTCCATTGCAGCCAATGGGAGTTTCTCATCTGAATAAGATAATAATCTGTGTTATCGGAAGTCGGCAACCGCTTTTTGACTCTTCGAATCAATGTTTTAAAAAACTAAATTCTTTCATTGATGATTTTCTTATAATTATTAACTATTATTTTAAATTTAAAAATAGATACATTTTTTTCATTCATAAAACTGTTCACTTAATACGAATATCAATAAATTGGTATACAATTTATAATCTAATGATAAAAAAATAAGTAATTTTCAAACTTTTTAAATTGTATTGCAAAATATTTTCTTTTACCCTTGAGAGAGGGTGAGGAAAAATATCCTTGTGTAATTTGTTTCATTAATATATATATTCTATTCTTTAAAATGTTCATTTCTAACTATTATTAAAATTCTAGTTTCATAGGATTTTTTTTCTTTTTTTAATTCACAATAAATATTTATGGAGGGTTGTCTCACTCTTTTAAAAGTTAATTGTTAATAAAGAAACATTAATTTCTAATTGTCTGTCTGTGACCCCAACTAAGAAGCAGACTTCTCACTTTCCGTCCTTCCATAGGTTACCATCTAGGAATGAGACGCATTCTCTGATATTATGCAAGCTGACATTTTCTCCAGCTTCTGCTGGAGATAAATAAGCCACAGTTTTTAGTTTTCCTTGAAGTAGATTTATTGCATACATTTCAAAATAAATATTGCTATATATTTTAGCTGGTGTGGACTGTTTAAAATTACAGTTTGCACGAGAGGAATGCGAAGCAGACATCGACTGTGAAATTTGCACAGAAAGTAAATAACTACTATATGAATATTTTCTGTAAGAATATTTAGTTATTTAAATAAAATAATTCTTTTGAAAATGATTATATTGAAATCTATAGGGATTGCTAAAGAAAAATTTATTCAGAAACATTTTATTTAGAAACTATAGAAATTCCTAAGTAGAAATTTTATAAGGAAATCTTCAAATATCCTTCTAAAAATAATTGTATTTAAGGCTTTACAATATACTTATAACTACTTAAAAGGTGATACAAACAAATAAGTAGTATTAAGTACATTTAAGTAGTTATAAGCATGTTGTAAAATTTATTAATAACAAGGTAAAATTTTCCTTCACGACACTAGTTTTATTAATACAGTGTATTAACTCTATTGTATTTAAGGCTGTTCTCAAATCCAAATTGGCAACTTTATGACATAAGTTTTAATTTATTTTTGTTCGGAAATGCATGAAACTAGCAGGTGTGGTTTTTCAGAAACTATGTAATAGAACTGTCTTTTCCGTTTTTTGTAAACGCAATAGATCTTTCAGAAAATAGTGTCAAAGTGGGCGTTTTGCACCGAATTTCCGCGCGAAAGAAGAATAACCACTTAAGAAAGGGTGAAAAACGGCTTTGTGACGTGATCAAAATCGCTTATAACTCAGTAGATAATTCACTTATCAAAAAATGGAAAACACAGTTCAAATCCAAATCGGTTCCATAGTCAGGCCTTCCAATTTTATATTTTCCCGTAAAAAAATAAATTTTAAATGTGTCAAAACTTTTTATCGCTTGTTGAGCAGAACAGTTGAGAGCCTTAAACGAAATAATGAAGAGCCGATGTTAAAATCTAAGAAAAAATAAAGATGTTTCATGTATAATAAACGATTTACGCGTAAAAGAAAATCTTTTTATGTAATTTTAAAATCGATGCTACACTGTAAAAAAATTATGTAACGTTACTCCAAAAAATTGGTGGTAACATGCTACCTCTAATTTTATGGAGTAATGTAACTTATATAATGGTGTAATTTAAAGTGATATAAATGGTGTAATATTACATATTAGAGTAACGTAAAGCCAGTTATATTGGTTAAATTACTCAATAAAATAGAGGCAGCATAGCAGCCATCAATTTTGAAGGAGTACTGTTACATAAATTTTTTACACTATAGTTCATTTTTTTTTTAAATAATTTCCGACTTTTATAAGAACTTTAGTTTGTGATTGGAAGAATACAAGTTTTGTTTCAATTGTCGGACATTTTAATTCAACACTATTTATCTAATAAATATTAGTATGATATACAATAATAATGGAACGCTTACAGGAATAATGTATGCGTATGTTAACAAAAAAAGCATCAGTTTTTGAGGAAATGTACCGTAATTTCGCGCGTATCTGCCGCACCTCAGATAACTCGATTTCCTACCAGAAATTATTTTAAATAAAATGTGACTTACCTCTGCTTAGCAATTATTTGACTTCTTTTTTTCAATAAAATTTCCGGTTTGAAAAAGACTTAACTAAGCCACGACGGATACGCAGGAAATTACGGTACTTCTATTTATGACTTGAAATTAATAATTTCAAAATAACACAGCTGTTTAAACTTTTCCTTACATTTTTCCGCAAGTGGATGAAAATTTTTAAAATATGTAATTTTTAAGATACAGGAGTGAGAATTCTCCGACCCAAATGACTACTTTCTACCATTAAATTTTAATGGTATTTCTCGCCTTATTTAATGACAGAATTTCTGAGATTTCATAAAGCAAGGAATACTATTAAAATTTAGTGGTGAAAATCAACCATTTGGGACGGAGAATTCTCATCCCTGAAGATATCATGCTTAAAATTTCTTACCAACCTTAAAATTTCTTATTAACCCTTTATCTAATGACGGTACTTATAAGTATCAATAAAATAACTTGTTATAAAATTCATTTTATATGTCGATTAGTTGTATTACAGTTTAGAATGAGTTACAGATATATTACTTTATGTTGTTCCAAAAGCATTATTGGTTACACAAAACAAAATATTTTTAAAAGGATGACTTCTTTTGCCTTTGCATCTTTTCAGCTTTCTTGGCGTTGGGGGAGGGGGGGGGGTCAATTCGGGAATATTTCTATATCTCTATTGTAAGAAAATTATATTTGTACATTTCCTAATTCTACAAAATACTAAGAAAAATATTTAAAATAAAAGATTTCATTGGGGTTATAAATATTGCATAAAATCCCTATAAATTCAAAATTAACTAATCCTTCTAAATCCTCCAATCCTTCTAAAATTTATTAAATGATTATGTAGATCTTCTAATGTAGTTTAAACAATTCACGAAAAATGCTTTAGAAGATAAAATTTTCTAGAATTCATAATTCAGTACATAAAAGGTTAAATTTCCAACAAACTTTATAATAAAAATTTATATTAATGTATCATTATATATCTTATTTTAAGTAAGACAAAAACGCCATTTATGATTTAAAAAATGAGCGGAAAAATTTAGTTCCGATTTTAAAAGAGAAAAATATTAATACCTCAAAGCATTAAAAAAGCAGTTGCAGCTCAATAACTTCCTTTTTTACTCTTAAACTGTCAATATAAACGTCTCGAACACAAATAAAAATAATAATTTTTTTCTCGTATACTGGAATTTAATAAGAAAGCAAAATTATAATTCGACTAGTCGGATGTGCCAATCCCAAAACTTTCTTCTATTTCATACATATTAGTACTTTAAAAAGCGTAATTTATTTAATTATACATTTAAAAAAAACAAAAAAAAAGTAGATAACATAACTGTTATTTAATTTTTGACTACTCTTCAAGATTTTTATCAATATGTTTTTTAAACTTTTTTTTTGGGGGGGGGGGGGGGGCAGAGAGGCGAAAAATTTGTAATAAAGTTTAATGAACGGATAATATATATATATATACAGGGTGATTCAGCTCGTCGGTTACAAACTTTAAGGATCGATAGAGCACACCTAGACGAACATTTTTGAATAGGGAATGTAGGGTCCCTGACGCGATGGTAAGGCGCTAGGCGCTTTCGAAAATTTGGGTGCCGAAATTCGAAACGTCATAAAAACTAGGGAAATGGTTAGATTTTCTTGCTTGTTGCGTCGAATTGATTCTGTTTGTTTAGACTTTCTTCAGTACCAATTTGATAAGCGTATCTCTTAAAACATGGATAGGGGGCGCTGCAGACTTTGGATAGCTAGACAACAACTTTAAGCCCGTTATTTTGATAATTTAACACATGCTCGCCAAAGTTTATACTCTAACTTAAAGTTTGAACCCAAAAGTAGAGCCCTGCAAAAAGCGTAAGAGCCGGAATAAAATGTCAAAGTACAGGGTGGTCGAAACTCGAAGGCTCCTAAGAGATAAACAAACAGATTTCTTGACTTATGGCATGCATTTTCATGATTCTGTTTGCTGGGGCTCTCTGAAACTCAGTTGAACGGTACAAAAAGAAACATCGATAGGGGGCGCTTTGGGCAAAAAACATAATTCGTTGACATTTCGGACGCTAACTGGAAACGGGGCGCTACGATCAGTTAGTAATAATGAAAACACATTTTCTACCTCTGCTCAACACTTCTGAATAAATTTAGACCAAAAACATCAATGATACTGGAAATTTATTTACAAAAAATAACACTACAGAAGATGCTCGAAATTTCGACCTTGGGCCATGATGCAGGTTTCGCACCTCCGTCGCATTGAGGAGTGTGTGTTTCCAACAATGCCAGGAGTATCTCTGATCTGCCCTGCAGCTGCCACAATGCGCGCCACAAGTTCTTCAGCACTGCTGACAGGTGTATGGTATACCTCGGCCTTCAGGTAACCCCAAAGGAAGAAATCCAAGCAGGTGAGGTCTGGTGATCGGGCAGGCCAGTGAACTGGACACCCACGCCCGATCCACCGCTGGCCATACCTTGCGTTTAGATGGAGACGCACGTCGTTCGTGTAATGGGCCGGAGCTCCATCGTGCTGGAACCACATCTGGCGACGCGAACCTTCGGGTACGTGCGCCTCATCCAGAAGCTGCGGCAGCACTTGATCCAGGAAAATCAGGTAATTTCCACCTGTCAGCCGTTCAGGTAACAAATAAGGGCCAATGAGGCAATCCCCCAGAATGCCGGCCCACACATTTACTGAGAAACGCTCCTGGGCTGCTCGGCTTCTGGTTTCATGTGGATTTTCATCACACCACACATGACTGTTGTGGGCGTTCCACATTCCCTCCCGGCTGAAGGTGGACTCGCCCGTAAACAAAATGCTGTTTACAAAACGGGGATCCCTGGATCTCATCGCCAAGTACCATCTTGAGAATTCCACTCGAGGGCCAAAATCCTGCTCTCTGAGCAACTGCACCCGCTGGATGTGGTAGGGGTGCAGATTCCGGGAACGTAAGATGCGCCACGCAGTTGCTTGCGAAATGCCAACATGTCTGGCGATATCTCTCGTGCTAAGACCTGGGTTGTCCTCAACCAGGTTAAGCACAGCCTCTTCGTTGTCGGGGGTGCTCACTGATCGCTTCCGTTCAGGCCTGCCTCCGTCGAAAGATCCCGTTGTGGACAACCTCTGGTGTACTCGAGCGAAGAAGGCATGGCAGGGGATTTGCCTGTTGGGGTAACGCTCGGCGTACAACCGCTGAGCGGCTCGTCCATTACAACCAGCAGCGCCATACGCCAAATGCATGTCAGCCAATTCAGAGTTTGTGTACCGTTCCATCCTACTACCGATCTGCAGACAAGTAACCCGAAGCTTAAGTAGGTACCGCACGTTCAAAAGACGTGTCTGCGCATACAACTACGTCATCTCGCGTTGTCGTCTACGCATTACGTATCTTTTGCATATCGATATGGTACGATATCTTTTGCATAAATCAGCAAAAAGCACCTTATGTAAATTTTATTGCGCGCATTGTGCATGATTGAAACCAGCTATGTTTGTTAAAAAAAACAAACAAACTGCAGTTTTAATAGCTTCTTATGATAAGTAAATTACTCTCTTGTTTTGTTTCTAACTGATCGTAGCGCCCCGTTTCCAGTTAGCGTCCGAAATGTCAACGAATTATGTTTTTTGCCCAAAGCGCCCCCTATCGATGTTTCTTTTTGTACTGTTCAACTGAGTTTCAGAGAGCCCCAGCAAACAGAATCATGAAAATGCATGCCATAAGTCAAGAAATCTGTTTGTTTATCTCCTAGGAGCCTTCGAGTTTCGACCACCCTGTACTTTGACATTTTATTCCGGCTCTTACGCTTTTTGCAGGGCTCTACTTTTGGGTTCAAACTTTAAGTTAGAGTATAAACTTTGGCGAGCATGTGTTAAATTATCAAAATAACGGGCTTAAAGTTGTTGTCTAGCTCTCCAAAGTCTGCAGCGCCCCCTATCCATGTTTTAAGAGATACGCTTATCAAATTGGTACTGAAGAAAGTCTAAACAAACAGAATCATTTCGACGCAACAAGCAAGAAAATCTAACCATTTCCCTAGTTTTTATGACGTTTCGAATTTCGGCACCCAAATTTTCGAAAGCGCCTAGCGCCTTACCATCGCGTCAGGGACCCTACATTCCCTATTCAAAAATGTTCGTCTAGGTGTGCTCTATCGATCCTTAAAGTTTGTCACCGACGAGCTGAATCACCCTGTATATATAAGGTGTAAAATTTTGATTGTTAGAAATAGGAAAATTAATTCAAAGTGGTTGGAGACATGTTTGCAATAGTTTGGGATGAATTTGACTGCCGTATAGACGTATGTCGCTCATCGACAGATGGAGATGAGACTGGTGTAAACACCAATAAAAGGCTTGCAATAATCGTTAAAGAAGTATGACAAACAAACAATTAAATTTAAAAAAATCAAAAAACCCGACTGAGTAAAAAGCGAACTAATTAATTATTTCTCATCAATGTGAAACTATTTTTTCAATTCCTACTGTTAGCTCACACTCTCGCTATATATATCTTGTTCAAATTTTCAATCGTTAATAAAATACTTATTATTCATCCAATCAAGCTCAAATAAATTTTTTAAAACTTGTTGTGGATGACACTTGATGGTAATCCAGTTTTTTTCAAATATTAGTTTATCCAGTTTATCCAGTTTTTTCATTAATTAAATTAAATTAATTAATTTTCAATAATCGAGAGAGCCCTCTTCTTGATCTAGGTATTTTAAGACCGAGAGAGCCCTCTTCATGATCAAGGCATTTTAAGCGCCTTGAGGATAGAAGAATGAAAGAAAAAAAATTCTCTTATTGACCTAAGTAGGAATTGAATTAAAATACTTTTTTTATATTACTTGTTTATATTACTTACCTATTTTTTTTTATTTACTTGTATTGATGACTTTTAAGTTGTGTTTAATTGTTAGTTCCTATCTATAAACACTGTTTTGATTAGGTCTATAGATGTCTATGATGGTTAGAGTTGCAGTAAAGCTAGAGATCCTACATACACAACTTCCAGGTTGTATAATATTTTAACGGAGCTTTTGACTGTAAAATGTTCAATGGAACATCGTCTTCATTTTAAAAGACCTATCCAATGACATGCCCCTCAATAGGGTGCGTAAAATTTTTTTCGTCTCTACCGCCATTTTGTATTTTATGGCCGCCATTTTGAATATATAAAAGAAAACTTAGCCTATAACCATCGGGCCGTTAAGATGAATTGATAGAGACCTCATTCATTAAAATCCATCCAGCCGTTGGGATGTTTCGAGGGTATAAAGAAATCCACATACACAGATATGCGTGAAACACACAATCCTTCTTTTCAGTCAGGTAAAAAGTCCCATTCATCTAACATTAAAATTGACCGAGTTACGAAACTTTGAATTGCATGACTTATACAACTTTTTTGCATTTCAAAACAGATGATTTCTGCCATTCTTTAAGGGGTCGTATATAAAGTACTTAAACTTATTTCAAGGTGTCTGTGCTTTGAAAGAAATCGTACAACTATTACGATTGAGTTAACTTTTATTAGTTAGCTAATTTATGTGGAAAAGTGTTAGGGATACATACCCAGGTAGCACAAAGATATCGGCCAATATCAAAATAAAATATTGGACGATATCAATATGTAATATTTGCCAATGTTAAATGACCCCCTCCCCCCTTCCCTAAAAAGATATTCCAAGAATATTATTTTTTGATATTTGCTGGCCAATATTTCCTAACATATCTGAATATCATATTTTAACATTAAGTGGTATTTCTTTTTTGTCTTTACTGAATATCATTACTTGACATTGAGAGATATATTTTTCTAATATTCGAGAATAACATTTTAAAATATTAAATGATGACTTTCTCAGGTATCAATTTCTTTTTTAAACCCCAAGAATTGCGATTCGCAAACGTGGCGAAAATGAAGCTCTCCCTGATTTAGAAGTTGATACTCAAGGAAATTCTAGACTTAATATGTAACAAGATAGAAATTTCTGGTTTTATTACAGTGTGATGAATACAAGCAATGGAAAAAAAGATAATAAGAAAGTTTTAGCAAAAAATGGTGGGAGATAGAGTTTTCTGATAGTAACAAAAAAAATGTGCAATAAAATTATAATTTAATTCTCTTATACTCTTTCAATCACAATCGAAATTTTTTTACGTTCTGTTAACAGAAACTTATTTAAATATCACTTTTTATTATTAATTTCGTTAGAAATTTTAAATGATATTATTTTAAAGCTGGGAAGAAATTTAGAGCAAGTAAGAAATTTTAAAGATTGCTGTCTTAAAAATTATGTATATTTTCCTTTAAAATATTTTTTTGTGTGTGTTTCTTCAAATATTTCGTTGAAACGAGAGTTTGGATTCTAGGCACTTCAGAGTTTGGATTCTTCCAAATCTCATGACTACAGAATAATCAATATTTAGGATATTGATATTTTATTACACGGCATTAGACAGAAATGAGACTTAAATTAATAAGAACTAAAATTAATTATAAATAAATGATAATTTAGAAAGCACTTTGAAGCTTTTATGGTCATTTCATACGCTCATTTCAGTATTCATTTGAAGTTTTGAATTTTTTTAAAAACCGTTCTTAGTACGCATATACATCTTCAAATTAACCATCATGTCAAATTCCAAGCTTCTTGTCTAACGGTCTACCACCTCTCTGGTGGTAGTGGCACTAATATAAAATACCTATGCTGAAACATATACTTTCACCATTGATTTGCCAACATTAATTTTGAAATCTGTTTGGCATTTCCTATTATTCCATAGAAAACATAATTTAGAAAGTTTTTAAAGGATTTTTTAGAACGTTTGTTGTTTCTGCCAACCTCAGGTGGTAGTGGTACCGGCATAAAATATAGCCTATGTAGGATCAGAGCCTGTCACCATTGATTCGAGAACATTGATTCCTGAGATTGCATAGAAATCGTAATTTAGGACTTTTTTAGAACGCTTTCGCCCCTTCATTTCGCTTCACCCCTTTCTAGACTACTCATTTCCGACTACTCATTTCTTTCATTTCCGAAAATAATGTCTCATAGGAATAGATAGAGGGGGAAATTGCAGGGCTCCCACTGGTCCACTTTTTGAAAACCAGTAATTTTTTAGAAAGAAGTTCGTGGTAGGTTTCTGCAACAATTGCAAGAAAAACGCTGTTCCTGGCAAGTTTCTACAAAATTTATAAAGGAGATTTTTCTTTAAATAATAGTGGTGTTCCAAAAACGGACCTAGTGGGAGGCCTGAAATTGTCAAAATTACAAAACGGAACATCAATTCGTTTTATTATACCATCATTCGCATTTTTGTTTATAGTGTTTGATAGTTTCCAAATCTTCTGTTGATTTGATAAATTATTGAGTCCTTATTGAACTAGATTGGGATTCAATAAGTTCCTTTCTAATTTTTTCAATTTCATGAAAAAATAAAAAAAGTCCAATTTGTATACATTCCTGTGCTTTATTATGTTTTACTCAATTTTGTTTTAAAATCTGAATCAACCCCGTGCCGAAAATATTCCATCACGTGCCAATTATTGGACGCGTTCCAAAGGTTCGCCATCCCTGGATTTTGCAGATCAGTTTCTTCCTTTATATGAACCAAAGTAATTTCATGTGTGTTTTGAGTAGGTTTATTTAGGTTTTCTTTGCTCAGAGTCGGGACTTCTTTTAAGCCAGGCTGTGTTCATTATTAATTATTTTATTGGCATTGCAGCTCATAATTAAAGATTTAATTCTTTGCGTCACTGGGGTATGAAGATGATAATAAAATCTTCCCAATTCTCGATATTGAGAAAAATAGCTTTTGAAACTATCCTGGTTACATATTGATGGCATAACATAATAGTAACCCTCTGATTTTAAATCCTTGAAAAGACCTTGGAGGCTATTTTTAGACATTCAAAATACTTTCTGAAAGGGTAGCAGACCAACTATTAAAGTTTTCTCTTTTTCAGTTTTCATATATACTTTTACTTTTCAAATACTGCATGGTGTTAATTAGAAAATACAATTTTTTAGAGCTTTGTCTTGTTCCTTGAGGTTGGTCTTGTTCCTTGAGGTTGTTCTGAAATCCAATCTGGCTCTTTTTGACGATTTTTTGTATTTCATTTTTGTTAGCAAACAAATCCAAATAGCAAACGCTCTTATTAATGCCCTGACCGCCAAGCAAAAGGGCAAAATTATAATGTTGTTTTCTCTGTAATATTTTTTAAATGCTAAACAAAGATGTGTTTTCCAACGTGATATAATTTTTTATTGTTACGTATAGGAATATAAGCCTTGAGAGTAGCGATGCCAGTTTGGCCTCCATTTTTATTTCAAAATTTCAAATTCAGACCGGAATTTTCTGAAGGAAAATATTTACTTTAAGTAATCAAGAAAAGTCTCTGGTTAAATAAATCTGAAAATACTTTTTGTATTTTCTGGAGTGAATCCGAATTTTCTGACTAAAAGTGAAGCCCAAACTGGCAGCCCTGCTTGAGAGTATTAATCATAATTTATTTTTAGGGTTTCGTTCATCTGAGGAAACCCTATTCGTCTCACTCCTCTGTCTGTCACAGAGCCTGTTCTCAGAAACTATATATGTTGGAGACTTGAAATTTTGGATACTTCTAGCTGAACACCTCACATCAAACGATAAATCATAAAAATTTGAAAAAGTCTTATATATTTGTGTATTATACTTGTGTATTTTAAGCTTTTTTTTCTAACTGAACACCTAATTAAGTTGAAGACTTGAAATTTTGACTGCTTATAGCTGAACACTTGCGATCACAAGTCAAATCATAAAAATTTCAAAAAGTCTTATGTTTACTCCTCTGGTCTCTAACTTGTGTATTTTAAGAAATTTTTCTAACTTCCACACTTTTCACCCGGGGGGGGGGGGTACTTTTCTAACTCTTGCCGAAACCCGTTTCACCACTCATTCATATTATGCACCGTAGCCTTACAGTTTTAGTTCCACTTTTTACCGCTAGGGGGCGCCTAACTATCTCGGGTGTTATGGGCCCGATCCCCTCGACTAATATATCTACGGATAGGTTATAAAACGGAGTTTCGTTCGGACAGAGGTTTGTTTAGAATACAGTGCGCCCCTGGTTGCGAAATGTGAAACTAGCAGATTTTGCAAAAGGATAAAGTATTTTGAAAGGAATCATAAACGAAACCCTCCGTGCAATCTGTGATCACACTTACCCACTTGCTTTACAACTGGATTATATCTGTAGAAATACATTGATTTAAATAATGCTTCTATTGCAAAGAAACCTACATCTTAGTGAACGGTGACAGTTCGCGGCGGTGGAAAGGTTAAGAAACTATGTGTAGGAACTATATTTTCAGTTTGTTGGTAAAAGAAGGAGAGTTTTCAGAAAAAACTGTCAAAGTGTACGTTTAAAACCGAATTTCCTGACGTGACAGTGCAGGAAAGGAAAAAATTTTCGTCCTGAGACAATAATCGCTTATAACTCAGCATTCAATTCATTTATCGGAAAGTGAAAAAAAAACCGTTCGATTATATATCACTTCGATTATATATCACAAGTTTCGCTTGGTTGAAGAAGGAAGAATAATTTTGAGAACCGCCTCACAGTGGAACGAATACGTTAAAAAATTGGACATTGATAATAATTTGAATTTAAATTTTAGTTTTATTACCATTGAAGGTCATTCTTGAGCACATAATGCATCCAAAAAACATAATGGGATTATCAGAAAATTTTATATGAATTCTTAGCCTTAATGAAAAGAATAAGGTTGTAGATACTGACTTTAATGACATACGTGTTTAATCGTTAAAAACTACTTTTAACAATTCCGGAATGACATCGAAGTAGATATTTAACCCTCTCGCTGCGCAACCCGAAATTTTCTCGGGGATGCATTTTTTCGTCTAATTAACTCTCCTTGGTTATTCCCACCAGTTATTTTTTTATTGCAAAGTTTGCCTTATTTAATGGGAGCATTTTCCCATTTAAGTAATATAAAAATTTTTGTTTTGAAAAACCGGTGACAAAAGAATAAAAATTCTTAAAAGACGCTCGTCGCGAAGCTATTTTGATAAAACAATTACGGAGCGAGAGGGTTAATAGCTATTTTTGGGTTCCGTACTTAAAAAGTAAAGACGGAGCTGCTATAAGATCACTCCTGTGTCTGTCTCTCCGTCTGTCAAAGGCATTTTTTTCGTAAAATATGGAACGTGGAAAGTTCAAATTGGCTGAAGTAATAAAGGCTATTGACCCACATATTTATAGATTATTAACCATTCACAAATATATTTAGGGAAAATGTAGAGGGCTACTATTAAATTACTTGAAAAAAATCATGTCTTTGTATATCGTGTGGGTATCGTGTGAAAGCTTTCGTAAAGCCGAACACCAAAATATATTTCTTTTAATTTTAGGTATTACATTTTCAGAGATATCGTCAAAAATGTAATGCAAAAATGTGTCCTCCCGCCCCCTCTATTTCCGAATATACAGAAACTAAAGATATGAAAAATTAGGAGTAGTAGAAGTTAATTTAAACCTTGCAGGAAAATTATAGCGATTATCCTAGGTCACATAGTTTTTGAGAAAAGCGCATTTTTCCGTTACACACAAATTTCGATTTGCCGGCATTCAGCAAAGGTGTTGAGGAGCGCTGGAGGTACAGTCGTGGAAAAAAAAAAAAGTAAACACCCCCTACTAACTTCTCAAGGAATTGTCGTAGAAGAAAGTTACTGGTACCGAACAATTGGAAATAAAGTCTACTTTTAAATGATGTATATAAAATTTGCTTAGGGGGCCATGTACATATTAAAACGAACCATAACTTTGTTTTTTTCAATAGCAGTATACAATTCTGACAGCATAAATGAACTCTACACCCTTCAATTAGTCTAAAAACAAATTTTTATGCAATTCGTACGATAAGTTTCCGAGAAATTAATTATTTTAAAACGAGCGTATTTTAAGGGCTGTATCCAAATTGAAGTTCGGTACTCGATTGTTAACCGAGAGAGCACCCTTCTTGATCAAGGCACCTTAAGTAGTCAATTAAGCCTGTTAGATTACACGATAGCATAAGAAATTTCAAAATATTTAGTCACTACTATCAGAGACGGCCCCTGAAACCATCATTTTGCCGTTTTTTAAGCATAATTTGAAAACTACTTGGAAGAAATATGTGAAATTTTGGATTTTCCATAAAGCAGGACTTAATAAATCTGAATCCATCAAAAAAATTGTAGGTTGCAATTCATAATTTTTTTTAATATTAATTTCATAATTCTTAATTCATATCAGAAAATTATTAAAATTGCGAATTCAACGTATTTATGTTTGGGTATATTAGTATTATTGCTACACAAAAAATTAGAACATTAGGATCATAATTTCAGAAGTTATAAATAAAAATATGAAAATGTAATTTAACATTAGAAGCACTAAATTTTGAATGTTTATAATTCAAAAACTTATCATTCAAATTACTTGAAATTTGGTGTCTAGGCATAGTTTGAACCAAAGATTTGAAATATCTCGTTAAAATTGGGTGTTGCTATTGAAAAAAATTAAGTTTGGATTCGTTTAAATATGTAGATGGCCCCCAAGCAAATTTTATATGCGTCATTTAAAAGTAGACTTTATTTCCAATCGTTCGGTACCAGTAATTTTCGTCTAAGATAATTTGTTGAGGAGTTAGTAGGGGTGTTTACTTTTTTTTCCACGACTGTACCCATTGTAGCAGAAGTATAAAAGCAATGTTGATAATGATTTCCGAAAAAAATTGTCAGTAATTAGCCAAGATATTAACCTACAAAGACATGGACGGTTTGGACTTACATAATGACAGGGGCGGCGTACTCTATGTACAATCGGCTTTTAAAGCCCAGATAACAACTTTTAATGATATATTTGTGTAATGCCATGCCCAGCAGCAGTATAATTGCAATAAACATCAAACTGTTAAAAACAGACTAATTTAATTAAAAACCTATCTGGAAGAACCCGGCACAGACCAAGGCAGCGTTGCAACTTTGCGACCTCCTTTCGAAGTGTGCTTAGCACAATGCCAAGTTTAAACTTTGAAGAAGGGTTTTGTTTTAGGTACACTGTAAAAAGTAAAGATGACGCTGAATTTGGGTTTAGGAAATGGCAAGTGCAATTTAAATATGCACTACTCTTATAGTGAGCACTGAATTAAGTTCATCGTAAACTGATAAAAATAAGATTTAAAAAGTGTTATACAGAGTAACAATATGTGATACTGTTTAGACTTCATATGTCTCTGAATTAATGGCATAGCCATTTAAACTTTTCTATTATATAAAGCGGCACGTGCTTAGTGGCTTGGCTTCCGTCTGTTCTTGAGAGGAAGTGTGCCTCCATTCCATCGATTGCAGTTTGGATTTCGGGGTTACCTGACACACCCAGGTCTCATTACCAGTGACGATCGGCCTTAAGAAAGCATCACCCTCTTCGTTGTACATTATCAGGAAGTCTAGAGCACTGCCTTGACGTTTCATTTTCTGCTTCTCTATCAGATTGTGAGGTACCCACCGAGCACATATTTTTCTAACACAATCTTGTGCTGAAGTGACCTGGGCGTCAGAGCGATTGAAATGACAAGATATTTAGAAAACTGGTCTTTCTTGTGCCACTTTTACACGGTTATGTAAAACCATCCAACTCAAACGCTTTGGCATGTTGAACGATGGTGTCATCCTCCTGCATGACAATACCAGTCTCACACTGTGTGTAAATCTCAACAATTGAACCAAAAATTCAAGTTGGAAGTCTGGAGCTGCTCACTATACAACCGAGATTTCCTACCTAGTAACTATTTCCTTTTTCCGAAATTGAAAGAAACGCTTATCGGGAACAAGGCTCACTTCAATAGTGGTATGAAAACAGCTGCCGAGAACTGGCTCAATGGGAAACAATGTAATTTCTATCAAAGAGGGTAAATACGTTGGTCTTGCGTTCAGATAAATGTCTAAAGAGATTTGGGGATTATGTGGAAAAGTGATCGGCAAGTATGCCTCTTAATTCTTTTTTGTATCTCCTGTCTACTGTTAATAAGTACGAGGGTCATTCCGAAAATAAGTTTCCCGCGACCCGTACAAAGAAACAAAACACAATTACATAAAAAGATTTAATGCAAACGGTACAGCAATATTTCAGCTATTTAACATAAGAACTATCGTAATTGTAAAACTTGTATAGCGTGGAATAAGTTTTTGTAGTCCAGTGTCATTAAAGTGTGCCGCCTGGGAATGGAGCCAGCTTGTCACAGTTGTCAACCAACATCTTATCGCCCGTAAAGATCATGTCGAGGTACTCGTTGCGTTTATCGTGTTATAAAAAAATACTTTAAAGATCAGGAAAGGGAAATGTCATGTAATGCTATATGGATGCAGTAAATGAAAATGGATATTTTCGTCATTTTTCGAAAATAAAAGAATGTTCCTATATCCCCCTCCCCTCCCCCCACCGCTCTTCCTACGAAAAGCGCAATCTTTAAAAGATTATTATCGCATATCTTCTTCAGAAAACCGTTTAATATGTTAAAAAGTTACTCAAATTTAAAAAAAATCCACGTGGTTCCGAATTCTCTTAACTAGAAATTTTGACGTGTTAATTCCCACCCCTCCCGAAAAAAGTAGGACATTATGTCTATTAGGTAGCTTTCTTTACAAAAAAGCTACCTATTGCAGCCGTTCGGAGGAAAGCGATTTCAAAAAATTTTGGTATATTTTCATCGATCATGACCCCCAGACCCCGAAACCACCCTCCGTTCAAAATTGATATATATATATATATATATATATATATATATATATCTATATATATATATATATATATATATCTGACCTATGTCACACTGTAACTCCCGTAATTATGAACCGATTTCGATGTAATTCGGTGTGTACATAGTACATACCAATGTCTCGACCGAGTTCGTTGTCCAGCTTCATCATCCGCTTTGTTTCAAAATGGCGGCCATTTAAAATTTTTAAAAAATTTTAAAACTTGAAATGTGGTACCAAAAAATTAAAAATGGAAAAATATTTTTTTCTTATGTATTTGACCTTTATGCAAAGATTCCGGAGCAGTTTTTGTTTCGTCTATATCTTAAAAAATGGCTGAGTTATAGCATTTTGAATTTCTAGCGTGGCTGACATTTTGAAACGTCCTGAATTTTGTCACGCGATAAAAGGCGTATTTATGAACCGATTTGGATGTAATTCAGTGTGTACATAGTACATACCAATCTCTCGACCGAGTTCGTTGGCCAGCTTCATCCGCCATTTTGTTTCAAAATGGCGGCCATTTAAAATTTTTTTAAAAATTTAAAATTTGAAATGTGGTACCAAAAAATTGAAAATGGAAAAATATTTTTTCTTATGTATTTGACCTTTATACAAAGATTTCGGAGCAGTTTTTTGTTTCGTCTATATCTTAAAAAATGGCTGAGTTATAGCATTTTGAATTTCTAGCGTGGCTGACATTTTGAAACGTCCTGAATTTTGTCACGCGATAAAAGGCGTATTTATGAACCGATTTGGATGTACCTTGGTGTGCACATAGTACATACAAATATCTCGACCGAGTTCGTTGGCCAGCTTCATCCGCCACCTTGTTTCAAAATGGCGGCCATTTAGAAAAATTAAAAAATAAAAAAATTTAAATGAGATACTAAAAAATTGGAAATGAAAAAGATTTTTTTTGTATGTGTTTGACCTTAATACAAAGATTCCGGAACAGTTTTTCTTTCGTCTATATCTAAAAAAATGGCTGAGTAATAGTATTTTGAATTTCTATTGTCGCTGACATTTTAAAACGACCTGATTTTTGTCACGCGATAACAGGCGTATTTATGAATCGATTTGGATGTAACTTGGTCTGTACGTAGTACATACCAATGTCTCGACCGAGTTTGTTGGCCAGCTTCATTCGCCATCTTGTTTCAAAAGGGTTGCCATTAAAAAAAATTTAATTTAAAATTTAAAATGAGGTATTAAAAAATTGGAAAATGAAAAAGATTTTTTTTTATGTGTTTGGCCTTGGTACAAAGATTCCGGAGTTTCTGAAAATTTGTTCTTTTGTTTATATCTTAAAAAATGGTTGATTTATAGCACTTTGAATTTCTAGCATGACTAACATTTTGAAACGATCTTGTATTTGTCACGCGATAACACACGTATTCGCCTATTTCGATGTAAGAAGGCATGTGGATAGTATACATCAATATCTCGATCATGGTCGCTGGCCAGATTCATCAGCCATCTTGTTTCAAAATGGCGGCCATTAAATTAAAAAATATATATATATTTAAAGTGAGGTGCAAAAAAATTAGAAATTGAAAAAAGGTTTCTTTCTTAAGTATTTGACCTTGATATAAAGATTCAGGAGCATTTTTTGTTTGTTTTTACCTTAAAAAATGGCTCAGATATAGCAGTTTCAATTTCTATTGTGGGTGACATTTTGAAAAATCTTATTTTTTGCATGCGACAGCACTCTTATATATCAACCGATTCCGATGTGATCGAGCATGTGCACAGCAATTACTAAGGTCTCGACCAAGTTGACTGGTTAGCCTCATCCACCATGTTGTCTTAAAATGGCAGGCACTTTAAGAAATCCCCGAATTTGGCAGCCAAATATAAGTTACTTTCTAGAACAGCAGCTTGGATAAAGCTGACTAATTTCGCGAAATTCTCATTCATTATGTTGATAAAAATTAGTATTGAATCTCCTATATTCGGTTTCCACTAAATTGAGCTTGGTGTGTTTGAATGATATAATTTGGCTTTTTTTAAATAAGGATTATGAAAGCTACCTCTTCCTCCCGGCACTGGCCGGAAGGACTTTTTTTAAAAGGCAGTTGCTAATCTTTACAAAATATTAAACATTTACGCCAATTTGCCTCTTACGACAAAGATTGCGGCAGGAAAGGATAAGTAAACCGATAAAAAAGCCAATCCTTCGTTTATG
This sequence comes from Maratus speciosus, assembly GCA_963932465.1. Lineage (NCBI taxonomy): Eukaryota > Metazoa > Arthropoda > Arachnida > Araneae > Salticidae > Maratus > Maratus speciosus. The sequence goes on along the minus strand of OZ010796.1, from coordinate 84,221,809 downwards.
AATTTTAATAAAAATGAATACCTCAAAGATGAGTCCTCTGAGGGAAAAAATCATTATTCCGTGAACAGACATAGATAACTTTCGAATAGATCTATATATAACATTTAATGTCGAATAAATCTATTATATGTACATGTATAGCAGAATTGTTAAATCTATACATTTTTTATTTTAAGTCTGTTAAAAAAATATTAAAATATGAAACTTTATATATACACTGCTCAAAACAATTAAAGGATATTTGAAGTTTTATATAAAATAAAGATATAAACGAAATTTTTTTTGCCGAAAATAGAAGAAGAGAATCACAAATGCAAATTTGTCTGGTTTTCAAACTGTGGAGTATGCAAATTTTGAGTTCGACGTCAAAAACGTCGCTTCGGCGGCAGCGAATGAAATTTGACTTTCAACTGGATAAAAGAGAATGAAGACAAGGATGATCGGCATTCAGTGATTGCTTTGTTTCGATGAGTACGATGTCTCAGCGAAGTCATTTGACAGATTCAGAAGCTTTGAGAATTGTTGGTAGGTTAGAAGGGGGGCAAATTCAAGTCGAAGTAGCGCAAGCCATTGGAGTGTCACAAAGTGTCATTTCCAGGATCTGGAACCGTTTTTTGGAGAGTGGATGTGTAGGCCGAAGACCAGGGCAAGGTCATAGACGGGCAACAACGCCCAAAGAAGATCGGTATTTAGCGTTAACAGCTCGGAGACACCGAACCAGGAACGCTACTCTTCTCCAACAACACCTTCGCTCGGCTACAGGCACCACGATTTCAACTCAGACTGTCCGAAACCGGCTCCATGCTGTAGGTCTGTATGCTCGCCGACCGATGGTATGTGTTAGATTAACATCAAGGCATCGTCGCGACCGCAGGGAGTGAGCAACCGAGCATGTCAACTGGAGGAGAAATGAATGGAGCAATATTCTGTTTTCTGACGAGTCTCGTTTTTCTGTGCATCCGGATAATAGGAGTATTTTCATCTGGAGGGACCGTGGCAGTAGGAATAATCCTGCGTTCGTGCACGAAAGTGTCAGATTTGGCGGTGGAGGAGTGTTGGTGTATGGTGGCATCTCCATTGACGGGCGCACTGACCTCTACATCATTCGAGATGGAGCTCTGACTGGTCGCCGATATAGGGATGAGATCCTCAGACCTATTGTAGTCCCTTACGCTGCAGCAATCGGAGATAACTTCATTTTAATGGACGATAACTGCAGGCCACATCGTGCAAACCTGGTGGAGGATTTCCTTTTCGAGGAAGGAATCGTTCGAATGGAATGGCCAGCGTGTTCTCCAGACATGAATCCAATCGAGCACGTTTGGGACGCTCTAGGAAGACGAGTTTCTGGCCGCCAACAACCCCCACAAACTCTCCAAGAACTGGAAAGAGCTCTTCTGGAAGAGTGGGGCAGAATACCCCAACTCGTCATTAATAGCCTCATTGAGTCCATGCCTCAAAGGTGTTCAACGTTGCTGGCCGCCCGTGGAAACCATACCCCCTACTGAAAATGATTTTCTTTGAAGAAAACACCTTTTCTTATTCTTTTTTTCTCATATGCACAAATTGTGTTTTTTTCCTTTAGTACACAAATGCGCAATAAAATGCATTTTTTTCTGCCAAACATGTGTAATTTATTCTCATATAACCTACTATGTCTGTCGACCATGTATCAATCAGCTAAACAGTTTACCAGATACAAAATCCACCTAAAACTGCAATATCCTTTAATTGTTTTGAGCAGTGTATATATATATGTGTGTATTGCAGTTTGTATAATAAAAGATTTTAATATAAATAAAAGCCATTACTGTAATTCTTTCTTTCTTTCTCTATTTTACTTGTGAAAGTAATTCATTTTTTTGCAAATTTAATGTTCTCTTTGTTCAAATTATAAAATTCAACTTTCTTCGTTCTTTATTTTTTATTGAAATTATTTCCATACTAAATAATAAATGCAAGTGAAAAGGAGTTGAGGGCATATACAGGTTGTTGCACAGGGTTGAGGGAAGTATGCGTTCCTTTAAATCCGAAAAAAGGAGGGATCTGTTAAAAATAAAAATAAGGTACCGATATAAGGAATCCCATATCCATTCATACGTGACAACCGTCCTTTCACACGGCTGGGGTACGCTGGGCACGGGTCACACGGACAATAGAATTCTCCCTAGCTTTAAATGCCCCCTAAGCTACGGCGCACGAGTAGAATTACTGTATTAAGCAATTTATCCCTCGTTTGACTAACTGAATATTATTTATTCTGTAGAAAATACTCAACATATGGGATTGGTCCCGCCAGAAAACGAATTAGAAAAGAAAATCACGTACAAAATAAATATTTATTTTTAAAATTGTACTTTCTCTCTATTAATAAATACTTCATGTTTATTAATATACTGGGCAAGAACAAGTTCCGAAAAAGATTTATTTAAGATAAACTGCAATTAAAAAAATATTATTGTTTAGATGTACGTCGGTTACATGATATAGTATTGTATGCAACAAGTAAAATACAAGTATTTTGATTATGATTTTATTAAAATGAATATTACAGTTTTTTGTTTTGAAAATTTGATATATCTCAAATTTATAATATGTATGTATATATATATATGTGTGTGTTTACAATTGTCGAGAGAATAAAAAAAGATGCTTAAATTATTTAGAAAACATAACTTTTTATTAGTTTTGTTTTTGAGAAAAAAATTTCAACTTCTGGTTTTTGTAACATATAGTTATATAGACTTTTTTTACATAATTCTAAGAGAATTATACATAAAATTTGAATACGTCAAATAATTTGTACATTTTAATAACTTTTTAGCAATTTTATTTTTAAAATTTTCTTTTAACTCATTTAATATGTTTTATAATACGCTATATGAATCCCCTTTATTCCACATTTAGTAAGAGAATAAGTAAAAACTAAATGCGTTAAGTAATTTGTAAATTTTAATAATTTTTTAGCAATTTTTTTTAAATATTTCCTTTAACTCATTTAATATGTTATATGTATACCCTTTTTGACACATTTAGTAGGAGAATAAGTAAAAACTAAGTGCGTTAAGTAATTTAGAAACTTTAATATTTCTTTAATATTTCTAGGGTTAAAATCAGGAATTTTTAAAGCTCCTGTGGTTGCAGGGAGGATTTGCACTTAAACTACATTAATAAGCATTAAAGTCAAGCAAAACAAAACTTCCAGGAAGATCCCCCCCTCCCAAACACGTACATGCACACACTAAAGCCATCTCCTAGATTTATCATTGAGCATTTTTGTTTTGAAATATTTTTTAAAATATGCTTTACATCAAGGAAACAAATAAAGTACTGTGATCTATAATAAAACAGTTGAAAAGCTACATTGCAGCAATGCAGGTTTTACTCTGGGAGTGCGGCTTGTGGAGATGACTGTTTACATTTTTTTTATTTATATTTGACATATTAGGAATGGTTATTTAGTAGAAATTTGGATTTAAAGAAAATGCACATTTTTTTAAACCTTGTTATGTCTTATGCCATTACAAAAATATTGATTAATAAAAAAAAAATGTGTGTGTCTGGGAGGGGGGAGGTTGCAGTAAATTTACGTGTACTGCATTATGTCTGTTCCGTATTATTGATTGTTCAATATATCAGTTTATATAAATATATTCTTTTTATCAGATGTATAGGAATATATTTTATAAGGACCTCCTCTTTTTTAGATTTTAGAAAAACAGAACATAATTTTTATTAATTTCACCAGGTTAAAAAGTAACAACTATTACTGAAATAAAATACTCCAGTTTTAAGAAACTTGTAAATTATTTATCAAAATAATTTTATTGTAGTGTCAAGGAATTAAATAAAAAATCTGACAAAATGTATGATTAAAACTAATTTTTAAGATATGCTTGCCATGAAAAGGCAGGTTTACTGTATGTAATGGGCCTTTCACTATTTGATAAGGTCTTTTTCTAGTTATATGTAATAATACCTATTTTTCCTAAATGAAATGATAAAAATAATTCTTGGCTAAATCATGAAAACTTTTGTTCATAAAAGATATTCAGAAATTAAAATAATACTTGTTTGAACAAAATTGCTTTGATTCGTATTTTATCATATAAGACATTCCCCTTCATTTGAATTTTTCATTTTATCTTTCAAAAAGGTTAACTTTTATTTGCTTTAAAATTAATTTAATTTCAGATTATTAAGTCAGAAATAATAATCATAAATAAAACAAGCAAAAAGGAAGGGAGGGAGAGGTAGAAAAAAATTCTAATATCACAGAGTACAAGAGTAATTTTTATATACTTTAAAATTAATTTAATTTGAAAATATTAAGTTATATAAGCAATGGACATTAATAATCTAATTAGAATAGTAATTTAATAAAATAATAGATTACTACTTTAAGTATCGATATTTAAATTTAGTTACATTATTTAGATTTAAATAATGAAAGCTGACTTCACTGATATATACAATGTATGGTAAACAATACACTACATTGCATAAAAATTAAATTAATTGTGTTTATTTTTTTTAATATTTCTTTTATATTTATAAAAAATATTATATAAAAGGTAATTCAAAATGTTCACTTAAAATTTCAGTCATATGCAGTGACAAATAATTACATATACTATTTATTTATTATTTTGTTTGTGCAATGTTAATGAAATAAAAACTTTATAATAAAAGTTATATTAATTATATTGTATACACAAACTTCATGGTTTTAATTTAATAACATTTTTTGTCGCAACATATTTTGACGTTGTCGCGCTTACAATCACCAGAGAGAAAATTCGGCTCAGAGCTGGAAGTCTGCACGGGCCGAATTTCCAGGACCAGGCTCAGCTCACCCCGGCCCGAACGAAAATTATCTTGACCCGGTCAGTGTAAAAGTAAAAGTTCGGCCCAGGCAGATATTTTCACAGTTCAGGACCCAGTCCGAACAAAATGCAGTAAAAACGGATCTGACCCGGCCCATGAAAAAAAAAAAAAAAAAAAATAGCCCGGTCGGGTCAAGATTACAGCGTACATATTTATGGGAAAATTTTTCCCATAATATATTATAGATTATATTAGATTATATATAGATATTATATTACAGATTATGTCTCTTCCAGACAAATTACACAATAGCAACCTTAATTATTACTTCGAAACTAAAGACTTTTCAGCATTCAAATAAAGATTCCTAAAATAATAATAATAATAATAATAATGTAGTTTAGAATAAAAGAAAAAAGAAGATTAAAAAATGATAACTTTTGAAGCTGTATAATAAAAGTAGATTTTTGAAAATATTTCTTTGTAATTAAATAAGGGTGTTCTCAAATCCAAAGGAGCTACTTTCTGACACATTTCTAAATTAATTCTTGTTCAGAAATGTATAAAATGGGCAGGTGTTCTTATTTAGAAACTTCGTAATTGAATGGTGTTGTCCTTTTATTATAAAGCAAAAGATCTATGAAAAAATACTGTCAAAGTTGGCGTTTTGAATCAAATTTCACTAAGTGATAGCACGGGAAAGTAGAAAAACCTGTCGTCACGGGACAAGAATCACTTATAACTCAATAAGTAATTTATTTATCAAAAAATGGAAAATAATATTCGTTTCCAACCGTTTCAATAATCAGACTTGTCAATTTTATGTAATTTGTAATTTATTAAGGTTGTTCTCAAATCCAAAGGGGCTACTGTCTGACACATTTCTGAATTAATTCTTGTTCAGAAATGTATAAAATGGGCACAAGCGTGAAACTTTCTGACATATGTACTAACTCATTTTTAAACGTAGAAGTACAAAATTGGCAGGGTTGACTATGGAAGCGATTTGGAATAGAAATGAGTTTTCCGTTCTTTGATAAATACAGTCGTGGCCATAAGTTTAGGACCACCACTGAAAATTAAGATCCAGACAATAAATTGAATACTTACTCGTTAGTAAAATTATAAACTCCGTTTATTACATGAATATTACATTTCTACGCATATAAATCACAGACATTAAGCACAAATTTTACAGAAAAATCAATATTTTGTTGGTCCGCCATTAGCTTTCATTACGGCCTGCAAACGTTTTGGCATGCTCTCTACCAGACTTCGGCAGTATGCAGCTGATAATTCTTTCACCCAAACTTCCTTAATTCTTTTTCCAGTTCATTAGCACTTGTTGGCTATTTCTCAGAGACCTTGTGCTTTAAGAGGGTCCATAAATTTTCAATTGGATTCAAATCGGGACTGTTTCCAGGCCAGTCAAAGATCTGAATTTTCTTCGTGTTCAAGAACTGGGTAACAATTTTAGAGCGATGACATGGTGCACCATCATGCATAAAAATTGTTCATTTATGAACGGCCATGTGTAATTCTAACTTCTCCTTCAACAAATCTACGTATTTTTTGCCATTCATAGTCGTGCCTGGTGGTAGGAAGAACAATGCAGCCGTTCCGTTCACTGACATTCCACCCCAAATCGAGACTTAGAAAGTGTTTAACAGTCTGTAAAGTGTAACATTAATCGAATCACTTTTTCGGAGGTCTACGGATATAGTACTTGCGTCTAAAGAGCTACTGTATGGTAGATTCAGCCGAAAAAAAAAGCCCGTTGCCACTGACGAATTGTCCATTTGGCATGTTTCTTGGCAAAGTCCAAGCACTTAGCTCTCATGGCCGCTGTTAACCTGGGTTTTTTCGCAGGTTTATGGGATTTTAAATGAAAGTCGTCGAACAAACGCCGACTTACTGTTCTGCAACTGACATCCGCACCTTTTGCAAGCAGTACTGACCGTATCTTGCTTGCGGAACTCATTGGAGATCGAACTGCTATGCTCCTAATGACATGGTCATCCCTAGATGTGGCTTTACGAGATCGACCACACCTTTTGGCATCAACATACGTCCCTGTTTCTGTAAATTTCTTGATCGAATTGTGAACTGAATTCTTACTATGTCTTACTAGTTCACTAATTAATCGTTCTGAATATCCATCATTATGAAGAATAACAATTTATGCACGCTGAGCTTCAGAAACTGAGGATTTTCGATCCATTATCATAGGTTTTCAAAACTCTTAAAACAAGCAACAATTGCGTCTGCGACGTTTATTACTCAAAGATCAAACGAAAAGTGAATACAGTACTCCATTGCCAGACGGAATGACGCCATCTGAAGTAATCTATTTGATTTATGACGTTATCAGTGGTTTCAATTGTAAAAACGCTAGTTTCTGCACAGTGGTCCTAAACTTTTGGCCACGACTGTAAATTAATTATCGAATTCTAAACAATTTTGGTTCTCCTTTCTCTGGCTGTTTTTTTTCTTTCGGAAATTCGGTTCAAAATGCCCATCTTGATGGTATTTTCTGAAAGATCATTTACGTTTACCAAAAACGGGAAAACACCTTTCGATTATATAGTTTTTGAAAAGCAGCACCTGACCATTTCATGCATTTCCGAACAAAAATGAATTAAAAGTTGTGCATAAAAATGCGCCTTTGGATTTGAGAACATCCATATACTCGTGAAAGTCGTATCCATTGAAAAAGGTTCATATGTTATCGGATTCATTTAAATTTTTATATCGGGCCGGTGTTTAAAAAACTGTCCTATTTCTGCAATTCAGTGCTTGGCGAAATCTCTTCCTCTCATCGCCAAGTAACACACGCGAATGTCCCGTAAACTACCCCTTCCCGTTCCACAGCCCCGTTTTAACCTTTGGGGAGGAAAAGGGGGAAAAAGTCATTAAAGTGGGCTGTGTGAACCTTTGCGTTTTACACTCCTCTCGTGGTCACTAAGGTTACGGTAGTGATCTTGCAACAATTAGTTTCAAGTGCATAAGATTTAACCCTTATCGGTCTAAGTGCTCCTCCCAGGCACATGAACAATAAATGCACTAGCAGGACGGTGAGCGGTTATTTTTACCGGCACTGAGTGAGTATATTTCAGTTCGAACCAGAAATAAATTTAAAAGATATAAATTAAAAAGAAGGATAAACAAATATGCTTAAGAATTCTAAATAAAAATTCTGGTGAAAATTTTTTATAAAACTTGAGTAAAATTTCCCGGCTTTCTAATGTTAACGTAATTTCTGTGTGAGAAAAAAAAAATAAAAAAGAATACGAAATGGCGTTCGATCAACCAGTAAAAAACTTGGAACGTTAAGGTTTAAAACTCTTTTTTCTTTTACATCTAAAACCAAAATTTGCCTTTTTTTCTGTCTCTCTTTTTAACTGTACTGAAATGCATAAAAGATACTGAAAAAATGAGTAAAACATGTACCAAAATCTACAGAATGCAATGTCTTTTACATATTTTATCGTTAATGTAGTTAATCCAGACTTAACCCAGGCCTCTAATATTTATTTTCTCTATTTTAAATATCATAATAGCCGTTTAAAAGAAGCATATTTGTTGAACAGAATCAGATTCAACAAGGAAGTGGATTTATATTAAGCTAAAAACATTATGACTAATTTGGGTTTTCGTTCATAGATGTTGCTAATATGATTAACTAGTGATTTAACGCTTTATTTAAGTTAATAAAGTTAATAAAGCTTTATTAAGTTATTTTTCATTATTTTTCATTATTCACAAAAAATATATTTTTTTTCTTTTTGTTAATGGGAAACCATTGTAAAATAATTTAATTATTGTACTGCATGCTAGGTATTATCTGTCCACAAATCAAATCTCCATAAATGAATGCTCAAAATTATTTTGCTTAATAATGCAATAATTATACGATATCATATGAAGTCCGTATTCATGAGAGGGTTAAATGACCGTCAATTACTTTTTTTTTTTTTAGCTCTGTAAGAAATTTTATCCCCCTCCCTCTCTGCGCCACTGTTTCAGCATAGTTCAAAAAAGGATTTCGTTCGATATTTTTTTGTGTAGATATTTTTTCTTAATTTTTCAACAAAATTAATATATAAATTCCCATACACATCAATTTAATAATAAGAAAAATCTTACAGAACAAAGGAAAGTGTATAAAATATACCTTTTTTACCGCTTTGACCCAAGGAATTGAAAGAAAAGCGTCAAAATTGCGTCTTATCATTTGAAAAATCAAAATTTGGTACAATTTTTAACTTATAAATAACCATTTTTTCAATAATTCATCCATATTAGGAGAGTAGTATACCCACTTACCAGTCGAACGGTACCTCTCGTATTTTTCTGAGATAATTTGGCAATAAATTAGTACCTTTTTTTGTTACAAACTGTATAATAGAATATAGTTAATTCGTTTGGGTTATCTACAGTTAACTCTTTTATCTCTATGGAGGGGAAGGTTGTGACTAGGGTTTAAAACTTATTCCAAACACTTAAAATCGATAAGATACGTACAAAATCGCTACTATTAAGGAGAATACACAGTGCTTGAAAACAAACGTAAAGAAAAACGTCACAAGCCAAAATAATTTCAGCTTACATCCGTTTCAAAAGTTCCATCTTTTTCAGTAGAAAATTAATAAAAAATTGAACGAGTCAAAATAGAAGCAAAGTATGCGTACATGTATTACACTTCAAGTGTTGTATACACTGCTCAAAACAATTACAGGATATTCTAAATCTTACGTAAAATAACGGTGTAAGTGATTTTCTTTTTATTATTATTATTCTTTAGAAATTGGAAGAAGAGAGTCACAAATGCAACTTTTTCACATTTTCAAACTCCGGAGTATCGAAATTTCGAGTTTGACGTCAAAAACGATTCTTTAGTGTCAGCGAATGAAATTTGGCTTTCAACTTACTGAATGACAAGGAGGAAAACAATGATCGACATTCAGTAAGTACTTTGTTTCGATGAGTACGATGTCTTAAACGAGTCATTTAACCGAATCAGAAGCTTAGAGAGTTGTTGTTCGATTAGAGGAGTGCCAAACACAATCCGAAGTAGCAGAAGACACTGGAGTTTCACAAAGTGAAATTAACCGTTTTTTTTTTTTGGAGACTGGAAGTGCATGCCGAAGACCGGGGCAAGGTCATAGATGTGCAACAACGCCCAATGAAGATCGATATATAACGCTAATGGCTCAGAGACACGAAATATGAATGCCACTCTTTTTCAACAACACATTTGCTCGGCTACTGGCACAACAGTTCCGACTCAAACTGTCCAAAACCGGCTCCACGCTGTAGGATTGTATGCTCGCAGACCAATGGTATGTGTTACGTTAACAGCAAGGCACCGTGGCGCCCATAGGGAACGGGGAACATAACATGTGAACTGGAGGAGAAATGAATGGCGCAATATTCTTTTCTCTAACGAGTCCCTTTTTTTCGTTCACCCTGGTAAAAGGCGTATTTTCATCTGGAGGGACATGCACTAGTTTGTAATCCTGCGTTCGTGCAAGGAAGTGTCAGATTTGGCGGTGGGAGAGTGATGGTCTATGCTGGTATCTCCATTAATGGGCGCACCGACCTCATTTGACATCAGCGACATCGTTCGAAATGGAGTTTTGACCGGTCAGTGATATATGGATGAGATTCTCAGACCTATTGTAGTCCCTTACGCAGTAGCAATTGGAGATAATTTCAGGTTAATGAATGACAATTGCAAGTCACATCGTACTCACTTGGTGGGTGATTTCCTTTTCGAGGAAGGAATCATACGAATGGAATGGCCAGCGTGTTCCCCGGGCATGAACCTAGATGAGAATGTTGGGGACATGGTTGACAGACGATTTGCTGTTCGCCTACTACCCCAGAAACTCTCCAAGAACTGGAAAGAGCTCTTCTGGAGCAGTGGTACAGAATACCCCAGCTCCTCATTAACAGCCTCATTGACTCTATACCTCAAAAGGTGTTCAACGTTGTTGGCCGTCCGGGGAAACCATACCCCTACTAAAAACGATTTTCTTTGGAGGAAACACCTTTTTTTATTCGTTTTTTCTTACATGCACAAATTGTGTTTTTTTTCCTTTTGTACCCAAATGCTCAATACAATGCATTTTGTTTCTTTCAAACATGTGTAATTTTTTTCTCATATAGCCTACCACGTCTGTCAATCATCTAAACATTTCTCCAGCCGCAAGATCCATCTTCAACCTCAATATCCTTCCATTGTTTTGAGCAGTGTATATAAGGACTGACGAAAGGGATCTTTTAATGAAGCCTTGAAATATCTACATGAAGGGATGAAAGCGCTCCGACCCAAATGACCGATTGCTACCACTGAATTTTAATAGTATTTCTCGCCGTATTTAATGATAGAATTTCTAACATTTAATAAAGCAAAGAATACTATTAAAATTTAGTGGTGAAATTCAACGATTTGGGTCGGAGCGCTCTCATTCCTTTACATGGTATATTTTTTAAATTGATTTTGTTCGGTATGCTAAAATAATTGATATTCCGTTTATGAGCGAGAATGATTCAAAATTTTTTGCAGGAGAAGATCCTGGTTGCATCATTGTGTATATGTGGCCATTTTGTTATTAGATTTTTTCTGGCAAAAAATATATTTCACTCTTACAACGTGGAAAATGTAATAAAATATTACTTAAAAATGCTTATGTGAAATTTAGCATATAAAAGCAAATAAAACATAACAAATCAGAAAAAAGCACAAAATGTTTTGCCAAATTGTTCTTGAAGACATTGCATGATATTTTTTAAAGAATGGGGGCATTGTTTTTTCTTTGCATGGCTAGTTTTATATGCATAAAAATCATAAACAAATCTTTTTTTTTTCTTTGTAATCTTTTATGCTTATTCTTTATTGTGTAGTGTTTTTTAAAAATCTTTTTTTAACGCAATTCACTTATAAAATGCTTAAAAGGGTGTTATTACCTAATTAACCTGTAGGAATATATTCTCAAATCATGGTAATAAGACGGAATGAAACTAAAAGAAAAAAAAACCCGCTGAAATAGTCAAATATTACAATATACCAAACAAACAGCACTAAAATATCAATTCATTCCCGCGAGAGACAAAACACTTAATTATGAGTTTGAGTAAATAGGAATGAATAATTATCTGTACCGAAAAACAAACGCGATAAACCAGGCCATAAAACACTCCATTTTCCGACGGACATTCAAGGATTTTCGTCCTCCAAACACAAGTCAACCTCTAACTTGAAAAAACCATTAAGTCTTCTGCTGATTGAAGAGACATCTGGAGCAAGGAAAAATAGATTGATATCTCCTGACCATGGTACGATTCCACAGTACATACCTTTCTTATTCTGTTTTTAAAGACTGTTTAGTGAAAAGTTCTAGGGATAGAAACATGAATCTTTTTACTTTCTTCTTTCTAAAGAAGAAAGTATTGTAATCGAGATTTTTTTAACTTCCAATTTTTGATGGATTTACACGTTTTAGGGGTCAGAGATCCAAAAAATTTGTTTATACAAAATGTCTGTCTGTCCGTATGCCCCCTTTGTACCATCAAAAAGAGTATACAGTTATGCATAGAATTGATTCAAATTTTGTCAAATTGAAGTTTTTGTCTATGGCCAGCAAATCTACCTTGAATTTGGAAATATTTCGCCAAAAAGGAGTGCTGTAATAGCCATTTTTGTGCTATTTTCAGTATTGTATCTTCGAAAAGTGTATGAAGTTATGCATAGAAGTGAACCAAATTTCATGTGTATATTTTTGGCTATGGTCAGAAAGTTGCACGTGAATTCGGAAACAATCCGCCGGATGGGAGCATTGTAATACCGATTTTTCAAAGTTATATTGTACATCGGCTGTTCGTGCAGCGACAGGCAATTCGCATCCAGTTAACCCGGAGATTCTCGAGCAGCTGATGTACAGTCGTGGAAAAAAAAGTAAACACCCCCTACTAACTCCTCAACAAATTATCGTAGAAGAAAGTTACTGGTACCGAACGATTGAAAATAAAGTCTACTTTTAAATGATGTATATAAAATTTGCTTAGGGGGCCATCTACATATTAAAACGAACCATAACTTTGTTTTTTTCAACAGCAGTACCCAATTCTGACAGCATAAATGAACTCTACACCCTTCAATTAGCCTAAAAATGAATTTTTATGCAATTCGTACCATAAGTTTCCGCGAAATTAATTATTTTAAAACGAGCTTATTTTAAGGGCTGTATCCAAATTGAAGTTCCGTACTGGATTGTTCACCGAGAGAGCCCCTTCCTTGACCAAGGCACCTTAAGCGCCACTCAAGGAGTCAATGAAGCGTGTTAGATTACAGTACAGCAGAATAAATTTCAAAATGTCTACTCACTTCCATCATAGACGGCCCCTTAAACCATCATTTTGCCGTTTTTTAAGCATAATTTGAAAACTACTTGGAATAAAAATGTGAAATTTTTGAATTTCCATAAAGCAGGACTTAATAAATCTAAATCCATCAAAAAAATTGTAGGTTGCAATTCATAATTTTTTCGAATATTAATTTCATAATTCATATCATAAAATTATAAAAATTACAAATTCAGCTTATTTATGTTTGGGTATATTATTATTATTACTACAAAAAAAAAACTAGCACATTAGGAGCATAATTTCGGGAGATATAAATAAAAATATGAAAATGTAATTTAACATTAGAAGCACTCAATTTTGAATGTTTATAATTCAAAAACTTATTATTCAAATGACTTGAAATTTGGTGTCTAGGCATAGTTTGAACGGAAGATTTGAAATATCTCGTTAAAATTGGGCATTGCTATTGAAAAAAATGAAGTTTGGATTCGTTTTAATATGTAGATGACCCCTAAGAAAATTTTATATACATCATTGAAAAGTAGACTTTATTTCCAATCGTTCGGTACCAGTAACTTTCTTCTACGATGATTTGCTGAGGAGTTAGTAGGGGTGTTTACTTTTTTTCCACGACTGTACAACAGACTAACCAAAAATATGGATTTTATTAAATATTGTGATTAAGATTAAATCGTGTTTACTCCGATAAGTAAAAGGAAACAGAAACTTAAAAAGAAAATCAAAGGTGGTGTAGTATTGAAGTAATATCACTGAAAGATTAACATGTGTAACAACTTTTTAGAAATATTAACATGCATGAGAAAGAAGAAAGTTTTGGGTCCGACTAGTTCAATATATCATCGTGTCACATTCGTTGCATACCTGTGTAGCATAACAGTAAGGACTGTAATACTATCATTTTTCTGTAAAATTAATATTAATTAAACAGTACATTAGTCATCTTAAGGTAGATGCAAAAGAATTTCTTTATAGTATTATTTCTCTAATTATAGGAGAGCTGAAATAAAATAAACTTTAAAAAGCATAAAAATTGCAACAATACTAAAACATCTAATTTTTCATGTTTTTGTTAATGTTAAGTATGAGTTATGATGAATTTCATTTAGTAATTCAGCATGCATATAAATATTTTTTAAAATTATTTTTTATATCTATTATATGAAAATATCTACTATACTGTCTGTCTGTTTGTGTTTCATAATTTCTACATAATATGGAATGCAGAGCGGATAAATTAACACCTGTTATTCTCATGAATCCGGAAATGTTGTAATGACTCTCAGAACTTTAAAATTTTAATTAGTGTCCTCTAGATATAATAATTTTATTTTACCACTGTAGTTTTTAATTGAGTTTCTCAGAAATGCAACTAAAATACTTAATTTCTGCGGAGAGAAAATTAGAGAAAAGAGAATGCTATCCGAAATTATGAACAAATATCATTATTTTTGTTTTGTTTAAATAAATAGGTGTAATAATTTTTAGTTTACGCTTTCTTGAAAAATGTACAGTAAAACATAATAATATGACTTATTTCTACATTTACTAACATTTTTATCAAAAAGCTTATATATTTTTATATTATTAATCCATATGAAATAATATTTTCCGAATTTGTTTATAAATTAAGTAACATGTAGAATAGTAAATATCATGACCATGTAAATAAGATGCAAATTTGACCATGGATTGAACATATGTACGGAACATATGCTAAAAGAGTTTGACCAACAGTAGTTTTGAATCAACAGTTAGGTTGGTCACCTATAGAATTTGACGATACTCCCATGGTCAAATTCGCTTAGGGCGGCACTCAAAAAATATTTTTCCCTGCTTAACGATGCGACACTTTACATCAGATTTTCTGATTAATTTTAAAACTAGCAGGAATGACCGAGCTAAGCTCGGTCAAAATTAGCTTTCTGTTTATCTCGATATATTTTCCCCACTGAATCATTCTTGCTGTTTTAGATGCAATTAGCTTGACCATGAAACATAGTGACCCAAAATGACCCACTTATCGAGTTTTTTCGAACATCCGACCTATCATAATGCTCTTCTCGAGCCTGAAAACGATGGAATATAAAATTTTGTGAAAATCGTTAGTCGTTTTCTAGGTAAAATAAGCTTGATCCACGTTGATTCAAAAAACAACTAACCGAAATTCATCGACAGATGTGAGCTATTTCCATGGTCTTTTTTTACATTAAAACGGTATAACAAAAAAAATTGCCAAAATTGTTTGAACCTTTTTGAGATGCCGTTAGCTTGACCCCGACCCATTATCACCAAAATGACCCACTAATAGAATTTTCTTGAGCATGCGACCCAGCCCAATGTTTTCATCTTGTCCAGAAACGGGTTAGTACAAAGTTTTGTCAAAATCTTTTGAGCGGATTTTTAGATACAGTTAGCTTGATCCTGATCCATTAGGACCCAAAATGACCCATTGATTGAATTTTCTTGAACATGCGACCCTGCACAATGCTCTTATCATGCTCGGAAACGGTATTATACAAAATTATGTCAAAATGTTTTTAAGCGCTTTTTAAATAAAATTAGCTTGACCCTGATCCATTGTGATCCAAAATGACCCGCTAATCGAATTTTCTTGAACATGCGACCTAGCCCAATGGTCTTCTTGAGCCCAAAAACGATAGAATACAAAATTTATGCGAAATCGTTTAAGCCGTTTTTTAGATACAATTAGCTGGACCCTGACCCATTGTGAGCCAAAATGACCCACTAATCGAATTTTCTCGAACATGTGACTTAGCCCAATTCTCTTCTCATGCCCAGAAATGGTATACGTAATATAAAATTTGGTCAAAATGTTTTGAGCATGTTTTTAGATTCAATTAGCTTGACCCTGACCCATTGTGACCCAAAATGACACACTAATTGAATTTTCTCGAACATGTGACTTAGCCCAATGGTCCTCTCATGACCAGAAACGGCCGTATATTAAAAAATTTCGTGAAAACATCTTGTGCCTTTTTTTAGATATAATTAGCTTGACCCTGACTCATAATAACCCACTAATCAAATTTTCTCAAACACGTGACCCATCCCAATGGTATTTTCGTGCCCGAAAACGATAGATTACAGAATTTCGTCAAATCGTAGTGCCATTATCTAGATAAACTTAGCTGGACCCACGGTGACCCAAAAATGACCCACTAATCGAATTTTCTTGAACACGTTACCCATCCCAATGGTTTTTTTGTGCCCGAAAATGGTTAGATACAAAATTTAGTCAAAATCGATTGAGCCGTTCTCTAGATATAATTAGCTTGACCCTGACCCAAAATGACCCACTAATCGAATTTTCTCGAACACGAGACCCATCCCAATGGTCTTTTCGTGCCCGAAAACAGTAGGGTGCAAAATTTCGTCAAAATCGTTAGAGCCGTTATCTAGATAAACCCACTGTGACCCCAAAAATGACCCACTAATCGAATTTCCTCGAACATGTGGCTTAGCTCAATGGTCTTCTCGTAATCCAAAACTGTAGAATATAGAGTTTAGTGAAAATCATTAGAGCCGTTTTTTAGATAAAAATAGCTTGACCCACAGTGACCCAAAAATGACCCACTAATCGAATTTTCTCGAACACGTGACCCATCCCAATGGTCTTTTCGTGCCCGAAAATGGTTAGATACAAAATTTAGTTAAAATCGATTGAGCCGTTCTTTAGATATAATTAGCTTGAACCTGGTCCATTATGACACAAAAATGACCCATTAATCGAATTTTCTCGAACATGTGACTTAGCCCAATAGTTCTCTTGTAATCCAAAACTGTAGAATATAGAGTTTAGTGAAAATCGCTAGAGCCGTTTTTTAGATAAAATTGACGTGACCCATAGTGACAAAAAATGAGCCACTAATCGAAGTTTCTCGAACATGTGACCTAGCCCAATAGTTTCTTCGTGTCGAAAAACGGTTGGATGTGAAATTTGGTCAAAATCGATTGAGCCGTTTTTTAGATATAATTAGCTTGACCTTGACCCATTACGACCCAAAATGACCCACTAATCGAATTTTCTCGAACACGTGACCTAGCCCAGTGGTCTTATAATGCCCGAAAATGGTAAAATACAAAATTTCGTCAAAATCGATTGAGCCGTTCTTTAGATATAATAAGTTTGACTCTGACCCATTATGACCCAAAATGACCCACTAATCGAATTTTCTCGAAGACGAGACCCATCCCAATGATCTTTTCGTGCCCGAAAATGGTTAGATACAAAATTTAGTCAAAATCGGTTGAGTCGTTCTCTAGATATAATTAACTTGACCCTGACCCATTATGACCCAAAATGACCCACTAATGGAATTTTCTCGAACACGAGACCCATCCCAATGGTCTTTTCGTGCCCGAAAACAGTAGGTTATAAAATTTCGTCAAAATCGTTAAAGAAGTTATCTAGATAAAGTTAGCTTGACCCACGGTGACCCAAAAATGACCCACTAAACGAATTTTCTCGAACATGTGACTTAGCGCAATAGTTTTTTCGTAATCCAAAACTGTAGACTATAGAGTTTAGTGAAAATCGTTAGAGCCGTTTTTTAGATAATATTGGCTTGACCCATAGTGACCCAAAAATGACCCACTAATCGAAGTTTCTTGAATATGTGACCTAGCCCAAAAGTTTCCCGGGTCGAAAAACGGTTAGATGTGAAATTTGGTCAAAATCGATTGAGCCGTTTTTTGTATATAATTAGCTTGACCTTGACCCATTACGACCCAAAATGACCCACTAATCGTATTTTCTCGAACACGTGACCTAGCCCAATGGTCTGATACTTGCAGGGATAACCACTGACATATTTTTTTTTAATCGAACAGTTTTTTTCTTTTTTCAGATAAGTTAATAACATCTTGAGTTATAAGCAATTATCGCATCACGAAGATGATTTTATTCGTTTCAAAACGCCAAATGTGACTGCCTATTTTGAAAAGGCTTTTGCCTTTTCCGAAAAATGAAAAAAAACAGTTCGACTACAAAGTTTCTGAATACGTGCACCTGCCAATTTGATACATTTGCGTAAAAAAATGAAGAAAAAAATTTATGGAAAAGTAGCCAGTTTGTCTTTAGGAAATGCCTTAAACGAGTTAGGCAAATAATAATATTCGCGTGGCAATAATGGCAACCTCTCCAAATTTTATCCAAAATAATCTAGATCGATGAAATTCCATTGCCTATTTGTTACCAGTTCAATATAATTGAACCAAAATCACGTAACTTGCAAGACATAATTTGCGTATAGCTCAGTTAATTTATAATGTAAATTCTAAGTATGATTAGATTTTATAATACGAAATTTAATAAGTTAGAATTTTGAAGCTTTTCTAATCGTTAGAAAAGCTTGGATTAGATTGTTGAATTAGATTCTCCGTACCCTCAAAGACAAGAAAATCTCATGCCATGCAAATGCAACATATCGAGTGCCTATGCCTGCTAGTATGATTTTAAAAGGTGTAAAACCATTTATTTTCTTACGTAGTATAAGCATGTGATATGTAATTTAATGTGTATGCATTTAAATATTGAGCTGAAAATTTAGAATGCTTCCACTTAGATGAATAATCAAAAGCCTACTAAAAATCACATTTTTAGATTTAAATAATAATAATTATAATTTTTATTATTATTATTATTATTACTATTATTTATTATTTGACGAGCTGAGCTAACACAATCACGTTTCACATAAGAAAGCAAAAAGTTATACTGCTTCTAATTTTGATTTATCAACAACACACATCTGTATCTCATAAATAATATATTTGAATCAGAGGAACCGTTTAAATATCTGATTTCCGGACAGCAAAATTAAGAAAAATAGAGTATTGAAAATTGCTTGTCTGTATAACTTATAGGTTAATGTTTATTTATACAACCTATCTACTGACCTCAAAATCTCATTTTTCAAAAATCATTTTATTCATTACCAGGTTTTCTCAGCATTACAATTAATTCGAATTATTAATAAATTTTTAAAGTTTAAATTCCACAAGCGTTCAAGATCTGTGCAGTACCGTTGTCTATCTCTATACTGATTTTAATAACCAACTGCTCCTGAAAGCAGTTTTCACTAGAAAAGTGAGTTGGTTAAGGTTTTAAGAGTGAGTATAGAAGGAGTAGTGATGGGCGATTCTCGAGAATTCAACAATCGAGAAAAATTGTCATCGTAAAAAATCACAATCGACACAGCCATCGATTAATTCCTAGAATCTACAATCGAGATGTTTTACAATCGATTATAACGAGAAAAGCTAAAAAAAGTTATTGGAAAACTTAGCTATTATTCTGGCCGACAATTTCATAGTAGTGATAGGGCTTAGTGATGGGCGATTCTCGAAAATTTACCAGTCGAAAAAAATCGTTATCGTAAAATACACAATCGATACAGTCATCGATTACTTTCGAGAATCTACAAAGGAGATGTTCTAGAATCGATTATTGAAATCATTGTTTTTACACATATATAAGGCAGATTTTATTAAATATAGGGTAACTAAATACAGATGGAATAAAAAAACAACAAACCAAAGGGAGGCTATAAAGGAGCCATAAGACTTGGGAAAGTCTTGTAAGGGTGCCCCTGGTTGAAAAAATCTGAAAAAACGCGAGTAGCTATGAAGCGGTAAGGGGAGTTTAAGTATAAAAAATTAGAATTTTTCGGCAATTAGCACCAAAATGACCAAAGAAATAAGAATCAAAAGCACCCCATAGTGGCATAAACATGAACTAAAGGATGATAAATGGGATCAAAATTTTTTATTGATTTTTCTACGTCATTTGAGATTGGATCTTTAATTTCCCCATTTTTAGAAATTCTTCGACTGGAATATATTAAACAAACCCCCGCGAGGAGCAAAGTAGGGGGGATGGGCAAGAAAAGTGCATAATATGAATAAGTGGTCACAGGACTTTCCAACGATATGTCACATGAGGGATGTTGGCTAAATTTAGAAAAGTGCCCCGCGCGGGGGCAAAGTAAGGGGAGGGGCGCGGGCTATATATAAAATGAAATAATAGTCACAGAGCTTTCAAATGATATATCACATGAGGGGTGTCAGCAAAAGATAGAAAAGAGTCCCAACTCCCAGGATTCCAATTATCGTGCCCCCCCCCCCCCTAAATATACCCTGACCTTCCTTCTCTTTGAAATTTTCATATATTAAAAATTATTTATCGGAGGACTCCGTAAAAAAAATCCGATCTAAAATGTTTAAAAACGCTACGATTTCAAAGAAGTTCGAAAAGTGCCTCTCTCGGGGCGCCAAACTAGGGAGGGAAGAAGAAAGGTTCATAATATGAAAGAGTAACTTTCCGATGATAACCGAAACCTTTCCAATGATATATCAAATGACTGGTCCAAAAAAAGGTTGAAATCTACCCCTCCCACGTGGGTTCCCTCTTTTATGACAGAATATACCCGGAAATCACGCAGCCCCACTTTTAGAATTTTATATTTAATAAATAATATTTATCGGAGAGCTCCATTAAAAAACCTCATTTAATGATATTTATTGTAGAAATCTCTACAATTAAAAAAAAATTCACCCCCGCACCGCTCCCCCCCCCCGCCCCCTTCCGGAATTGAACTCTGGGAGGAGAAAGGTTCATAATATGAAAGAGTGGTGAAAGGACTTTCCGATGATATGTCAAGGAGAGGTTTGGTAAAAGTTTGAAAATTACCTGCGCCCCCCCCCCCCTTGTCCACTCTCGCGCCCCCCAGAATTCACTCACCTTCCTCTTTGAACTTTTTATATTTAATGAATAGTATTTATCTGAGTCTCCAGGTATGGGGCAGCTTGGCAAAGCTAAAATAAGAGAAACATTGAAAATTCGGGTCAAAATGACACTAAATTTAACAGTAAAGTTTGAAACTAGGACTATACAGAACTGAATACATAAACCACTATGCTTCATAACCCACATCGGTTAATAGCAATAAAAAGATAAGTGCCAGTTAAACTGATAGCATTGAGCTCACAGGTTATTCACACTAATTGTATATTATACTCTTATTTCAAAGAATAATGTCCCTCAAAAAATAAATGAAGGGAAATATCCCCCGTTTGCCCCTTTTATACTTAACCAATGAACTTCCAAATCTAATCAGGGAAACTCCCTAACTATAATAAATCAGTATATCAAATTTGAAGCAAATCAGATAATTCTGCATGAAAAAAAGAAACATATCGCTAAATTAAGGGTGGTCTAACCCCTTTAACCCTTTTATACTTAACTAATGAACCTCCAAATCTAATCAGGAAAGCTCCTTATCAGAACGAACATAGAAAAAAAAATTAAAGTAAATTGAATAATTCTCCATGAAAATCCAATTATCTAAATTAAGTGGAGGGGACTTTCCCACTTTTCGCCCATGTATACTTAACCAATGAACCTCCAAATCTAATGAAGGGAGCGCCATATTGGAATAAATCGGTATATTAAATTTGAAGCAAATCGAATAATTCTGCATGAAAAACCCTTTTATCTAAATTAAGGGGGAGACTAGCCCCTCCCCTTTATACTTAACCCATAAACCTCCAAATCCAATCAAGGCAGCTTCTTAACATAATAAACCGGTATCCCAAATTTGGAGCAAATCGAATAATTCTGCATGATAAACCCATTTATCTAAATTAAGGAGGGGGTCTACCCCCCTTTCCCCCCTTTATACTTAACTAATGAACCTCCAAGTTTAATCAGGGAAGCTGCTTAACATAATAAACCGGTATACCAAATTTGGAACAAATCGAGTAATTCTGCATGAAAAACCCATTTATCTAAATTAAGTGGGGGACCAGCCCCCTTCTCCCCCTTTATCCTTAACCAATGAACTTCCAAGTTTAATCAGGGAAGCTCCTTAACATAATAAACCGGTATACCAAATTTGGAGAAAATCGAATAATTCTGCATGAAAAGCCCATTTATCTAAATTAAGGGGGGACCAGCCCCCCTTCTCCCCTTTTATACTTAACTCGTAAACCTCCAAATCTAATCAAGGCAACTTCTTAACATAATGAACCGGTATACCAAATTTGGAGCAAATCGAATAATTCTGCATGAAAAACCCATTTATCTAAATTAAGGAGGGGTCTACCCCCCTTTACCCCCTTCATACTTAACTAATGAACCTCCAAGTTTAATCAGGGAAGCTCCTTAACATAATAAACTGGTATACGAAATTTGGAGCAAATCGAATAATTCTGCATGAAAAACCTATTTATTTAAATTAAGGAGAGGGGGGGACCAGCCCCCCTTCTCCCCCTTTATCCTTAACCAATGAACCGTCAAAACTAATCAGCGGAACGCCTTATCAGAATGAACATAGAAAAAATTGAAGCAAAGTTTTAATCAAGTGTTATCGCGTTACGTACATACATACGTACGTACATGCGTACACACAGAACCGACGGGTACATTAGCTCTCAGGCTTAGATAGCCTGTGAGCTAAAAAGAGATTGGATAAGCAGATGGACTCCTTTGAGAAATTATGTCTTAAACGAGAAATGCGGTAAGTTTGACTCTGAAAGCTTCATATCCGTCTCGGATTTCGGCAAATCTCATCTCGATGATTTTTCCAGCATTTCGACGCTTCCAGATGGGAAGCTGCTCGATGGTTGGTTCTCTCGCGGTTTTAAACCTTTCAGAATGGGAAGTCTCTCGAGAGTTTCTCTCGCCCTTTTCAACCTTTCCCGATGGGAAGCCTCTCGCTGGTTTCTCTCGTCCTTTTCGAAATCTCCCAATGAAAAGCCTTTCGAGGATTTCTCTCGCGCTTTTCAACATTTCGCTATGAGAAACTTTTCGAGGATTTCTCTCGTCCTCGGCAGAGAAGAAAAGTAAGAAAATTTATCGAGAGTACCAAGGGACGAGATAGAGAAAAAGACATGACAATGAGCTGTGAAATGAAGCCCTAATTTTCAAAGTTTCTCTTATTTTAGCCCTACCAAGATGTCACATACCTGGAGCCCTCCGATAAAAATTATTTATTAAATATAAAAATTTCAAAGAGGAACATAACAACAATTGAACATAAAAATTTTAAAGTGGCGGCTGTGTGAATTCCGGGGCGAAAGAGTGGGCCCACGGGGGGCGGGAGGGGGAGCAATTTTCAAACTTTTTTGGACCAGTCATGTGATATGTCATCGGTAAGCTCTCGGATGACTCTTTCATATTATGAGACTTTCTTCCTCCCCTCCCCAATATGGTCCCCACTGCGAGGGTAGTTTTTTCCGTTATTATCATTTTAGATCGGATATTTTTATGGAGCCCTCCGCTAAATATTTTTTATAATATATGAAATTTCAGGACACTTTAAATTTAGCCAAAACCTCTCATGTGACATATCGTTGGAAAGGTTTGTGACTACTTATTGATGCTATGCACTTCCGGTGGCCGCCCCCCCCCACTTTGCCCCCCCCGGAGGACACTTTTCCAAATTTAGTCAATACCCCTCTTGTGAGATATCGTTGAAAAGGTCTGTGACTACTTATTGATGTTATTGATGTTATGCACTTCCGGTGACAGTCCCCCCCACTCTTTGCCCGGGGGACACTTTTTCAAATTTAGTCAAGACCCCTCGTGTGAGATATCGTTGGAAAGGTCTGTGACTACTTATTGATGTTATGTACCTACGGTGTCCCCACCACCACTTTGCCCCCCCCCCCAGGGGCACTTTTCCAAATTTAGCCAAGACCCCTCATGTGAGATATCGTTGGAAAGGTCTGTGACTACTTATTGATGTTATGCTCCTCCGGTGTCCATCCCCCCATTTTGCACCACCCGGGGGACACTTTTCCAAATTTAGCCAAGACCTCACATGTGAGATATCGTTGGAAAGGTCTGTGACTACTTATTGATGTAATGCACCTCCGGTGACCGCCCCCCCACTTTTCCCCCACGGGGGTGTTTTTCTAAATTTAGCCGAGACCCCTCATGTGACATATTGTTGGAAAGGCTTATGACCACTTACTCATGTTATCCACCTCCCGCACCCCTCCCCCCCTTTGCACCCACGTTTAGGGCATTTTTATAAATTCAGATCCAGACTTCTCATGTGACATATGGTTGGAAAGGCCTAAAGACCTGTGACGACTTAATCATATTATGCAGCTGCTGTGCCCCTCCGCTCTCCTTGACCCCTCCCCCAAGAGATCTGGTCCGAGGTTCATTCGTTTCGATATTATATTTTTTACAAGATTTTGTAGTGCGTGCACACCACACCCGCCTGCTATCATATATCAGTGCCGTATATAGCGGGTAACTTGTTCGTGATTTCATATTACAAGATTACGTATAAATTAGGGGCCCCGATTAAAGGAGGGGCCCGCTAGCGGTCGAAGTCACCTAGTCTTTATTAACATCGACTCATTCCAGCTCACCCGCAGACGATTCTTGATAAATGTATGACGTATATAATACATAATATATGATTTATAAAAGAAATTTGCAAACTGTAGTCATCGAGAAAAAATTAGACAATCGAAAAATATCGAGATGTCCATACAAACGAGAAAATCGAGAAAAACATCTCGTTATCGCCCATCACTAAGAAGGAGGATAAAACCTATTTTTGAATTTTCTGTTATATAAAAGTGGTGTGATAGTTGTTTCTACAAACTTTCTAAATTTTGCATTCTGAATGTGCTAAATATGCATAGTTTTTTTTAATCTTATTTTAAAATAGTAATTTTAAAAAAAGAGTTCTTTTACGTTTGTGAGTTTATAGAAAACTTTATCTTTCTCTCAATTTAAAGAAATACAGATGGTAAAATTCATAACTCATATTCTTAAAGTTTTCGTACTTCAAATATGATTTTTCATATATTTTTTATACTTTTTAACGTGTACAAGATTTCTCACGTTTGGCTGATTTTTGCTACTTTTAAAGTCAAATGTTTCCTTAATTTGTTTAAACACCATATTCAAACAACGTTATACAATGCAGTTATGCAAGGGCTACCCAGAGCCACTAGCGGATCGAAACTGCAATGCCTCCCTACGGAGATTTTACTGCGCATGCTCACTCCTTCCTGAGATGGTAACCAGGATTGGCAGTGTAGCGCTAAAATGAATCGCCAAATACTTTTTGAAATGCCAACTATTGCCACATGCTGAGTAGCATTTGGAAAGAATCCGTTAAGGGTGTTCTCAAATCCAAAAGGGCAACTTTCTGACATAAGTTTTAATTTATTTTTGTTCGGAAATGCATGAAACTAGCAGGTCTTGTTTAGAAACAATGTAATCGAGCTATTTTTTCCGTTTTTTGCAAACGCAATAGATCTTTCAGAAAATAGTGTCAAAGTTGACGTTTTGAACCGAAGTTCCTGAAGAAATCAGAAAAATCAGTCCACTAAGGGCAAAAATTGGGTTTGTCACGTAATCAAAAACGCTTATAACTCAATAGGTAATTTACTGATCAAAAAATGGAAATAACAGTTCAATTCCAAATCGCTTCCATGGTCAGGCTTTCCAATTTTATATCTTTCCGCTAAAAAAATGAATTTGTAAATGTGTCAAAACGTTTTGCGCTTGTTGAGCAGAGTAGTTAAGAACAGCCTTAAAAAAGAATTGTGTTTACTTTGGAAAAGAAAATGAAATTAAAATGATTAGTGTGGAAAAATAAAGATTTGAAATAAATTTAACATTATATATATATATATATATATAATAAATTTGAAATCACAAACATATGAAGAAATTTATAAAGTTCTAAAGATGATTTAGAATTGAACATAGGGAACCAATATGTAAAATAAGAAACTAGGGAAATATAAAAATTCAATAGAAAAGTTTTAACAATCTAATTTTTTTTTTCAATTGGTAACTTATCTATTTATATTGAAAAAGATAAATGATATATTAAAATCAGCTGAAATTATCCATCGAAAATTTAACAAGAAATGTAGAACACTTTAAAAAATATATATATTTGTCTATTAAATCTTTTATGCTATTTTTGCTTGTAATATTCTTTCAAGTCTTCTGCAATATGCTGAGTGCTTTGACACATTCATGAAATATTTTTTTAATCCCTATATCCATAAAATTTTTAGATATTCTTAACAGATAAATCTCTTATAATAAATTTCTTATAATAAATTGATATGATAGAATAAATTTCTTAGCATATCAATATCTAAAAGTTTTGAGTTGTAAGAAGGAAAAATATTACAATAAAGCAAAAAAAAAAAAAAAAAAAAAAAAAAAAAAAAAAATCATCCCTACATGAATAAAAATTTTAGATTTCTCAATAGTCTGCCAACGATTTTAATTAGTTGATTTAAATTTGCGATTAAATCGTGATTTTAATCAACTGATTTTTTTTAAATTGTTGATTAAAATCACAAATTTTCTAAATGTTTGAACTGACATAAAAGTATTAAAATCTAAGATTACCTAATATAATTTGGAACGTTCCTACAGGTATTTTGCCTTATGAATAAACGAAAAAAAAAAAAAAAAAGAAAAAGCTTTAAATAATTGTTTCTAAGCTCAATTTCTGAGTCTTGTAAAAAACTAAGTTCAGTAACTTTGTAAAGGAATAAAAAGCATTTCATTTTAAAATGATATTTAAATCTAATATAATTTGTAATGTCATAATTTCCTTTAAGTAATCAAATTATTCATTCTTTTATATAAAAAAGCATAGCAAGTATAACAAATTTCTGCAAAGTAAAAGAATAAATAGCCAGGATCTTATTTTTCCATTCTATTTTTGCAATAATAAATTTATAGCAAATATTGGAGTTAAAGAAGAATGAAAGAATGATATTTGCTCAACAGCTATTGTAAAATAATGTATAAGAGAAAAAGAACTAATTGGTATAAAAATGCTAAGCACAGCAAGAGTTTCTCCAGTACAGGTTGAATAAAGTTTTTTTTTTTTTTCTAAATTTGGAACTGCACCAAATAAAGAAACTATAGTGCTGTTATTTAATACTTTGAGGATTTCAGATATAACTGGCTAGTCTTATATTTACCCTGTATGAATGGCTGTAACAATTTTTTTGGTTAGCATGCACACACATAGTGTAAGTTACGATTTAAGCGATTAACAGTAGTACAAATGCAAAACGAGCTGCCGATAATATTTGTTAGTTTTGTTACTTGTGCTACTAACTAATGAAATTACTTATTTGCAGTTTTTATTTAATTCTGCAATTACTGTTTCTTCTAGGCCATTTTTTAAAGACGCAACTGAAATGCTCTCCCTGCCTTTAAAAAAAAATAGTGACATTCACCTGTAGTTATAGCCAGAGATTTTTTGTAAAAAACTTCTCCATACCGCAGTATTTCTAAATCTGTGGGACCAAGTCCTTACAAAAATGATAGATCTTTATTTCTTGAGAAGGAACAGGATGTTATTAAAAAATATTTTTATTTAATTGTATTTTTCAACTTGTAATTTATAAAATTATTATATTTTAATGACACTTTATTTATCATATTAAAAAATTAGATGCTTTCTTTTCGTATCGTTACTAAACACATTACTAAAATATTTCCTCATGAAATAATGCCATTTTCTTGGAACTAGCATCCTGCCTCTTTTCCTTCTAGAAGGAATACTAAATTTTGAATTATCATTTGAGTAATTAAAAAAGAAAATTAGAAAATTTTATCCTAATAATTCCCAGGGCTGATAAAAAAAAAAAAGAGAGAGAGAGAGAGAGAGAGATTTATTTGGTTCGATTACAAACAGTACGTGAAATAGAATTATCCATTTTCTTAAACGAAGTACTTTCTGATCCGATTTAATACATAATAACTGATAAAATGTTAGATAAGCTACCGCAACGATATGAAGACTAGAGCAAAAGCACGTGGTTTTAAACGCAAACAGCAATGTCTCCCTCCAAGGTTGCTGCGTTAAAAATTCGCCAAAAGTTACCCATTCGAAATTCAAAACGAAACTCGGAAAGAGCAAGCGGGGAGACAGCCTTCGTAGGGAGGCATTGCAGTTTTGATCCGCCGGTCACAGAATAGCTTATTATTTGCTGTTGCGTGAAATATTATATTTTCGGCATTACAGTTATATGTTCTTGTCATTTTGAACAGGAAGCTCTATTATTTTCTTTTATGTAATGTCAGGGCTCGCAGCGTTCCTAAATTTTTCACCATTTCCTACCACTATTTTAAATAAAGAATCTTCGTTATAGATTAATTTAACACAGGCAATGAAAGTTTTAAATAAAGATTATTGTTTTAAAATAGTGGTGGCAAATTGCGAAAATTTTAGGAACGCTGCGAGCCCTGTAATTTATACAGACAGCATTTTCTTAGTTTAAAGTTATCAAATACAAAGCAATGAAAATTAAAGGAAATATTGGTATTGCAGGTAAATGACTGTTCGGCATTACAGTTATATGTTCTTGTCATTTTGAACAGGACGCTCTATTATTTTCTTTTGTGTAATTTACACAGACAGTATTTTCTTAGTTTAAAGTTATCAAATACAAAACAATGAAAATTAAAGGAAATATTGGTATTGCAGGTAAATGTATTCCAATAATATTTTGTCATTTATTTAAACTATAATTTCAAATCAGTTCAATTTAGATCATTTTTCTCCGGTTTAAAAAGAAAAAGAAAAAACGGATGGAGGAGAAATTATCGTCAAAAGTGTTTATTTTTTTATATTTGCGACTTAGTTTGCAAAACCTTTTGATATTGTTTTTACGTTTTTTTTTGTTTTTTTTTTTTCTAACCATGCGATTCAGAGTTTACACACAGCCAGTTTATTTACAAATTCGTATAATTTCTTTCCCTCTGTTTGTGATAAAATGGACTTTTAAACTATATTTTGCAATAATGCTTTAAGAGGTTGTTTAGCTGATATGCATAAGTTGTTTTTTCCCTCCTTTTTAACACTAGATTTTAACTTTAGGATGTAGGTATCTTTGAAACGTCCGTATGTGATGGCTTGATGTCATGGTAGTGTAATTTGTGCGTTTCAACTTTGTAAATTTGTAGATTACAGATATAAAACTCGCACAAACTGATTACTCTATGGATACTGCTACTGCATATATATTTATGTCAAAATTTAACATTATTGATTACTGTATGTTTTAGATTACTTTATGTTCGCAAGCCACAGAATGCAGAATAGAATCAGTACCGACTCGTCATGTAAACCCAGTATGTAGAAAAAAAAATGTAAGCCTGACCTTGGCTCGGTCCGAGCCTGCTGAAATAATTACGCCCTTGTTCAGACATGATGCATGCTTGACATGTTTTATTTCTGTATCGATGCTGTTAATCTAGCATCGGCTCGTGCAGCTTATGTATACTTATCCTCGCCTCAGTCACGTCCATTGAAAACTGCTCATATTGTTTTGGCTTAGTTTGATCCTTTTAAATTTTTATATCGGTCCGATTTTTTTTATCGGCCCGGCCCGTTTATTTTTTCATCGACCCGATCCGACCCTTTAAAAAAATTGTCTTTTATTTGCCGACTTGCCCCTTGCAGACCTCTCATCTAAATGTGTCTTTTACTACATCTTCTATTTAAAAAGTTATTATGTAATTATTATGCAGATTATAATGAAAAAATAATTTAATATATGTAATTACACCTTTTAATATATTTTGTGGTACTTTTTTCGCATTTCCGCTGCAAATACAGGCATCTTAAATTCGGACAAAAGTGTAACTGAAAAACTAATGCAGGGGTGATTGTGAAACTTCAGACGCAATAGATACCTTTGTCTGTTATAATGATCATGAAACGAACTGACAAAAATATCTAAAGAATATGTCTGAGTGATATGTCTGAAATTGAGACATTCTGATATTTCTTAAGCAACCACCAGGAAAAACAGTCTCAAGTTTCGCCTGTATTTTAGATATGTTTCACTTTAATTTGATGTTCGTTATAATTCAAACTAGATGTTCGTTTTTATGAGCTACTTTTCCGCGAAGATTATAATAAATAATTTATTTTGACTTGATTGTAGATTTGAAAAATGGGATGTTTTGTGATTTTAATTCATACCACATTAGTGGAAAGTTGATCTTGTGTAAAACAAATTTCATCTAGTCAAAGCTTTTTTGTCCTGCTTGTTTTTGTTCATATGACGAATTTTTCAGTCCCTTAATGCAAGATTGCAAGATATATGAAGGATTTTTTAATGGCATTTAAAGTAATTTTCAAACATGGATATTTTAAAATTTGCGTGCAACCCAATTAGGAAACTTAAACTCGTTTGTTCTTAACGCAATATTATAAAGGAAATACATGTCCACGAATAACTCTAGCATCATATTATTGATGACAACGACCTAACTCTAGTTTTTACTGTAATTTGTTTAGTCTCTAAACATCGGACATTTGATTTTTCCAGCGTCCAATAGAGAACAAAAAGTACTTACAATGCTATTAGTTTGAAAAGTGTATAATAACCCATTAACAACGAGCCTCTTTTACATTTGTTTTAATTATTCGACACTAGTTTTTTTTTTTTTTTTTTTTTTTTTTTTTTTTTTTACATTGTAATTTTGATTTATTTAATCGCTCAAAATGTAAGATTAGATTATGTGAAAATGTCCAAACTAAAATACTGGTATTCAAATTTAAAAGTTTTGTTCCCTTTACATGGCAAGTTTTCTTCCCAACCGGCTTTAATGAGTTAACTGATTTTTCTATGGGTTTGAAAGTAATTTCAAACATGAATCTTTTAAACAGGTGTGCAACCCAATTACAAAATATTAACCAGGTTTCTCTTAAAATATTGTAAATAATTCGGCATTTGTTGGTTTTCGTGTGATATTCTATAACTAAATTGGAAAACTAAATTAAAACTCCACAAAAAAATAAAACGGTAATTTAACAGGTATCAGACCGAAAATAATCAGATAATAAAAGGTTGCTATAAATAAAAATGTATTGTAAAATATTTCAGGATTAATCGTTCGTAAGTACGGAAGTACCGAATATGCTTTTTGATGTAGTCGTTGGACATTATAAAAAATATACTAAATATAAAAAAATGCATTAGGGTTTTAAGTTAAAAAGATTTTTATTTATGTTCTGTTTAAAGGGCAGTACATCGGGCATCTTTAACACGAGTATCCCAGGATGGATTGTGAAATTATTTTTAAACTGAAACTCATATTTTCATTCATAAAAACTAGATTTTCCTTTTAAAAGTTTTAATTAGCGAAATCTATAGATTTTAATATAAAAGGTTTCTAAGTAAATTTTCTGTAGCAATCTCTATAGATTTTAATAAGAAATGTGTCTAAAGAAATTTTCTATACAATCTACATATATTTCTATATAAAAGTTTTCCTAAGGAATTTTTCCTGTTTAATAACTATAGATTTCTGCATAAATTGTATATATTTTTTCCTTTTAATTTTAGTTCCTGACATTTACTTTATGAAGAAATTTCACAGCACACGGCTAAAACACATGCTTCTAGGCGCGAATTTTTATCAATGGGTGGTCTACAAAACCTTACGTTCACTTTGGTCAGAATTCCAAATTTCCTAATATACCGCTCTTCAACAATATCTTTAAATGTCCGAAACATTATATTGTATTTAGGAATGTTGTTAGATATTCCTCCCTGTTATAAAATAAAATATCATTTTTACAATATTGGCCAATATATATCAGACATTAAAAATAAAGCATTAAGGAATTAAGCCTCTTAAAAACGGCAAAATTGTTAAATTTTATTTTTTAGAATACCATTTCTGAATTTATTATATAAGTAATACAAACAAATCTTTTACATGTTTTATTTTAAACAATGATTTCAAGTTATAATGCTTTCAAGTTACATATCAGTGTATAATGGCAGATTTTAAATTTTTGAGGTACAACATCCAGCGATATTCGAAATAATGGCCATTATTTCTACGACACTAAACCGATACATTTGTGGTACCTGGGACATCATATAAATCTATATTATAAAGGACAAACATATCTGTGCGTAACGCATACGTCATTTTGCGAATGGCAACACTTTGAAATTTGAAATAAAATTTTGGTTTTGCAATTTTCTCTACTGCAAATTTTTAAACTTCTAAACATCGCACATTTTAAATTTTTACACCGTCGTATAAGGAAAAAAATGTTCTTTTAAATGCAATTTGTTTGGAAGCTGTATCTCAATTTATTTGTGAGATATTAATTTTTTTGTAGTTTTTACTACCATTTTTCTTATCGTGGCAACAAAAGTACTTCATTTCTATTGAAAGTCATTTAAAGTAAATGAAAAATAGTCGAAAATAGGAGATACTGTAGCTTTTTGTTGCCATTTTCTCATAAAACCTGAAAAAAAATTGAAATTAAAATATGGGCTATGTTAAGAATATTGTCTGTTATTCCGTGATAATGACGTCATATGCATACTTTTCTATAGACGAAGTTTAAGACTGGATTGTAAAAGTGGATTGCTTTAGGAAAGTGGATGAAAATGACGTCATTTTATAAAAAAGCGCGTGTTTTAATTCTTAAACCTGAATTATGTTTTGTAGAAGTGCGTCATTTTCACAGCCCAGCTGCTTTGAAATTCTTCACAGGTGAAAATGCTTCACTTTTGAAAATAGTGTAATCGAAATCAGACACTGATAAAAAGCAATGTTTTACAAAAATTTAGAGTGTCTTTGTAAAAGAGAGGTAACATGCAAATAATAGCGATTTATATTACTGAAATTGATGATTCTCGCTTGGATGGATTTGCTTCGCCGAGTTAGACAAGCAAACAAATAATTCGTGGTTTGAAATAATATGTTCCTGAAGTTTTTGTCCAAAATTCTCTCGAATAATAAAATTTTAACGCTATTCTTTAGGACATTCTACTATAATTTTATCAAAATAACATAATTTGCTAATTAAATAACATAATTTTTCCTAATTTTATATAATCTATATATTTAAAACACAAGTATGTTTTTGTAGTCATCTGCTCTGATCTTTCTGCTGAACCAATTTTACTAATATATATATATATATATATATATATTAACTGAAAGCTCGTCCTTTGTAGATGTGATCGCACTACCTGTTTTTTTTAATATCCCCACTTTTATACTTTAATTTTAAAAGCATTTTATGAAATTTCTTCAAAATGGTGAAAATTAGATAGTTTTCATTATTGCAGACAAGAGAGAAATAATGAGGTATTTTCATCTTTATTAATGCTATTTTCTGATAAAAATTCAAAATTGTTGATAAATATCGTTGTATAGGGTTTAGTGTCGCAAAATCCCATTAGGAGCAGAATATCATACTAGGGACATAATAACGGAAAATGACATACTGCTTTTGAAAACACGTATTTTTCCTCATAAATTTTTCTATATTGTTTTTCCTTCTGCGTGTGTACTGATACTAAGTTTCAGACACTATGCGAAACGCTTATTTAAGTGAAAATGAAGTCGTATTTAAAAGAAAACGATCATTTTCTTAGATAAAACTAAACATTTTAACACAAATGCGTCTAAAAAACATAAATTATGGAAATTTTTACTCTCCGGAATTGAGATTAGAATCTCAAGTAAAGAGTACGTCTGTTCACGTAAAAGATGTTGCTGACAATCGTGACTTCAATTTTTGAGTTAAAATGATTTTTAAATAATCAAACAAAATACAAATTTTTTAAAAAATTATGAATATGGATATGAGAAGTGCGTATGCAAATTTTGAGACGGTGAAAATTGCTGTT
Organism: Maratus speciosus; assembly: GCA_963932465.1. Lineage (NCBI taxonomy): Eukaryota > Metazoa > Arthropoda > Arachnida > Araneae > Salticidae > Maratus > Maratus speciosus. Next base: position 84,187,882 of record OZ010796.1, on the reverse strand, counting down.
TTTCATTCCGGAATACCAAGCATAAGAGCCTAAATTGATAACCACATCCTAATAACTGATCTTTACTATATTTTACTGATTAAGTATCTATATTATAAAGAACAAACGTATCTGTGTCTAACGCTGACGTCATTTTGCGAATGGCAACACTTTACGATCAAATTTCGGTCTTGAAATTTTCGCTACTGCAATTTTTTAATCTTCTGACCATCGTACATTTTCAATTTTCGTCGCATAGGGAAAAAAATTTACTTTCAAATGCAGTTTGTTTAAAAACTGTATCTTAATTGACTGATGTATTATATTTTCTAAAATAATTTTTAAGCATGATTTTTTTAAAGCTTATCTTATCACGTGTCGGTTTCAATACATAATAATAATAAACATTTTGCACATAAAGCAACAAACATTTTTCAGCATTTGTTTCTGACTATTTTTGCATAACGAAATTAATACTTCCTTTATAAACAAATAAAAGAATAATATTAAAAAAACACCAATCTAACATATTTGTGAAAGACAAATTAACAAAATGAATACTTCTTTTATAAACAAATAAAAGAATAATATTGAAAAAACACAATTCTAACATATTTTTAATCGTACAATTTAAATTTTTAGATCCCCAAATAGGATTATTTTTAAATGGAATTTGTTTGCAAAGTTTATCTCAGTTTACTGATTGTCTATGGTTTTAAAATCAATTTTAAAACATGAAATATTTTTAAATTTATCTATATCGCGCGGAGCTCGATTACGAAAGATTAACCCGTTTGCCCTTAAAACAAAATAAAGAGTTCATCATTTTCTTACGGCTAATATCCATTTAAAAAAACTTGCTTATGAATAAATAAACTAGAGAACAGGAATCCTGCTTTTTCAGAATTTAGTGTCGCCCTCGATGAAAATGTATATATATATATATATCAGTGGCGTACCCAGGATTTTATTTCGGGGGGGGGGGGCTCACTTAAATTTCCATAATGTTCTAAATCTTACAAAACACGTTGAATTGTGTTTTACACAGAAATCATTTTTGCCAATAAGGCCGTAGTCAGAGAGGGGGGGGGGGGGGAAGGAAGGGGCAGGGGAGACTTTGTTCCGAATTTTCCGAAAGTTTAAAAATTGGGTCATCAGTCCGAAAATTCGGACTAAAAAAATCGCGATTTTTTACAAATGGTCGCCGAAAAAAATCAATTTCGTCAATCGTTCGCAGAAAAAAATCTCCACTTTCCTTAAAGAACCAAGGAAAAAACTGGAATTTTATCATAGGGCCGCGGATAAAATACGAAGTTTGTCAAAGAATCGTGAAAAAAAAGTCAAATTTTGTCAAATGATCGCGGAAAAAACGCGAATTAAGCCAATGCTTCCGGAGGAAACGCGAATTTCGTCAAATGATCGTGGAGTAAATGCGAATTTCGTCAAATGATATTGGAAGAAACGCTAATTTCGTCAAATGAGCACAAAAAAACGAATTTTGTCACAAGGGCGCAGAAAAAGCGTGAATTTCGAAAAACGATCGGAAAAAACATGCATTCCGTCAAAGGGCTGCGAAAAAAAAAGCAAATTTCGTAAAGGATCACAAAAGAAAGCGAATTTCCTCAAAGAGACACAAAAAAACGATAATTTCGTCAAAAGGCCGCAGAAAAACGCAAGTTTCATCAAAAAGACGAGAAAAAAAACGCGAACTTCATCAAAAATCCGTGGAAAAAACGCAAATTTCGACAAAAAATTGCATTAAAAAACGCGAATTTCGGAAAATGACCTCAGACAAACAAGAATTTCATCAAAGGGACACAGAAAAAAACGTGAATTTCTTCAAAAAGGCCACAGAAAAAACGCAAATTTCATTAAAAAGGCGAAAAAAACGCAAATTTCGTCAAAAAGCCGCCGAAAAAACGCAAATTTCGACGAAGGATTGCATAAAAAATGCGAATTTCGGCAAATGACCACAGAAAAAGCACGAATTTCATCAAAGGGCCGCAGAAAAAATGCAAATTTCGACAAAGGGTCGCTAAAAAAACACGCATTCCGTCAAAGGGAAGCGGAAAAAACGCGAATTTCGTTAAAGGATTGCAAAAATGAAAAAGCAGGGTCACAAAGATGGGCCACAGAAAAACGTGAATTTCGTAAAAAGGCTGCAGCAAAAAGCGAATTTCGTCAAAAACCCGCGGAGAAAAGCAAATTTCGACAAAGGATCTCGAAAAAAGCATGAATTTTTCAAAGGGCCGCAGACAGAAAGCAAATTTCAACCAAAGGTGGCGGAAAAACGCGAATTTCAAAAAAAGTTCGCAAAAAACACGCATTCATTCAAAGGGCTGCGAAAAAAAGCTAATTTCGTAAAGGCTCGCAAAAGAACGCGAATTTCTTCAAAGATACACGAAAAAACGAGAATTTCGTCAAAAGGTCGCAGAAAAACAAGAATTTCGTCAAAGGGACACAGAAAAAAACGTGAATTTCGTCAAAAAGCCGCGGAAAAAACGCAAATTTCGACGAAGGATTGCATAAAAAACGCGAATTTCGGCAAATGACCACAGAAAAAACACGAATTTCGTCAAAGGGCCGCAGAAAAAACTCAAATTTCGACAAAGGATAGCTAAAAAACACGCATTCCGTCAAAGGGAAGCGGAAAAAACGCGAATTTCGTTAAAGGATCGCAAAAAAAGAAAAATCAGAGTCACACAGAAGGGCCACAGAAAAACGTGAATTTCGTCAAAAGGCTGCAGAAAAAAGCGAATTTCGTCAAAAACCCGCGGAAAAAAGCAAATTTCGACAAAAGATCTCGAAAAAAGCATGAATGTTTTCAAAGGGCCGCAGACAGAAAGCAAACTTCATCAAAAGGTCGCGGAAAAACGCGAATTTCAAAAAAAGTTCGCAAAAAACACGCATTTCGCCAAAGGGCTGCGAAAAAAAGCTAATTTCGTAAAGGATGGCAAAAATACGCGAATTTTGTCAAAGGGACAAGGAAAAACAAGAATTTCGTCAAAAGGCCGCAGAAAAACGCAGATTTCATCAAAAACACGAGAAAAACGCGAATTTCGTCAAAAATCCTCGGAAAAAATGCAAATTTCGACAAAGGATTGCATTAAAAAACGCGAATTTCGGAAAATGACCTCATAGAAAACGCGAATTTCGTCAAAGGGCTGCAGAAAAATCGCGAATTTCGTCAAAGGGCCGCAGAAAAAGGGCAAATTTCAACAAAGGATCGCTAAAAAACACGCATTCCGTCAAAGGGAAGCGAAAAAACGTGAATTTCGTTAAAGGATCGCAAGAAAAAAGAAAAAGCAGGGTCACAAAAAAGGGCCACAGAAAAACGGGAATTTCGTCAAACAGCCGCGAACAAATGCTACTTTCGTAAAAAAGAAACGCGAATTTCGTCAAACAGCGCTGAAAAAATGCGTATTTCATAAAAAAGACGAGAAAAAAACGCGAATTTTGTTAAAAAGCCGCGGAAAAAACGCAAATTTCGACAAAGGATTTCGTAAAAAAACGTGAATCTCGCAAAAATCCGCGAAAAAAACTCGAATTTCATCAAAAACCTGCGGAAAACGCAAATTTCGTCAAAAAGCCGCGAAAAAACATAAATTTTAAAGGATCACGAAAAAAATGCGAATTTTGTTACAGATCCGCGAAAAAAACGCAAATTTCGACGAAGGATTGCGTAAAAAAGACGCAAAATTCGACGAAGGATTGCGTAAAAAAAACTCGAATTTCGGCGAAAAACCGCGGAAAAAGCACAAATTTCAACAAAGGATCACGAAAAAAACGCGAATTTCATTAAAGAAACGCGAAAAACGCGAATTTTGCCAAGGGTCGCGAGAAAAAGCCAATTTTGTTAAAAGAAGGCGGAAAAATGCGAATTTCGTCAAAGCGTCGTGATAATAATCTGAATTTCATCAAAGGATCGCGGAAAAAACACATACAAATATCTATGTTCATTATTATTGGTAGAGTTTTTAAACTGAAATAATATACTGAACTAACATTTTAAAAATTTGGTTAACCCGAACCCAACTTGGATGAATCTACACTCAGCCTAAAATTGACCTGAAATGAAAACAGAGTTAACCCAAACTACAGCAAAAATAATTAGCGGCAGGAAGGAATTTCCTCCCCTACTTCCCTCTGCTGTAACCTTTCAGAAAATTTGCTCTGAATATCAGATTTTTTTTTCTCAGAATCAAATCTGGGGGGAAAGGAGGGGGGCACGGGACTGTTCCTGAGGCCGTCCCATGTCGAAATATGTTGAAAAGTGTTACTGATTTTTTTATATATTTCATTTAAAAGAAAGTCATTATAGCTTAACATCTATCAAATTGTTCTTCCAACCCCCGAAACTAAATTCTGGCTGCGGTTCTTGTTTAGCAATAAATTAATATTGTAACAAACACAAAATATTTTTATACACATATATAAAGTAACGACTTTGTTTATTATTTGTGCATTTCACGAGTAATAATAAGGATTTTAAACCGTTCCAGATGAAAAATAGTGGCTGCAAAGTTAGGGCAGAATAAGAAGATAAGTGGGGGGGGGGACGTTACCGAACTCTAACGATGTCTTTGCAGTCAAACAAGAAATCACTATGTATCTTACAGATACGAGGAAGTAATCGAGTGTTAAAAACGAAAGTTAATGAATATCATTCACAGTCAGCTCTTCCGCGCATATATAGTGCCTGATTTCCGACTTAGCCAAAATTCTGAAGAGATTAGCTAAGGTGCTGCTATGCACAAATATGGGACTAAGAAGAAAGGCACGTGCGATGCATGACAAATATATATATAATTGAATTGATCAAAAAAGTAGGAATTTTTTTTACCATTTAACTCCGACCATTTTGGCAGGGAAAAGAGGCTTAGTCCCTTCAACCCTTTCCACCTTCATACTTCGATATGGCATGGAGATGCGACTGAAAAATGAAAGTTAATAAGCTATTTTTACAGTCAACTCTTCCGTACCGGATTTCCGATTTAAGATTAGCTGTGGTGTTACTGTGCATTAATGTACTTCCGCATTGACAATCTTGGCGCCCGCCGACTATGAGAGAAGTTAAAAAACTCCTTAAACTAAACTACTTTTAGATTTGTTGAATTTACTTGTAGGTCTCTTGAACTGAACATGTATGTTTTTATTTATCCAGTAAAACAGGGATGGAGCTATCTTTTAGTCATTTGAAAATTGATTGTGGTCTCAAGTGAATTTGGTTGCAGGACTGAGGAGGATATTGGATTATCGAGAAAAACAAATTCATGGCATGCCATAAAATAAAACAAATTTATATGATAAAGAAGGAATTTCAGCCCTTTTTTTCACTTCACTGCGATCTCTTCGGAGGTGGAATGGAGCTGTAACCTCACAACCCCCTCCCCATCGACTTCTTTGGGTGTATGCTGTGTCATCACTGTGCACTAATATATAGGACTAACCAGAATAGCTGCGTCCCAGAAAAAAAATTAAAGATTTATCTCGAAAGAAAGAAAAAAAACAGGAGTTTTTTTTTTTCATTTCATTTTTGATTATTTCGAAAGGGGGCCTGTAAAACCATCAGCCCCCTTCCCCTCATTGGGTATACTGCAATGTAACTGTATACTGTTACGGTATACTGTAATGCGGTATACTGGATGAAACTAGCCAGAACGCCTAGTTCGTTTTATTGCAGAAAACAATTGCATTACAAATTTATCTCAAACAAAAAGAAGAAAAAATCAGCACTTTTTTCATTTCATTTTCGATTATTTTGGACCATCACCCCGTTTCTACTTCTTTGGGTATAATGTGGTATCACTGTGCATTAAAATGGAACTAAAGAGAAGAGAGCGGCTAGTCTGTTGAATGATACGAGAAAGAAAAATAAAATTTATATCAAACAGAAAGAAAAAAAGCGATATTTTTTTATTTCATTTTCGACTATTTCGGGAGGAGGGGGCTGTAAGACCATCAGCCGTCTCCCCTTCTTTCTGTATGCTGTGATGTCATTGTGGACAAATATGGGAGAATGGCTGTTTCGCTGTATGGCAGACGAAAAATTACAAATTTATCTCAAACAAGAAGAAAAAAATCAGGCTTTTTTTCATTTCATTTTCGACTATTTAGGAAGGGAACAGTCCATCAGCCCCTTTCACCTATTTGGGTACAATGTGGGGTCATTGTGCACTAGTATGGAACTAAAGAGAAGAGATCGGCTAGTCTGTTGAATGATAGGGGGAAAATACAAATTTATCTCAAACATGGAGGAAAATATCAGCACTACTTTTTCCTTTCATGTTCGACTTGTTTGGGAGAGGGCTGTAACCTCATTAGCCCACTTCTACCTTTTTGGGTATAGTATGATGTCACTGTACACTAATATGGAACTATAGAGAAGGGTTGATAGCTAGACTGTTGAATGATAATGGAAAAAATGCATATTTATCTCAAACAGGCAGAAAAAATTCAGCACTATTTTTTCATTTCATTTTCGACTATTTCGAGAGTAGGGGCTGTAATTACACCAGCCACCCCCCCCCCCCAACCGCCTCTTTGAGTATGCTGTGATTGTGATGTCAATCTGGACTAATATGGTGTTAACGGGAATGGCTATTTTGCTGTATGACAGAAGAAAAAATTTACAGATTTATCTTTAAAAAGTAAGGAAAAAACACTTTTTTCATTTTTACTTTTCGACTATTTCTGGTTGGAGGGGGGGGGGGGCTGTAACCCCATCAACCCCCTTTCTCTTCTTTGGTGTCAGTATGGTCTAACATGGAACTAAAGCGAGGGAAGCGCATAGTCTGTTGAACGATAGGGAAAAAAATGCAAATTAATCTTAAACAGTCAGAAAAAATTTAGCACTATTTTTTCATTTCAGTTTCAAAAGGAGGGGCCTGAAATTCCATCAGCCCTGCCCCCATCTTTGGGTATGTGATGTCAATGTAGACTAATATGGTGTTAACAAGAATGCCTATTTTGCTATGTGAAAGAAGAAAAAATTACAGATTTATCTTAAAAAAGTAAGGAAAAAACATTTTTATTTAATTTCCAGGAGGAGGGGGGGCTGTAACCTTGTCAGCCCCCTTTTTCTTCTTTGTTGTCAATGTGGGCTAATATGGCACTAATGAGAATGGCTAGTCCGCTGTATGATTGAAAATTTTTTTTAAAAAATTCACAAAAGAAAGACGCAAAAATCAGCACTTTTTCATGTCACTTTCGAAAATTTCGGGGGGGGGGGCTGTAGCCCCATCAGCCCCCCCCCTTGGGTACGCCCATCATATATATATATATATATATATATATAGTAAAAAACATATTTCAATTTTAAGACTTACAGCACACGCTTTTATTTTATGTAAAATGACGTCATTCGCATCCGCTTAAGAATTTCACATTTACGATTCAACCTTAAACATCTACAGTAAAGTACATTAGGACGTAACCATCGCAAAATAATACACAAGTGCAGCAAAAAGATGCCGTCATTAAAAAAATTCGACAAAAAAAATTAAAACTGTCTAATGATTCATAGGCCTTCATTTGTTTGTAACATTAATATAGATACTGAAAATTAAATATAGTTTACAATAGCTCCATGTTTTAACAGAAATCATTCGTTTATATTTTTTCAAAACAGCACGTATATTAATTACATTATCTTTCGGTTGTTATGAAAAAATGGCAACAAAAGTATATAATTAATATTTTACAACTATTTTTTCTTTACTTTCTACAGAAATGGAGTACTTCCGTTGCCAATATTAAGCAAATGGCTCCGAAAACTACAAAAATATTAATATTTCAAAAACAAATGGAAATGCCGTTTCAAACAAATTGCATTTCAAAGTACTTTTTTTTACAATGCGACGGTATAAAAATTGAAAATGTGCAATGCTTAGAAGTTTAAAAAATTTATATAGAGTATTTAATCGTACTGCTTTGTTTTACGGCTGGCTTCTGTAAGGTAATGCTATTTTTTGGAGACGACATAAAATAAGCTGTGAGAAAGAAATAGCATACCGTACTGGGGCTAATAAAATAATATAAATAAAACACAAATTTAACAGACATGTATAAGCTCTGAAATTATCAGAATATAAAAGGATGCCATAAGTAGCAAAATCTTGGTCAAATAACTCTTAGCATGCGACTAATAAGAAAATATCGCTTTTGATACATTTCAAAAATTTATTTGATTGTATAGTCCGTATTTTCCATATGAAAAATGCTATTTTAATGTAAGTGGGTAATCTAAAAAAATTATTGCATATAAAAAAAAAATATTAGTTTTCAATTTAAAAAAATGTTTTCGCCAATATTCTTTAACCCGGGAAGCCCGGGTACGATCCCCTAGTTATTATAAAGCATAAGTTAGAGAAAAAATATTATCATTGAAACGTTTGAAGCAATTATTAAATATAGTCTAATAGTTTGTAATTGAATAGATTAAGAAAGAAAATTTTATGAAATGAACTATAGAATAATAACAGTTATAACTCTAAGTTATGTTAATTTTATGACATATTAAATTTATTATTAAAGAATTTATGTAATCTACATTGATGAAACTAAAATAATTTATTTTTCTAAAATGCTCTCCATTATCTTTTTTTGAAGTATAGTATGAGTAATACAAAGCATTTATTCTTATTTTGAGTCACTAACATTGGCTTTAAACGAAAACATTTTCACCAACGTATTTTTTTTCCTTATCTGTTTCTGTGCACCTGTACATGCTATACAAATGAATAAAAAATATCAGATTAGATATCATCCTCATTATTTTTTCTCAAAGTATAGTAATAAAAATTAAAATGTCTTTTAAAACAAAACGTATAAACATATTTATGTGACTTATTGAACTAAAACCTTCTATTTAGAGATACATTAATTTAAATTCCGCATACTTAAAATAGGCATTAACTGTATTTGATTATGCTTTGTACTGCAAGAATTAAAAATTGAATACATATCTAAACATTTAAAGCTTTTACGAAACACATTCATAAATTTCAAAAACATTAACTTCAGTAAAGACTAAAAAATAAATTCAAAATCACTGAAAAGAGAAAAAGTAAAAAATGCAGTTAATTTGCGCGAGTTCGCTGTTAATTTGAATATCGCGCTCTACATATTTTAAACATCCTTGGTTCGATATATTTACATTATACTACTTAAAGAAGATAACGTTCTTCCGACATTTGACTAAGACATAAATAACACATAATTACATAATTAAGACATAAAATTGCTATGTTAATGATTTCAAACTGTTGTGCCAAGGCGAGAGACAGTTGGAACATGACAGATAAGGTGTAAACCGTACTTAAACAATCTGTGAGGCTGCCAGATTTTTTTTAAACATTTTATTTATATATTTTCCGCGATGAAATGAACACTTTATCAGCTCGTGGACCAGATGATATAAAATGCTGCCAAACGTAGTTTGTAATCCGAGTTAGAATATTTAATTTTTTTTCCATAAAGGGATGAAAATTTTTTTGTAATTGCATAAAACAATGTATGACTGTTAAATAGTAGAGACAATATGCATTAACTGGATAAAAAAAAATGACAAACAATAAAAAGAAAAAGAACCTTGGATTTTTACGCAATTTGCTTCGGCAAGATGGTGAAAACAAGCGAAATTCGCATATTTTTAACAAAGCAGAAATCGCTTGCTTCGGAAAAAAAGGCTCTTCTAAAAATTTAGAATACTACTTTTTGACATATTTTCAAAGTTACTTTTATTCTTAGACACGTGGAATTGGCAGGAGTTGTTATTCAGAAACTACAAAATCGAATAGCGTTTTCCATTTTTTTTACAAAGACAAAAAATGTTTAAGTAAATACTGTCAGATTGAATGTTTTGAGCTGATTTTTTGCAGTGTAATAGCTTGAAAAATTGTCGTCATAAAACAACAGTTGGTCATAACTCAAGCTGCAATACATTTAAATAAAAAAGAAAACCTGTATTCAATTTCAAATGCCTTCCATAGTCTAACCTGCAGATTTCACGCTTTCACGTATACAAATGACTCCGTGAATTTGCTAGAAAATTTTGTGCTTATGAGAGGACACAAACACACACCTACCCACATATATATATAATATACAGTGTGTCCACGTATAACCTGACCGACCTTTATTTTCGCAACCGTTGGTCCTAGATGCATATACTTCCAATTACAAAAATGGTTTAAATAAGGTAAAGAATTATTTTTAAAGCCTGTTGGGTCAAGAAAAACATTTATTAAAAAATTACGAAATTTAAATTTTTATACGGCCCCTCGGTCCTATAAGTGATATTTACGAAACAATTTACTGTGACACTAACAAGTAAGACAAAAAAAGTCCCATTCATCTAACATTCAAATTGATCGAGTTAAGAAACTTTGAAAAGCATGACTTATACCACTTTTTTGCATATCAAAACAGATGATTTCGACCATGTTTTCAGGGGTCGTGCATAAAGTACTTAAACTTATTCAAGGTATCTGCGCTATGAAAGAAATCGTACAAATATTACGATTAACTTTTATTAGTTCAGTTTTAGATTAGTTAAAATAATTGTATCTTAACATATGTTTTATTTTCTAAGGATTTGAGGCTATGATTTCAACTAAAATTATGTTATTTTCATAAGGTTTTATTTAACTTGCAATGATCGTCTTTCCAGTTTAAAATTTGTACTTGAACTTACTTTCAAATGTCCGATCGAAATTGAATTTCACATACTGACTTAAATCCGACGACAATTCAATATTATTATGATTTTCGACTATTACCATCTTACACATACTTATATTAGAGGATAGCACAAAAAAATTCGGATAGATTACCGTCAAGAATTTTAAGAAAGAGTTTTAGATTAGATAACATAAACCTGCGATGGTCATGTTTTTTAACTTTTATAATTGCATTTTATGTATTTTTTAACGCTGAATCAAAAAATTACTTTCACTTTTAACCATCATGTCAAGATTTTTCGCAAATTATAAATTTCAAGGTTAAAAAATAGCGAAAAATCTGATACTATAAAGTAGATGCAAGACTTTTTTATTCAGTTTAATTTTATTTAATTCAATAATTTATTAGATTTTTTGGATTATACCGGGGTTCTTACAGCTAAACAGCTCGGGGGTCCGATGAAGTTGGGAGGGGAGGGGGATCAATTTTAACTTTTAGCTTTTTAACTTTGAAATTTGCGATTTGAGAAAATTCCTGACATGATGGTTTAAAATGAAGGTCATTTTCGGATTAAGTGCTAAAAAATACATAAGAATCAATTTTCAAAAGCTAAAAAACATGCCACAACCCAAAATTTGAAAGACGGTGTAATCTAACAGCATTTTAAAATATGTATCATTTTGTAAAGAATTGAGGCTGTTATTTTCATCCTTTTATTTAACAAAAAATCTGTTATTTTTATCCTCTTATAATGTTTAGTACAAATTGTAAATGTTGCAGTAATATGTCAGAATGATTAAAGATTTAAAATTTATATTGCAATGCTAATTTTACTCTCAACCATTTCTTTAATATATCTGACGAAATTATATTTCTACTAAATTTGTGAATGACACGTAATATGCAGCAAAAAATATACTCCAACTTTAAACAGCTGTTACTCGGTCAGTTTTAAACGTAGAATAACGGGACTTTTTTTGCCTTACTTGCCAGTGTAACAATGAAATTTTACTAAATATAACTTATAGGACCGGGGGACCGTATAAAAATTTAGATTCTGAAATTTTTCACTAAATTGTTTTTTCGCTTCAAACTTTTTTTTTATTTTAACACTGCACCTAATTTTGATATTTTTGTAATAGGAAGTATGCATCTAGGATCAACGTGTCGAAAATAAAGGTCGGTCAGGTTATACGTGGACACGCTGTATAGATAGATATATATATGTCAATTTTTCACTTGTTAAAATGATTTATAATTACAAAATGTTTGACTACACACACAATATATATATTTTCTTAATGTCATTTTATTCATAATTTCACAATTTTTGTTGTATATATATATATATATATATATATATATATCAGTGGCGTGGCGTGAAAATTTTCGGTGGTCATCGCAATTATTTAAGTTTGTGGTGAAAAATTATTAACTCTAAAATTCAATGGTTGAATGTTCAAAAAAGAAACTTTAAATCTTACCTTCACTTATACATGAACTCCAAATGTTCTGCTAAAACTGAATCGTAGAGTTTTAAAAGCTTATTAAGAGTTTTAAAATATTGCTTGGTCATCGCCGCATCCAGCGATGACCGGACGCCACGCCACTGATATATATATGTATGTATGTATATATAACGATTAAATAAACATTACCGACCACCAACAATATATATAACCATTAAGGGTCATGTCCCTGCCGGCGAAGACACTCACGAGCTAATGCTAATCCTATGGGGAGGGATTTTTCTAATATCTCGTTTGCATTTCGACAGTTTTAAATAATTTTTTTTTTGCATTGGATAGCCGAGGTCCGTCTCTACAGCGCACCTTGGTTACTTTTTCGATTTTGGTTGCAGATATTTTTTAGAATGACACTTTCATTTTCAGAACCGGTTTTGAAAATGAAAGTAACTTTATTAAAAATATCTGCGACCAAAATCAAAAAAGTAACCAAGGTGCGCTCTAGAGACGGACCTCGGCTATCTAATGCAAAAAAAATTATTTGAAAATGTCGAAATGCAAACGAGATATTAGAAAAATCCCTCCCCATAGGATTAGCATTAGGTCGTGAGTGTCTTCTCGCAGGGACAGGACCCTTAAATAAACATTACCGACTACCAACAAAAACTGTGAAATTATTAATAAAATGACAATAACTAATACAGTTCCCCCCAATACACCTAACATAGATTCCAAAAACATAGTAAAAAACAGCAGAAATTGAATAACAGAAATGGAATGATGGAAATTTGTAGAACTTAGACAGAATCATCGGGTCCCAAAAGCCTTAAGTTCCACAAATAAAATGTGTGATTTCATCTTTATATTAGCCATAAATTAGCTAAAGAATATGAATTTGGGACTGCCAGACACAGAAAACCGAGAAATAAACCATTGAACACCAATTAAGTTCAAAATAAAACAAGATTAAAAAGGATAGGAAAAATAAAAAAAAAACAAATTACCAAATTAAAATCCATACTGTCATAGCTTTAGGTATAACAAATACACCAATTATGCATTTTATTCTCATTTAAGATAGTATACTATTAGAAATTAATATGATATTGTCCTGAGTAGGCTAAAATTTAAATACAAGTTAATCGTAAACTTTATTAAATATTAATGAATATCGATAAATTTAATATGAATTGATAAATATGTAAATATAACTAAACAATTATACATGTATACCATGTGTATATGTATATATTACTTTGTTTTTTATGTAAGGATATCTCATCTTATGAAACCTGCCAATTGTAATTGAATTTAAAATAAAGGGTGGTTTATAACGCCTTTCCGCCTACTGAAGAGTAAAGACATATAGTTTAGCTTGTGACTTCGATATGTAGCTTTATGTTAATTTTTCAAGCGTTTTTTCATGAAGTTTTACAACTATATACACCTGCTCTTAAAATTTAAGCTATTTTTCATGCATTGTTTGTATATGTATATATATATATATTATGTATTTACTTAGAACCGCCTTAACCGCACTGCGTAATATTTAATTGTATAGTAGTCAGAAAAGCTTCTTGACTTCCTTGCCGAATAAAAATATATTACATTCTAGTCGATTCCATTCCGAGCCAGGCCTCCTCAAAACGGCCCATGCGCAAGAAATAGTTTTGGGGGAGGAAGCTGCACATTTTCAAATTTTTCAAAGAAAAAAAAAGTTTCTTAGGAGGGTGAAAAAAGAAATTATGTCCTTTTCCCAATACTTTTTTTTCTTGTTTCAGTATGGTGTTTTCAAAAAATATTTTTTGCTGTGTTTATATATATACAACCTATTTAAAATCAGTTCCAGCGTAGAAAAATTCATAGTTAGGATAAAAATACAGTCACCTGAAAATGTGTGAATATTGTAAAGTGGATGTTGTACTGGACAACATCCACTCAATTTACAACATTTATATGCCTATCAAAATATCATTTCTAATGTATTATATGATCATTTGTGTATAACACTTCAATATGTAATTTTATATTCAAATGAAAACAGTATTGTGGATTAATCTATATAACAATATGTAACCCCTGTTACTTGTATTCAACATTACGGCCAAAATTTTCAGTACCCTTTAATAAATATTTTTTAAATGGTCAAATAGTTTTAGTATATTGAAAGAAGAGATGCCTTTTGATGTTTTGGGAACATTTTTTAGGAGCTGCTAATAGGGGAGAGTAGCCTAATTTGGACCACTTCACTTATTTTCAGGTGTAACTCACTTAATTTTTGGAATATATGCAAAAGATCATTACAAAAGGTCAATCTATTCATCTACTAACTAAATAAATATTTAGATCAATTTCTTTTTGAAAATCTTAAATTTTATTTTAATTTGAAAAATTTGTCAAAAGTGGTCCAAATTCAGCAACTGGTCCCCTAAGTTAGAACCCTAGTCTCCTAAATTGGACCAAATAATATCAGGTTGTTTTAATGATTAGGGATTATAACTAATTGAATTAAAAGGAAATTTTGCGATTAATGAAACAATCAAGTAAAATAACAGCAATGAAATATAATGAAATCAAATATCTGAAAATACGAGTAATTGTTTTAAATCAAAATTTATTCAAAGTATAAATCAAAGTTATCAGTAATTAAGAATAGAAATTATGGAACTAATTGTCAGTTACTTGAATATCATGTAAGGAGTGATGCAAAGCTTATACATGAATTTTGTTTATTGTTTTTGTTTTCCAGCGCACACAACATGGAACCATATATGGCAATCTGAACACTGAATCATTTCTGCTATTTTATTTTTCTTACAAATTAGGCAAAACCAATCATCACTGTCTAGATTTTTCTTTTTAGATTCTGAATTATCATACTTTTTTTTTCAACAGAAGTTTTCTTTACAATATGTTTGTAGTTCTTCCCTTCCATAATTTTCTTTACAATTGAAAAAATTACGCCTATTTTTTAAAACTCGATGTTCCAATCGTTTTTGTGCTGTGAAAGCTTCCTTTTTGTCTTTTTTTTTTTTTTTTTTTTTTTTTCATTTCAAGGTTTAGTTTATATGGCGATGATGTTAACACAACAGTGTTTTGGCTCCCTCTGTACTTTGATTTAACTGAATTTAGCAAGGGAAATAACATTTCTAATGATTTTTTTGCTTTTGGGGAGGATTTGTAGCTGCAGCCTTGTTGCAGGTCAATTTCTTCACAACGTACTGTCTGCTTTTTGTTTCCCATAACTTTAACAGCTTTTGCTGTCACGGGTGTTTTTCCTCCAGACAGTTTGTCTATGTCTTCTTTAACATTTTCATCAAGGTTTGAGATTTTATGCGTTTTAATGGCAAAAAAGTATAATTCCACCCTCCAGAACTGTAAAAAGTATTCCATCACAAATATCTTGGAGGAGGAAATGTTTGAATTCAACTTTGTAAATCAAATATGCCGTAGGAATACAGAATTCAAAGAAAATAAATACAATAACATACAACATAAAAGACATTGCAAACAAAATTTATTGCATAGACATGTAAAAATATTTTTATGTTTATATAGGCCTAAACTGTATAAAAAGTTAATCCAGCTATACAAAAAAAAACTTGCATGGAGATAGTAATCCATTATAAAATATAAAAAAATAGTGTACAAAGCGTACTGTCCTCGAAATTCATTACTTACTATTCGAATTTATGATCGCACATCTGGTCCAATTTAAGCAGCTTAAATTGGCCCAATTACGGCAACTGCGCCATTTTTAAAAACAGTTAATTTCAAGACTAAGAACAAAAACGAAATCAAACAAATACGCGCAATAAACAGATGAATTCATATATGTATATGAAAACATAACAACTTACCTTAGTTTTAAAATATTCACTTACGTTTAGTAGGAAAAAATTAGATCAAAACAGCTAACTTCAGGTTTTTTTAAATTATCTGAAAACAGCACGTGGTAGGTGGCTGCTTCTTCTAATCATAAGTGACGTCATTCTGATGAGTAGGATTTCAGCGGTAGATGGAGTCTCTTCCTGCAATTAACGGCAGAATGGCAACGGTCCAATTAAAGCGGCGGTCCAAATATGGCTACTTTCCCCTATACAACAAGAAAAATATAGAGAAAAAGTGTGAGTAACAGAAATTATATATGTAGTAACAGAGGTTACATTTTTGTAATAGCAGTTGCATTGAGCAGCACAAATTGGACAATAGAAGTGTATTTACATTAATTTAAAAACAATCGCACCACTGAAACACTTTGATGGTTTTTTTATTAAGCATATGAATTTTAAACTAAATTTTTGTTAATTTATCTACAACAGTTACAAATGTGTAATAACAGAAGTTACAGGTAACAGTTGTTACATTTAACAAAGAAAAAATTGTAATTTCTATAGTTTTAAGAAAATATGTAAATATTGCATTTATTTACATTAAATTAACTTAATTTCATATAATAGTAACAAAACTTTAATTAAAATGACATATTTAAATTTAAACTTTATGTAACAGAGGTTAAAAACAGAAAACGCACTAACCTGGAATTCAGATGTTTTAACTCATTGACTATATGTGTGCAGAACAAATTAAAAATGGCTGAAGCATATCTTTTCTAATATTTTTATCTACAAGTAAGCGCGGTAGTAACCTCTGTTGGGGACAATAGAAGTCATTTCTTTGGTAAGAAAAGTTAAAATAACAAAGGTTACAATTTCAATGTACAAAATTTAATCTTAAAATATAATAATAATAAATAAATATTTTAGTGTTTCAAGCCTAACTGGTTAAAATACCAGGTTTTATGATTACATAAAACCAGTTAAAAATGTGATTTTAAATATTATTAGTTAAAAACTTAAATTGCAAACTATGCCTAAAGTTTTCTGGGCAGACTGTTTTGTTAGTCAAGATAAATAAAAATGGATAATTTAAATTAAAAAAATATAGGGGAGAGTAATACACAGTGAGACGAAAATTATTATTACTTAACGAATGGCGACGATTTGTATTCTTTTGAAAAAAAAATTGCTACATCTTTAAGCTACCCAAATAAGCTACACATTAACGTATAAATGGTTTTAAAAAGTTTTTTATAAAAGCACAGAAGCAGCATAATGCAGTATCGAAAATTGTCTCACTGTGTACCACAAATGGTACACAGTGAGACAATTTATATATTTTCATAAACCATACGTTCTATCAATATTTTTCTGCAGTTTATGGCTCCTAATTAATATTTCTAGATTTTCAAAATATTAAAAATATGAGTCTCGAGTGGACAATGGCAGACCTTAGGCTTGTTTTATTTTCAGCTTCTTACGTTATTAGATTTCCCTAGCCATCGCACGCACGCACACACACACACACACACACACACAGAAACAGAAAGAAAGAACTTCTTTTATTAATAAATAACTTTTTTAACATCAGAACTACATAGTAGGTACACAATAGCACACGTCTCACTGTGTACTTTCGTTACGTTGTAACAAAATGGATGCCGCACCTGTTACACCAATTTCATCGGTTTAAAAATTTTATGTCGTTTTGTCGAAATAATCTATTAGTAGGTATAGCTACGTTTGATTAAGTAAATGCATGTCATATTGAAAAAAAATAAACTCTAAAATAGGCGTTTATGTAACATTACCCACTATAAAAAATGAATTATTTACTATTTTGTCGAACGAGTAACTGAAGTCCCCAAACTACATCCACGTGTTGCATAAGATGGGGTCGTTATGTGGGTGTGCCAGCTTGGAGAAAAGTTACAACTATATGTCAAAGTGGCTGCTGTCTCACTGTGTACTACTCTCCCCTATTTTTAAACATTTTTTTTTTCTAATGAAGTCCTTACTGATTATTTTAATGGAAACAAAAAAATAAAAAGACTTCTTTCCCATTTTACTCAGAAAAAATATTCTAATTGCGGGCATGAAAAAGACAATTTTTTTGTTTCACCCAAGAGTCTTTCATAAGTACAAGAAGAAGCGGATCAGGGTTGGGTTGATTTTTGACGGCCAATTATCTACACGAGGGATATAGGCGAAGCGGATCAGGATACAAACATTTTTTCTTTAAATTTAAAAAAGGGTATTTTAAATTTAAACCTTATTGGAACCCTTTATAAGTGCCCGGTCCCTTATGTCTAGTCCTGATTCCGTTAGACTACAATCCGTTACCTTAAGAAATCCATGGCAATAAAGTTTGCGGTGGATTGCAGATTTGTCCAAATGAGGACGTGAGTTTCAAAACTTGCCTTATCAAGAAAATCAAATTTTGGGAAATCGAAATAAATTTCTGACTGCGTCCATTGGGTTTTATTGGAAATCAAGATTTTACAATGCCAGAAATGCACGATAAAAGTAATAAAAACGAGGACTTACGCTGTCAAATTTAATGATTAAAAACACTTACGATACACATCAGCGTACAACATTTATAAAAACTATATTAAACAAACATTAAAAATACACCCAATGTTTCAGACTTTTTATAACAAGCCATCATCAAGGGGTTCTTGACCTCTATGGAGTTAAGTTACACAACACAGTCATTGTCACAAATATTTTAAGTAATTTATTTATTAAAAAAATGGAAAACTCGTTTCGATTTCAAATCCCTTTCATCTCCAGGCCTGCGAATTCTGTGCCTTTGCGTTTAAAAATGAGTCAGAAAATTTGTCAGAAGATTCTGGATTTCTTGAGCAGGGAACTTGGAAATCGTCAAACAAAACTTGAAAAATGAATCACCGCTAAGCCATAGCCAATTTTAATCATAATCAAAATACACTGCTCAAAACAATTAAAGGATATTGCAGTTTTAGGTGGATTTTGTATCTGGTAAACTGTTTAGCTGATTGATACATGGTCGACAGACATAGTAGTTTATATGAGAATAAATTACACATGTTTGGCAGAAAAAAAATGCATTTTATTGTGCATTTGTGTACTAAAGGAAAAAAACACAATTTGTGCATATGAGAAAAAAAGAATAAGAAAAGGTGTTTTCTTCAAAGAACATCATTTTCAGTAGGGGGCATGGTTTCCACGGGCGGCCAGCAACGTTGAACACCTTTGAGGCATGGACTCAATGAGGCTATTAATGACGAGTTGGGGTATTCTGCCCCACTCTTCCAGAAGAGCTCTTTCCAGTTCTTGGAGAGTTTGTGGGGGTTGTTGGCGGCCAGAAACTCGTCTTCCTAGAGCGTCCCAAACGTGCTCGATTGGATTCATGTCTGGAGAACACGCTGGCCATTCCATTCGAACGATTCCTTCCTCGAAAAGGAAATCCTCCACTAGGTTTGCACGATGTGGCCTGCAGTTATCGTCCATTAAAATGAAGTTATCTCCGATTGCTGCAGCGTAAGGGACTACAATAGGTCTGAGGATCTCATCCCTATATCGGCGACCAGTGAGAGCTCCATCTCGAATGATGTAGAGATCAGTGCGCCCGTCAATGGAGATGCCACCATACACCAACACTCCTCCACCGCCAAATCTGACACTTTCGTGCACGAACGCAGGATTATTCCTACTTCCACGGTCCCTCCAGATGAAAATACGCCTATTATCCGGATGCACAGAAAAACGGGACTCGTCAGAAAACAGAATATTGCTCCATTCATTTCTCCTCCAGTTGACATGCTCGGTTGCCCACTCCCTGCGGTCGCGACGATGCCTTGATGTTAATCTAACACATACCATTGGTCGGCGAGCATACAGACCTACAGCATGGAGCCGGTTTCGGACAGTCTGAGTTGAAATCGTGGTGCCTGTAGCCGAGCGAAGGTGTTGTTGGAGAAGAGTAACGTTCATGGTTCGGTGTCTCCGAGCTGTTAACGCTAAATACCGATCTTCATTGGGCGTTGTTGGCCGTCTACGACCTTGCCCTGGTCTTCGGCCTGCGCATCCACTCTCCAAAAAACGGTTCCAGATCCTGAAAATGACACTTTGTGACACTCCAATGGCTTGCGCTACTTCGGCTTGAGTTTGGCACCCTTCTAACCTACCAACAATTCTCAAAGCTTCTGAATCTGTCAAATGACTTCGCTGAGACATCGTATTCATCGAAACAAAGCAATCACTGAATGCCGATCATCCTTGTCTTCATTTTTTTTTATCCAGTTGAAAGTCAAATTTCATTCGCTGCCGCTGAAGCGACGTTTTTGACGTCGAATTCAAAATTTGCATACTCCACAGTTTGAAAACCAGAAAAATTTGCATTTGTGATTCTCTTCTTCTATTTTCGGCAAAAAAAATTCGTTTATATCTTTATTTTATATAAAACTTCAAATATCCTTTAATTGTTTTGAGCAGTGCATTTACGCGTAAACATTTTCACATTGTTTCATCTGTTTAACCCGTTAACGGTCGCATTAAATTACGGTTTAAAAATTTAAATTGCTTATTGACACCATATTTTTTGAAAAAGAAATATTTACCTTATTTAATGGCAGGTAAAATGATACCAGAATAAAGCCAATTACACTATTTCATAAAACTGGTGGGAATCCAACAATCTGAATAAAAGGCACAGACCGTGAATATGACGGGAGCGAAAATTATAGTCCAGGGGAAATGTACAATTTACCTTGCAAAAGGTCGGGTAGAAGATTTTTTTTCTGAATTGTTTATAATGATGCCAAAATCGAAAAACCAAGTTTTCTAACAATATTTCTTAAGACTAAATTTTCTGTGGCCAAAAGACAAAATTTTAGGGCCCTTTTTGATTTTTATTTTAAATATCTCGAGACCCGTTGCGTAGCATATTATTTGTCTATTACAGTATTAAAGAGGACAAAACTTTCTACAACTTTCATATTTACAACTTTTTTATGCACTCAATAGCAAGCGTAGTTCAACGCCATTTCAAAAATAAGTCAATTTTTTCAATTTTCTTAAAAACCGCGAAAAAGTAGTTTTGCCCTTGTTATTCAAATGTTCCCCTGGGATTTGATCGTGTATGTCGACTTCTAAAAATTAGTAGCAGTAAATTATCTATTACTTGCACACTTACCTCTTTATTTTCATCTCAACAACCATTTTATATTCAATAAATTTATATAATTTTAAGAGTAGGGCAGAATGTAGGTAAATGAGACAATTTTCATATTTAGGCAGTAATTTTAAGTGTGTACAATGTTAACTTCAAAGCATTGTTTAAAAGAAAACTTCAATATTTAGTAACTTATTGCCACGATAATTTCAATCAAGAAAGAATTCTTGTTTAATTTTAATAATTTTAATAATTTCTATAGTGCATACAAATTTTTCCAGGTATCAGTGTGATAGGTGTGAAAAATTGCGAAAAATATGTTTTATTCCACACTACAATGGTTCACTTTATTTAACAATTATTGATAACGTAAGTTTTAATGTTTTACAGTTTAAAAGATAGCAAACATTTGATTGTGGTTCCATATAAAAGGGGGGAGGGCTCAAGAAATAAATATATTTTATGTAAGAAATACTTTTACCTTATAAAATAGCTACAATAAAAATGATAATAGATTATTTCACTAACTAATGTTATGCATTTATCTCTTCTAAAATTTAAAAAGTCTGTCAGTAAAATATTTGATATCACTAGTTTTATAAAAATATTTAAAAGGTTAGTTTGAAAAAATATTGTCAATTCTTTTTTCCACTTATATCAATAAATATAACAAGAGATTATATCAGTTTAGCATGCAAAAATATATAAAACTTTAAGATTATCTATTAATTGCTTTAAAGCTCAAACAGAAAAACTTACTTTGGTTGTTGAAAAATATACTTTGTAGGATATTTTAATCTTTTGTAATATGTACTGTTTTGAAACTATATCTGTTTAATGATCTCAGTGATACCATTTATCAAATGAAATAACAATTTATTTATGATTGCAGACCATATAAACATTTTTGTTTTCGCATTGATCACCTGTTTCATTCAACTACACTTTCCCAACACAGCAATATGACTGCATAAGCTAAATGAAAAAACGTTTTTTAAATTATTATTTCTAAAGACTATTTAACAATATTTTTTTTCTATTTGATGGCATTGTTGTAGGATTTTTAGCATCCCGTTTCAAAGGAATATCCTTATCCTGAATAAAAGAAGATATCTGGATCATATAGAGGCATAAAACCTGATACTTATCATTCATCAGCATTTTCCTGCACTTTCTCTAGTATTGCCATAGTGTCATCTTCATCGTCATCTGGAGAAAATTTAACTTTTCCGCAATTGATACCGCAACAATTTTTGCAAATCGAAGAGCACTTTATTTCTGTCTTTCGGTATGTGCTTGCTTTAACGCAATCCGTTTTACATGAGCAAGAAATTATTTATTGCAACGATTGCGGCGCTGGATCTTTAATTGTCTCAATGGGTATAAGCCTATGATTGATGTTCACCCAATCCCACTCCTATGCGGGGTTTTGTTTTGTTTTGTTTTGTTTCCTAACCAGGTTTAGATTTGACATTGTAGCACCAAAAGTGTCCGAATATTTTTAAAAAAAATGCAACCAAACCCGAAAAAGTACAAAACACAACATTAGATATTGATCTCCGGTATCCCATGAAAAAAAAAATATTTAAAAGTAATAAAATGCGAGCGAGATATTTGTCAAGAACGCTCCCACAGGTTTAATATTACCTTGCGAATATCTTCGTGTGACTAATTTAGTCTCATAATTCATATAACTGTGACTTTAAACGCCCCAATACTACAACTACAGTAAAATCTTTGAAAATGAAATCTGTATATAAGGAATCCGGTTTTTAAAGAAAAAAATATATATTTTCAAGAGAAAGAATATGAACAATCATACCTGCTAAGATGGAAACCTGCTTAAAGCAGAATATATTTCGGTTCGGTTTTCAAGGTTTTAATGAATGTTTGACTCAGCTGATTACGTAGTTCAGCAATACGTATTTAATGATTGCACACTTAGAATTTTCAAAATCTGGTTATTAGAGATTTATTAAAATTCTCGTGGTAAAATTCCTTTTTAAGGAAGGGGGAGGGGGACGCCAAAATCCATGTTTACCATGGGTGCAAAAAAGGCTAGTTTTGGCCCTGAAACACATAATTTACTGCTACCAATATATATAGGGTGATCTTTTTTAAAGTGACAGTGTTTGGAGCGCCCTGTAGTGCTATCTAATAGCCGAAATGGCACCAAACTTGGTATTTAGACTAATCAAGACATGGGAAAAAGGATTCCGTGAAAAAAATTTAGTTCCAAAAATCGCCGCTAGAGCATTTTATGGCGCTTTGCAATGTATAAAATGTGATAAAAGAAAAATACCAACACATACAATCGTACAGTTAAATTATTAATGTTTATTTTCTATATTAACTTCCCCGGTGAGGAATTAGACCACCTTCAATGTGAGCACCGTTCTCAGAAATAACACCGTGCATTCTGTGCACAACGTTCTCCACAGCCGTACGTAACATATCACGAGGAATATCCCGCACTGTCTTTGTTATGTTGTCCTTTAGATTAGACAAATTTGATACTCCACCAACATAAACTTGAGATTTCAAATAATCCCAGAGCCAAAAATCGTATGGCGTGAGGTCAGGGGAACGAGGCGACCATGCAACTGGAAAATTCCGACTTATGACTCTATCATCAGTGAAGTTTTGGCGCAACAGCTGCTTTACCTTATTACTAATGTGTAGCGGAGCACCATCCTGCATAAAGATTGTCTGTTGGAGATGGTTTCTTTGCTGAAGTTGTGGAATAACAAACGTTTGCAGCATTTTGTGGTACCTTTCTGCATTTATGGTGCACGTTTCGGGTCCTGTCGGAGTGATGGTCTCAAAAAAGAATGGCTCAATTACGAAATCGGCTGTGAAACCACACCAAACAGTGACTTTTGGGGAATTTAATGGGATTTCATGCACGGTGTGGGGCTGCTCAGAAGTCCAAATTTGACTATTTTGTGTGTTTACGGACCCATTGAGATAAAAATGGCACTCATCTCCCCACAGAATGTGCCATGGGAAAGCATCATCAATTTCTACCCTGGCAAGAAAAGAACGATAGAGCGAATGTCACTCGCTTATCATAATCACTTGGTTTCAGTTCGTGCAAGCGGCTGATTTTGTAGGGATAAAATCCAATAACGCGCTGCAAAACTCTCCATACCGTGGAATAATTCATGTCCAATTGTCGAGCTACACCCCGGGCGCTGCTAGTATCAGCAATGGTTCCCTGAGATCCTTCGACAATTGCAGTTGCCACATCAGTTATTACATCTTCTGATACTTGTTTACGTCCTCTCCCAGCGCGAATGGTCAGTGACCCCGTTTCCTCGAACTTCTTAATCATTTTCTTAAGACCATTCAGCGATAAAGGCCCCTTTTGTAATTTTTTTTTTTTGGTTCGAAATTCCCGAAGAGTTGCGGATGCATTACATTGATTCATATAATACAGCTTCAACAGTAACGCACATTCCGGTAACGTGAGAGGCATGCCCACTCTCGTTTACTTCAGCTGAGATTATTTGTCGAAGCTGTCTACTACTTGCTTTTATAGCCCCTATTACTGGCGCTGTCACCGCACAACATTTGCATTTTTCTTTGTTACCCGTGTTTTATGCTAATTCTCGTTATTGTAAGCTACAGCAGCGCCACAAAATGCCCTGGCGGTGATTTTTTAAACTAATTTTTTTTTCACGGAATCTTTTTTCCCATATCTTGATTAGTCTAAATACAAAGTTTGGTGCCATTTCGGCTATTAGCTACAAGGCGCTCCAAACACTGTCACTTTAAAAAAGATCACCCTGTAGAAGTTGACACATACGATTAAATCCGTGGTAAACATTTGAATAATCGGGGCAGAACTACGTTTTTCATGGTTTTAAAGAAAATTGAAAAAATTGTCCTATTTTTGAAATGGCGTTCTGCACTTGCTATTGAGTGTATAAAAAAGTTGTAAATATGAAATTTGTAGTGAATTTTATCTTCTTTAATATTGTAACTGACGAATAATATGCTACGGCAACGGGTCTCGAGATATTTAAAAAAAATCAAAAAGGTCCCAAAATTTTGCTGTCTTTTGGCCACAGAAAATTTAGCCTTAAGAAATTTTGTTAGAAAACTTAGTTTTTCCTTGTTGGCATCATTATAAACAAGTCAGAAAAAAAATCTTCTAACCGGCCTTTTGCAAGGTAACCCCCTTTTTTCTTTGTACATTTCCCCTGGACTATTAAGGGATTAAGCAGGAATTTTATATTCGAATCCAATCATGGTCCAAAAGAAAATGTTCTGCAGATTCCGGATATTTAACGAGGGTTGGTTTTACAATTGCGTTTGTGATAGGGTTCAAAATGACGGCAAGTACAATAAAAACATGTACAGTCGTGGAAAAAAAAAGTAAACACCCCCTACTAACTCCTCAACAAATTATCGTAGACGAAAGTTACTGGTACCGGACGATTGGAAATAAAGTTTATTTTTAAATGGTGTGTTTAAAATTTGCTTAGGGGACCATATACATATTAAAACGAATCCAAATTTCATTTTTTTTCAATGGTAGTACCCAAATTTAACGAGATATTTCAAATCTTCGGTTCAAAATATGCCTAGAAACTAAATTTCAAGTCATTCGAATGATAAGTTTTTGAATTATAGACATTCAAAATTTAGTACTTCTAATGTTAAATTACATTTTCATATTTTTATTTATATCTCCTGAAATTATGCTCCTAATGAGCTAATTTTTTGTGTAGCAAAAATAATAATATACTCAAACATACATACGTTAAATTTGCAATTTTTCTAATTTTATGACATGAATTATGAAATTAATATTCGAAAAAATTATGAATTGCAACATACAGTTTTTTTTATGGATTTAGATTTATTAAGTCCTGCTTTATGGAAATCCAAAATTTCACATTTTTCTTCCAAGTAGTTTTCAAATTATGCTTAAAAAGCGGCAAAATGATGGTTTAAAGGGCCGTCTATGATGGAAGTGAGTAAATTTTTGAAATTTATTCTGCTATTCCAGTGGTGGAAAATTGGCGAAGAGGAGGAGCCTATTGACATCACTAAATTTTAGTACTGTTTTTCGGCTTATCTAATGACAGAATTTCTGAGTTTTTATTAAAGGGAATAATACTATAAAATATTAGTTGTGTCAATAGGCTCCTCCTCTGTGCCAATTTTCCACCACTGCTATTCTGTAATCAAACAGGTTTCATTGACGCTTAAACGTGCCTTGATCAAGAAGGCGGCTCTCTCGGTTAACAATCGAGTTCGGAACTTCAATTTGGATATGTCGTAGGATAATTGAGAAATCCGGCTCTTTGCAAACAGCCTAGGCTCTTTGCAAAGAGACGGGCTAATTGGAGAATCCATCTCCCTTTTTCCAATTGGCCTGATATTTTTCAGGCTTATTGCAAAGAGCCTAGAAAGCTTTAGGCTAATTGAAAAATGACCACTTATTATCCGATAAAGGTGATATTTTTAGCTCACAGGCTATCAAAGCTTGAGAGCTTATGTACCCGCCGATTCTGTATGTACGTGTGTACGTACATACGTGTGTACATACGTACGTATGTACGTAACGCGATAACTCTTGATAGAAATATCCGGTTTGCTTCAAAAAAAATTTTTTTAGCTTCATTCTGATAAGATGCTTCCCTGATTATTTTTGGGGGTTCATTGGTTAAGTATTAAGGGGGAAAAGGGGGGCAGCCCCCCCCTTAATTTATATAAATGGGTTTTACATGCAGAAATATTCGATTTGCTCCAAATTTGGTATACCGCTTTATTGTGTTAAGGAGCTTCCCTGATTAGATTTGGAAGCTCAGTATTTAAGTATAAAGGGAGGAAAGGGGGCTACCCCCCCTTAATTTAGATAAATCGGTTTTTCATGATGAATTATTCGATTTGCTCCGAATTTGGTATACCGGTTTATTAAGTTAAGGAATTGCTTTGATTAGATTTGGAGGTTCATTAGTTACATATAAAGGGAGGAAAGGGGGGCTATCCCCGCCCCCCCCCCCCCCGTAATTCAGATAAATGGGTTTTTTCATGCAGAAATATGCGATTTGCTATAAATTTGGTATGCCGGTTAATTATGTTAAACAACTTCACTGATTACATTTGGAAGATCATTATTATGTATAAAGGGGGGAAAGGGGGGGCAATTGCCTCCCCCCTTAATTTAGATAAATGCGTTTTTCATGCAGAGTTATTCGATTTGCTCCAAATTTCGTATACCGGTTTATTATGTTAAGGAGCTTCCTGATTAGATTTGGAGGTTCATTAGTTAAGTATAAAGGGAGGAAAGGGGGGCTAGAGACGCCCCCCTTAATTTAGATACATGGGTTTTTCATGTAGAGTTATTCGATTTGCTCCAAATTTCGTATGCCGGTTTATTATGTTAAGGAGCTGTCTTGATTAGATTTGGAGATTTATTGGTTAAGTATAAAGGAGGGACAGGGGCTAGTGTCCCCTTAATTTAGATAAATGGGTTTTTCATACAGAATTATTCAATTTGCTTCAAATTTGATATACCAGTTTATTACGGTATGGCTGCCTTCATTTGATTTGGGGGTTCATTGGTTAAGTATAAAAGGGGGGAAAGGGGGGCAATTGCCCCTCCCCTTAATTTAGATAAATGTGTTTTCATGCAGAATTATCTAATTATGTTTATTTTTTTTTTCTAGGTTTATTCTTATAAGGAGCTTTTCTGATTAGATTTGAAAGTTCATTGGTTCAGCATAAAGGGAGAAATGGGGGAGCTAATACACCCCCCTTAATTTAGTGAAATGGTTTTTTCATGCAGAATTATCTGATTTGCTTCAAATTTGGTATACTAGTTTATTATGTTAAGTAGCTTCCCTGATTAGATTTGGAGGTTCTTTGGTTAAGTAGAAATGGGGGCAACGGGGACTAATACTTTCATTTATTTTTCGAGAGGCATTATTCTTTGAAGTAAGAGTGTAATATACAGTTAGTGTGAATAGCCTGTGAGCGCAATGCCATCAGCTTAACTGGGCAATTTTCTTTTTATTAGGTTTATTAACGCATAACCCTACCCAAACCCGAAAAATAAATTACAACAGACCGTACCCCGATCCGAGCAAGACAAAATAATTTCAGTCTACATGCAACCCGACCCGAACCTGGGAGTTCCATTTGAAAAAACCCGAAATCCCGAACCTAATCTGATAACCGACAAAAATATTCCAAAGATCCATAACCGGAACCGAACAAGACAAATTAGTTTCCGTGAACACGCAACGCTACCAGAACCTAAATATTCCATTCGAAGTCAACCTGAAACCCGTCCCGAACCAAATCTTAACCGACAAAAATATTCCAAAGAACTATAAACCGATGCAAGCCAGACAAAATAATCTCCGTCTACCGGCAACCCGATCCGAACCTGAAAGTTCTAATTGAATTCAATCCGAAACCTGGTTGTGGTCGGTTTTCGGGTTAACTTCAAATGGAACCTTCAAGTTCGGATCCGGTTGAAAAAAAATTAAACTAAATCAGATAATTCTGCATGAAAACCCATGTATCTAAATTAAGGGGAGGGACAATTGCCCCCCTTTCCCCCCTTTTATACTTAACCAATGAACCTCCAAATCAAATGAAGGAAGCCATATCGTAATAAACTGGTATATCAAATTTGAAGCAAATCGAATAATTCTGTATGAAAAACTCATTTATCTAAATTAAGGGGACACTCGCCCCTGTCCCTCCTTTATACTTAACCAATAAAACTCCAAATCTAATCAAGGCAGCTCCTTAACATAATAAACAGGTATACGAAATTTGGAGCAAATCGGATAACTCTGCATGAAAAACCCATTTATCTAAATTAAGGGGGAGGTCTAGCCCCCCTTTCCTCCCTTTATACTTAACTAATGAACCTCCAAATCTAATCAGGGAAGCTGCTTAACATAATAAACCGGTATACGAAATTTGGAGCAAATCGAATAACTCTGGATGAAAAACCCATTTATCTAAATTAAGGGGGGGTTTAGCCCCCCCTTTCCTCCCTTTAAACCTAACTAATGAAGTTCCAAATCTAATCAGGGAAGCTCCTTAACATAATAAACCAGTATACCAAATTTGAGCTAATCGAATAATTCTACATGAAAAACGCATTTATCTAAATTAAGGGGAGAGGCAATTGCCCCCCTTTCCCCCCTTTATACATTTTAATGATCTTCCAAATGTAATCAGGGAAGCTGCTTAACATAATTAACCGGTATACCAAATTTGGAGCAAATCGAATATTTCTGCATGAAAAACCCATTTATCTAAATTACGGGGGGGATTGCCCCCCCCTTTCCTCCCTTTATATGTAACTAATAAACTTCCAAATCTAATCAAGGCAGCTTCTTGACTTAATAAATCGGTATACCAAATTTGGAGTAAATCGAATAATTCATCATGAAAAACCGATTTATCTAAATTAAGGGGGGTAGCCCACCCTTTCCCCCCTTTATACTTAAATAATGAGCTTCCAAATCTAATCAGGGAAGCTCCTTAACACAATAAACCGGTATACCAAATTTGGAGCAAATCGAATATTTCTGCATGAAAAACCCATTTATATAAATTAAGGGGGGGGGGCTAGCCCCCTGTTCCCCCCTTTATCCTTAACCTATGAGCCCCAAAAACTAATCAGGGAAGCACCTTATCAGAATGAGCCTAGAAAAAAATATTTGAAGCAAATCGGATATTTCTATCAAGAGTTATCGCGTTACGTACATACAGAATCGGCGGGCACATAAGCTCTCAGGCTTTGATAGCCTGTGAGCTAAAAATATCACCCTGGTCGGATAATAAGTGGTCATTTTTCAATTAGCCTAACGCTTTCTAGGCTTTTTGCAATAAGCCTGAAAAATATCAGGCTAATTGGAAAAAGGGAGAGGGATTCTCCAATTAGCCCGGCTCTTTGCAAAGAGCCTAGGCTGTTTGCAAAGATCCGGATTTCTCAATTAGCCTACGACAGATACAACCCTTAAAATACACTCATTTTAAAATAAATAATTTCTCGGAAACTTATGGCACGAATTGCATAAAAATTTGTTTATAGGCTAATTGAAAGGTGTAGAGTTCATTTATGCTGTCAGAATTGTGTACTGCTATTGAAAAAAACAAAGTTATGGCTCGTTTTAATATGTAGATGGCCCCTTAAACAAATTTCATGTACATCATTTAAAAATAGACTTTATTTCCAATCGTTCGGTACCAGTAACTTTCTTCTACGATAATTTGTTGAGACGTTAGTAGGGGGTGTTTACTTTTTTTTCCACGACTGTACATCAGCTGCTCGAGAATCTCCGGGTTAACTGGATGCGAATTGCCTGTCGCTGCACGAACAGCCGATGTACAATATAACTTTGAAAAATCGGTATTACAATGCTCCTATCCGGCGGATTGTTTCCGAATTCACGTGCAACTGTCTGACCATAGCCAAAAATATACACATGGAATTTGGTTCAATTCTTTGCATAACTTCATACACTTTTCCAAGATACAATACTGAAAATAGCACAAAAATGGCTATTACAGCACTCCTTTTTGGCGAAATATTTCCAAATTCAAGGTAGATTTGCTGGCCATAGACAAAAACTTCAATTTGACAAAATTTGAATCAATTCTATGCATAACTGTATACTCTTTTTGATGGTACAAAGTGGGCATACGGACAGACAGACATTTTGTATAAACAAATTTTTTGGATCTCTGACCCCTAAAACGTGTAAATCCATCAAAAATTGGAAGTTAAAAAAATCTCGATTACAATGCTTTCTTCTTTAGGAAGAAGAAAGTAAAAAGATTCATGTTTCTATCCCTAGAACTTTTCACTAAACAGTCTTTAAAAACAGAATAAGAAAGGTATGTACTTTGGAATCGTATGTACTGTGGAATCGATGTTCTGAACGTTGCTTTAATGAATTAATTTCAAAAGTATTTTTTATAATGTGCTTGTCAGGAGAGAAGAAAAAAATATGTGATTTAACACAAGTCATGAACGATAGAAGAAGAGGATAATGACAAAACCTAATATTAAAAATGATTATAAAAATGGAAAAAAAAGGTGCAATTTATGTAGTAACTGAAGAGTAAATAATTTACACTACATTAAAGATTGTGAATATTTTCTCGTTATAACATTTGCATAATACTTTTACGGAAAAGATAATGACAAAAATCTAACACGAAAAATTATTATACAAGTTCACAAAAATTTCCGTGCAATTTATATACGAATAAATTAAAAATAAGCAAGTTATACTATAATGATGAATGATAATATCCTTCTTTCTGTATCATACGCGCAAGACTTTGATGTAAAGCGTGAGAAAAATATAATACTAAATATGATTATGCAAATTAAAAAAATCGATCAAATTTATATACAAATAACTGAAAAGCAGACAAGTTAAACAACCCTAACAAATGTAAGTCAGTGTAAACGTCTTTTCGGTATATCATGTGGAAACACTCTGACAAAAATCTTAGTGGCAAAAATCTAATGCTATAAATGACTATAAAAATTCAGGAGGAGGAAAAAGGGAGCAAGCAACTGCTTCAGGACTTTTGTTTTTGTTTGTTTATTTATTTATTACTTTTATTATTGTGCGCCTGTTTTAGATTTAATTTACATTTGGTTAATTACAATTTACATTAACTCACGAAACTTGTGAGGAAAAGTCTTACAGAGTTGCATCATTATGCGATGAAAATACTCTCAAAGAAAGGAGTTTCAAAGGAGCTGATTTTTTATCCAAACATGTTTCTACCTTTTTGAGTGGATGCATATCTAGAAGCGTAATGAATGCACGCAAAATTCATGAATGTGATGTTTTACTAGTGGACAGAACAAAATCCATGTTGCAGCAAACTCTGTTCATAGAAAGGAAATTGTACATCGTATAATTAAATAAGCTGGTGTGAAATGATAAGATAAAAAGAACTTCTTAAAAACAACATATTTTTTTCCATAAATTCGCAAGGCCTTTCAAAAGTACTAGACTTTCTTCATTACGCGCAGAGAATAGGTCCTTTACTTTGACCTACCAGTCTACCCTACTGCCAGTCTTGAAGCTGTTTTCAAAATAGTAGGACGTGTATTCTGTGCCTGATGAAGATAGACTAGTTCTTTCGAAAGGCCTTGAGTATTTATTAACATTTTTATGGTGTTTTTAGGAAGTTCTTTTTAATCTTAAGCAAATTTCAATTTATATTTCCTGAACGAATCATGAAACCCTCTTATTTTTCTTGCTAATCCAGATTTCAGGATTATATTTTCTTTATAGTTTCTTTTCTTTCTTTCTTTTCTGTAGAAAAATGAGATTTTGATGTGCTGCACGTGCTACTGATGCGACGTGATCAAATGAGCTTTTCAATCTTACAAGAATGAACCCATGCTTTGCATCTGAAAACAAAAAGAATAACCATTATTTTAACAGCAAAAAAAAAAAAAAAAAAAAAAAAAAAAAAAAAAATAGTTGGGAAATTATTTGATTTAAATAAATATATGCATCGACGATATATTACGAATCATTGTTGGAAAAAAAAGTCAGCTAAAATAATAATAATAAAAGCAATGTCTTATTGATTTTAACTGATATTTATTGGCTATTTTTTATATCGACTTTTACATTTTAAATTTTAAGCAGAATTTAATGGTAAATTTCATAATTTACCTAATATTAAAGACAGTTTTTGAGCTATAGTTATTTTGTTTTGAATTATATTTAAAAAATTCTTCAAAATTATGTGCATGATTTATTAAATTCGAAGTGAAAGGAAATTTTTAAAATATACTTGCAATATGCTCAAACTGTAAGCTGGACTTCTTCGTCGCGTCTGATGCGACATCATCTTTCTTAGAAAAATTTGTTTTTGGTACTAGTTACCAGGAATAAAGGAAAATAAAATTTGTTTTAATTAATCAGAGTAGTTTTGAAATTGTGTACTTGGAAGAAACTTCTTTTAAAAAAGTGGGGCCGCCCGAATAAAATTTGTGTAAGAGACGCCGGAGTCGAAAGGATTAAAGTAGTGCATAAATTTGCTACAATTGCAAGAATGTGTATGCAATTGCATTTGTACAGTCATTCAGGGTAACTTTGATCCGCAATTTCTCTATTTTCATATGCAACACTCTTATTTTAAGAATATTGTTGCAACTAGGGGTATAAAAGAGAAGAAATGATCCTAAATTATTGTTTGACTATCAAAAATTAAGGAATAATTAGGATAAAAGCAGTAAAAAATGAATTTTTAGCCTGGTTCAAAGTTATTCAGCCATTTAGGGTAACTTTGCACCATATGATAAATATTATCTAAAATAATTCATTATAAAAAAAGTATTATAGTTAGGAAAACTTTAACCCCAAAAAATGTTTTCAGATAAGTAAAGACTCCGAATTTACATTTCCCAACATCACAAGATTTGTATAATTTATGATATTACAACAAATATCAGGCATAAGAAAAGTAGAAGAAGAGAACCATGAACATTTAGAAATAAAAAAAAAACCTGTTTATCGTTCATATAAAACATAAAAATGCAGTGGAAAACAATTTTCAATGTTTTATCTCAATAATATATTCATAGTTACAGTAATACATACTAGTACTAGTAGGTGCCAAGTTGCGACTAATCCTCCGTAATATGTGGGTTAATTTAACCCTGGTTTAATACATTTCGTACCGGAATTTTTTTTCAGAGATGAAATTAAATACGTTCCACGTAGGAAATTGGAATTAAATAAATAAAGATTCATCAAATAATTTTTCTGGTTCGAAACTTCGTTAAACTGGGTTAAATTAATCCCCGTATTACGGAAGATTAGTGCGAGCTTGGCACCTCTGTAGTATTATTCAAACAAGAATAAAAAATGTCGAATGTATGAAATGTCAAATTTGAGTAGTTCCGCCCCGAAAAACGCCTTTAAATGAATTGTATGTATTTTTCACATTTTTGTGAAAATATTTATATGTTATATCTAATGTTCACTTTCGGCATTTATATAAAATATACGTGCAAATATGGGAAATTTTTGACAGTAGCACCTATAATCAGTAAATTATAAACATCAGTATAACTTTGAGCCAAAGTTACCCTGAAAATGCGATAAAATGTTAGTGCCTTCTTATTTTACATTTTATTGACCATTAATAAATAAATAATCACAAAATATTATCACATTTATAACATTTAGACAATAATATGTCTGATAAATGAGTATATTGTTACTTACTATGAAAATTTAATTGGATTACAACAACTTCAAAACAGCATTCAAAATTATCTTGAAAACAGTACTTCACTTTTCTTATATTATGGATGTTACCTTCAAGCTCCCTTTTATATCTGCACGAGTGTTTATTAGAAATTTCACCTGTTTCAACGCTTGGTAGAAAGCCCGAACTAAAGAATTTATTTAAAAAAATTATAATTTTTTATGTGGTTCTTTTATAAGATATGTCAAGAGGAAAGCAAAAAAGCGTTACTTAAACGATCTGTTTAAGATTTCAAAATGGATTTTTCAATATATGATCATTACTTAATATGAAACTATTAATGAATTAAACTGCATTTATAAAATATATATTACTCTTTATTTTATATTTATATTGTCTACTTTTTAGTGTTTAAAACATTTCGTTGTTCAGGGTTTAAAAAAGCTGACTCCTTTTTTCCCCTTTTTTTAATGCAATGTCAGTGGTTTTTATTCATTTTATTACATTTCTTTTAATTGATCGGCTTTTACACTTACTTCGTTGAAGATAAGCAGCAACATAATATTAGTTGTTTAACAATAATGACTATTTAAAAATTAAACAAAAAGTTATTTTATTATTATTTGCTCCTCCTATTTCGAATCTCTGCATCCAAGACAAAAACTAAAACATATTTCAATAAAAACAATGCAAACTTAAGTGCACTTAAATTGCTGTTTGAATTGTGCATCGAATATTTTAATTAAAATCTAAGTTACATATTCTTCGAGTATCAATAAATTTAAAACGACTTAATTGCATTCCCTTAAATAAAACATGTACCTATTGTAGTCAATGTGGCAGAAACCTACTTTTCCGGAATCATTTTTACTTTTTCCTTTAACTTTGGTAAAATATTACCAACCCCGATATTGCAGTGTAATTTCTACATGTATGTTACTACACATGCACCGGATAGCTACTATTGCTTCCCAGGTAGCACACAGATATCGGCCTATGTCTCGATCAATATTGGCCGATATCGCGAAAGTCACTGAATGTCAGGCGTTAGATTTACAATATCTGCCGATATTCACAGATGTAACTTAAAATTAGTTTTTAAAAGAAAGCATCCAAACAAATTTTATGCATTACTGATAACATTATAATACGTAAATAGTATTCTAAACAATAAAATTTAACTATTTTGCTATTTTTAGAAAACTTGAATTTTTAATGCCTTATTTTTGATATTTTATTTACATTGGCCATTGTCGTAAAAATGATAGTAGTATTCCAACATTCAGAGATATCTGTCGACATTCGTAAAAACAATATTATTTTTCAGACATTTCACGATATCTGTCGATATTTAGCATATCTGACGAAGTTTGTAATCTTGACTAAAGTGAATGTAAAGTTCTGAAGGACCGCCCATTTTTATGGTTTTCGTTGGCCATGAAATTTGCGTTACATAAAAATTTTCTTTAGAAATCTGTAGTTATATATATGTATATATTTGAAAAAAATTACATAGAAATCTATTGAGATTGGTATGGAAAATTTTCTGCAGTACAATTTACATAGAAATTTATAGAGATTGCAAAATAGAAAAATTTCTCAAGAAAAGCATTTCATATTAAAATCTATTGATAGTGCTAATAAAAATTTAATAAGGAAATCTGCAATCACTGCTGTAGAATTATTTGTATTTAAAAAAATATGTAGTGCCTATAACGATGTTAAAATATAACAATTGTTAGTTTTATAATAAACGAAAGATGCTTTTTTTTAAATTACATAAAGTTTTTCAATAAAAAAGGGATCAATTTATGTATTTTTCAATCGATACTGTGTTTATCGTTTTAAAATAGTCTCGAATTTCAGACTTTTAAAATAATTTTATTTTTTATTATAGAACGAGTTTAGTTTCAAAAGTAGGTCATTAGTTTTCAACATAATTTCTTTTTAAATTTCTGACAAACTTAATAATAAAAAGTGATATTTAAATAAATATTTGTTTAAAGAAAAGAAAGTGTAAAAAAAAAAAGAAGTCGGTTGTGATTGAAAGAGTATGAGATAATTAAATTATAATTTTGTCAGACATATTTTTCGTCACTAACAGAAAAATCTATCCTCCACCACTTTCTATTGAAAGTTTCTTATTACTATATTTTAAGTGGGTTTTCCTGCCTTATTCTTTATTTAATAAGACTAAAAATCTCTGAGAGCAAGCATCATCTTCTAATGTTCACCACATTGATATTTGCAATTAAAAATCTCAGTTGTTCGGGTTAACAAAAAGAAGTTATAATTTATTATTTAAAAATGTTATTCTGGAATATTGGAAAAATATATCACTCAATGTCAAATAATGATATTCAGCAATGACAGAAAAAGATATCGCTTAATGTCACGTACCGAACTGATATTCAGAGATGTTGGGAAATATTGGCCAACATTGCCAAATAACAAAAAATAATATTCGTGGAATATCTTTTTAGGGGGGGGGGGGGGTTGTCATTTAACATTGGCCAATATTACATTTTGATATCGGCCAATATCTCATTTTGATATTGGCCGATATCTTTGTGCTACCTTGGTAGGTAAAAATTCCAAAATACCGGGCAGCCATACACGCCAAATACTTAAAGGCAGAAAATTAGTTAAATGCGTGATTAATTTTTAATATCAATTTCCTTACAAAACATCATTCGTAGAGGCGCTAAAAAAAAAGAAAAAAAAAATGGATCCCAGGGTGCCATGACCTATGACTACAAAAAAACGCCTCGTGTCAAAATGGGTCCAATAAAAATGAAAATTTATTTGTCTTGCGATCACATTCTACTTCTTTCGTCATTGACTTACTCAATGTGTACAAATACCTTAAGGGGATTCTTCGTCTAGATCCTCGATCGCGTGCGAGTAGCGCGACCTCTGGTGTTAAAAGGCATAAGATCCCCACATAGAGACTTTTTACACTTTTTGCATGCGCTCAAGGTGGAGCAGAAAAAAATAGTTCCCTCTCTCCTCTCCCCAAGATTACGAAAAGGTAAAAATAAACATTGGTCAACTTTCTTTTCTCTTGTATTTTTACCAGGGCAGGGGGTGGGGGTGGGGGAAGGAGGATATGGGTCCTCCTCCCACATATGGTCTCACTGTCACATGAGAGTCGATTAGAGCCACGCCAGAAAGAAAAATATATTGGTTTAGAAATAAGGAAAACGGAAGGAAATTTTCATGACCACATCTCTTTTTAGGGAAGACACTGTTAGGATTTTTTTTTATATTTTACTAGCAGTAACACTGTACATTCCATTGTGGCAATATAGTATTTTAATCCTAATTATCGAGTAATAGATCCATTGCAATTAAATTAACAAATAATAACTCACTTTAACAATGAAAAAGAATAAAAACGAAAAATCGATAACGTAGCGTTCTATGCGTTTATTTCAGCAACATAATGAATCCAAGAATTTCATTTTTTTAATAAATAAATAGTGGAAGTGTTCAACAAAAAATCTGATTACGATTATAATTATGAGATATGAAATAAAGTAAAAAAAAAAAAAGGGGTTTTATAATATACTTAGTTTTTTGTCAATCAAAAATATTTTATCAAAACAAAAATCGTAAAACTGTGAGGCGCTGAAAGCAATATGATAAAGAAATTAAACCACAAAGAAAATTAGAGGTCTGCACGGGCCGAAATTTACCGGCCCGGTCCCGTCCCGATTCATAGAAAAAATATTTCGGCCCGGCCCGATACAAAAATTAAAAGTTCGGCCCGAGCCCGGTCCGGTAAAAAGCTTAAAAGTTCAGCCCGTGTGAATTTCTACAAAACATTGATTTTTACGTCGATTTAGTTAAAAATTTGTCTCGTACGAGGAGTTCTGACCAAAAATATTTATCTTAGCCTTTTTTTCATGTTTATAATCTTCATCTTTATAGAACTGCGATATTTATTTTTTTAATGAATCTCTATTTCTTGTATGTAAATGTTTCAGTTATCATTAACATTGTTAATCTCTATTCCATGTATTGAAGTGTTAAAAATCTGAAAAATGCTATACAGTAAAATCTTCTAAGACTCAATTACATAGAAAAAAAAAATGCGTTATAGACAAGTTCCCTGCTTAGCAAGTATAAATATATTATATATTCTTATCTTATACATTATTATATTAATTTTGAATGGATCAACACGTTTTTCTGTTTAAAACAGGGTTCCGTCATAGGCAGGTTCCTATTCACACGTTTAAGTATATTTAAATAAGCGTATAAATCTACTATTCTTTAAAAAGAATAAATTTTAATGTTTATAAGTGTAGAATAATAAAGATTTAAAAATGTGTGGATTTTTTTGCAAAAATTTTTGGGCCAGGCCTAATTTTACTGACCTTTGAATGGACCAGGCCACGCTGAGACAATGATTTTTCATACGAGATGGGTCAAAACTAGGATTGATTAGGAATGAAACCAATCCCGGCTCTGT
Organism: Maratus speciosus; assembly: GCA_963932465.1. NCBI lineage: Eukaryota > Metazoa > Arthropoda > Arachnida > Araneae > Salticidae > Maratus > Maratus speciosus. The sequence goes on along the minus strand of OZ010796.1, from coordinate 84,149,044 downwards.
ACAGAAAAAAAAAATAGGCCCGGCCCGAGCCTTCAGAGGAAAGTATGGCCCGGACCCGAGGAAAAAAGGCCCTAATATATATATACATACATACATATATATATATATATATATATAATATTGCAGTTTCTTACAAAATATTACCTATGCAACTTAAAAATTCGACTTACGTAAAATTCAAGTTACGTAAAACTTTATGGAACGCATTACTTACCTAAGTCGGGGAATGCCTGTATATATTTTTTGATCTGAAATAATATTAATTTTTTTTTATTTTTGTTGAAAAATCGGATAGAACCGAACCGACACAAATCGCTGATCGAGTTGGGCTCGGCTAAAATCAGGTTGTCCGACCCGATGCAGGAATTCAGATCGGGTAAACCCATTTTACTGTGGGTCAGGTTTCCTTTATTTATTAAGTACGTTTGTAATCATCAGAGTTTTAATTTGTAATTATTCTTCGATTAATCAAAATACTTCACAGTAATTTCACGCATCAGGTCGGATAAGCCGATTTTTCCACATGTCGGGTTTCTTTCTTTCTTTCTTTTCAATAATTACATTTCTGATCATCTTCATTTTCATTTATAATTATCTTTGAATTGAATTAAAATACTTAAAAGCCAAATATTACCTTACCCTAAATTTAAAAGTGATAAACAGTCTACATTTTTATTTTCGTAAAATTTATTGAATTCTCTCTCATATTTTGTATTACATCTGATAGAATTGATACATTTTATAATGGGTTTTAGCACTTCATTAAGAATAAGTGATGTTAATCGCCAACACTGAATGGATAACATAATTCACAAGTAACATTTTCGGATTCGCGCTTTTATCCATTTTAAGTTACTATATTTCTTTCCTCTCATAACATACTTCTTTGACAGCGGGCTTTTCCCCCCATTGCTATTATTTGGCCACCATGTTATGTTTCCCTCAATTTTAAATTTTAAAATGCATATGTCATGAATGTCATATTCTGTATGTGAACTGCAGACGAGCCGTAAGAAGTTTACTTTCAACCCTCCCCTTCCGTGATGCGCACGGGGTTTTATTAATTTCATAAATGTAGCACCTCATTTAGATCATTCAAAACATTTTTTAGATTAAACAATGTCCAAATAGTCAATTTTAGATATACCCTAGAAAATTTCATATGTAAAATTTCCCTCATAGGGCATATTACACTATGAATAGATGTACAAGTTTTTTTTTTTTAAATAAATAGTAAAAAAAAAAAGTGGTGCAATTTTTTAAAATAATATTAAAACCAGAAAATTTAAAATGATCTTTATATATATATAAGATGTCAAATTATCCAAAAAAATTCACATAATTATTTCGGTGTCAGTGTATTATTGAACTTTTAAATGGGATCGTTTCGAAAATTAATTTTTATTCAGTTATTTAAAAAAAATTTCATTTATTATTTCTATTTTTAGACTATGACACCTTTCAGTAGAAAAAAATGACAGAAAATTTGTTAATAAGAAATATGAAATTGCCCCCCTTGAAAAGTCATAGTGAAAAATCATATGTCTAAAGTCACGTGAAAACACATGTGATGTGAAAAGTAATATGTGTATACGCCCCACGTTGGGAAACCACTGGGATAGGTAGTACATTTTATAACAATTGTAAGGGGGTTTCAATATTGTTCAGATGAATTTGTTTACCAAACTTAATTTTTAGCATTATTTCTGCTGCATTTTCTTCAATGCCCTGTTTAGGGATTTCATAATGCCCTTTACTTCTCCTCCGTGTCTTTTTTTTTTTTTTTTTACCTCTTTGACATTTTCCCACTTCTGCATTGCACTGTTTTTCTAGAACAAACTCTAAAATTGTATAAAAAGTTAAAACTAAAATAAACTAGCATTTTATAAGATAAAACGTTATAAAATTTTCCACTAATGAAATTCTTTCTTTCTTTCTTTCTTTATTCTTGTGGATACAAACGATAACAGGTGATGAGTAAATGTTTTCTAGATTTTTAAAACTAATGATAAGAATGAGATATAAATTTACACAACCATATTTTAGAGTACGTTGATTCTTTTAAGAAAAAAATGCGTAGGTAGTAGTTTTGAGATTTGTTTTCGTTAATAACTAAGAATTAATCCAGACACACCAATTTTCAGTTAAAACAAAATGAATTCGAATATTGTACCTTTTAAATTAGTACACCCAGCGGAATCTTATAAATATGTCTCTGAAATTACAAACGTGTTCAGATTATGTTTGGGTCCATTCATTGCATCTTATTAAAAAATAAAATAAAACAAAATCGGGTTATTTTTATTATTATTTGAAAATACAAATTAAATTTTATCACATGGATTTAACAATAGCATCATCAAACTTAGATCTCTTCTAATTCTATCAAAATCTTTAAAAAAGTGTATAGATTATGTACTTTTTCGAGCTCATTTCATCGAAGGAACTCAAACATAGAGTCAAAAGTACCATTTGAAAAGAAAAAAAAATTGGTACAATTTTTATTATGTAAAGAGCTCCAAATTCTAATTATTGAATAACATTTAATTACAGGTGTTATTAAAAATCATTTGGTATCAGTGTGATTTACATATGATGATTTGGGGCATCTTTTTTAACATAATTATAGGATAGGATATAATCATAAAGCATAATTATAGGTGGCATACTTTTTTTCTACCTTTCTACGCACACCGTATATCTATATAATTATATATTTTTAATATTTCTCATGCTTTGATAGTGTGAATAAGAAGTGCCGTTTCTACCAATAATATGCATGACTAGGAAGTCAACTAGGAAATATTGTATAGACGGTTAAAAGGCAAATTTTTTATAAAAAATAAGTTTAAATTAAACATCAGTGGTAGCAATAGTGAGGGGCAGATTTTTAATTTTTGCCTAGATGCGAGAAAATACCTAGCAACGTCCAGGAACAAATTACTATTCGTAGCTGATATTATAACTCTAAATTATTTTATTCTGATTTCTTAAATTGCATTAACTGACGAAAATGCAATTTAACTTTTTTTTTCTTTTAATTTAACTTTACTTGGTTTATAGATGTAAAAATTGAATTTTGTAATCGATATTTTACTCATTTCTTGATATGCTAGAATTCTGACATTATATACAGTTATATGCTTGTGACGGCAATATAATATTTTAAAATTTCCAGTACGTCATTGCCAATTAATTTAAATTAATTGATTTGAGACCAATTCGATTTAACAATGGCAAAGAATAAAGCAAAGGAAAAGCGATGACGAACAAAGGATGTGTTTATTTCCACAATACATCCATCAGTTTCCATTCAACATTGCAAAATAATAAAAGAAAGAAAAGTCAATAATGTACCATAAATGTGTTTATTTCAAAATAAAATAAAATTAAATTCATAAATTAAATCAATACAAGTAATGTTAAATTACAGTAAAGTGCAAGTTAAATAAAGTAATCGCAAAATTAAATGAGGAAAGTATTCAATGACAAATTAATACAATAATAATTATTCTGACGCAATCCGAAATATAATAAATACTAAAATGTAGCAAATTAAATAAAAAAAAATACCTTTTTAAATACACTTTTTGTGAAGTTAAAAGTAGAAAATAATTATTTTACTTAAAAATCGGGAGACAAAATAAAAAATCTTCGATGTGCGAAGCGCTGAAAATAGTACGATAAATAAGTAAAGTCAAAATGAAAAGCTATAGAACAAAAGATTCTCTAAAAATTTAAATATATTATGAATGAGATTAAAATTTTAATTTTCTTAAAGTATTTCTATCAGCGCCTTATGCTTTTGCGATTTTTAACAAAGCATAATTTCAGATTTTTTAATAAAAAAGAAAGTTTTTAAAGAGTAATAAGAGTGTTTAAAAAATATATTTTTTCCCTTTAACTTAACTTAAAACGTTAAATTAAATGCAACATATATCATATGGGTATATGGCACACCTTTATAAAGTAAAATGTTTCTTTTGCATCATGGATTTCAATCATTAGTTTCAATTCTATAACTTGTGTTGTAATTCTCATTTATTTGAAACAACATTACTACCAGCATTGCCCATATTTCATGCTAAGCCTGGTTATGAATCGAATTACAGGAGATTATAATTCTTATTATATTTTTGTAATCAGATTTTTCGTAATATTTTAAATTTGAAAGTGGTCGTATCCAAAAAGAGATTTATGCGATTCAACCCCTCCCAAAATTGGACAAACATATATTTATTAAAAAATATTTTATTTCTAAGGACTCTTTTTCTCGTTGAAAAAAATAGACTAATATATTATTATTTAAATAATGCAATTGTAGGTAAACGTTGTGCCACAATGTTCTATATTGTATATTTTAGGCATGCAAACAAGAAAGATAGCGACAGGCTGCTTCTCATTTTTTTTTTCACTGTAAAGGGGCTCCTCTTATGAAGCCTTCAGAAACGGGGTGCACTAAATTTATTCTGACTTTTGATAGGTACTTTGGGTGGCTGATTCTCATTTCTAACTTTTGTTTGTTTTTCTTTACGTTGCTTTTTACACTTATGTCTTTATCTTATCAAGTTTTTTAGTGTTCTAGAAGTGTTTTCTACTTCTTTATTGCCTGCAATGAGCCAGTGAAATTAAAATGCCCATCGCTACCCCAGCAAAAATAAAATATTTACTCAAAAAGTTTAATTTAAAGACTTTCTGTTTCATAACTTATAGACTCGTTACTTTATACTTTATCTAAAAAGTGATGGTGCTATCAATACATATACTGAGTAATATTATTAGATTTTAAACTCAAAATTTGGGTGAAATTGGGATGACATATAAGAAATACACATAGGCACATACGTACACATAATAAAATTAAAAGAAGTTCTTCGAAATCGAGAATAAATATATCAGTTGATATTCAAATTAATAAATGGAAAAAGGAAAAAAAAAAATCATAGCATTAAAAAAAAACTTACTATAACGCATAAAATGTATATATATTCATATACGTACACATAGTAAAATTAAAAAAAGTTATATGAAATCGAGAGTAAATACGAGTATAACAATTGATATTCAGATTCGTCAATACATTTCCGGAGTAATATTATTATTTCAAAACGCAAATGTAAATAAAATTAGAGATCGACCGAAAATACGTTTTTGGCTCAAAATCTGAGTTTCACCGAAAATTCATTTTTGGAGAAAATGCTGTCGGAAATTCGGCCGAAATTATCAGTATTCGAAAAATCTCGTTTCTTCGTTCGGAAAATTTTAACATTACTCATTGATTTTTTGCTGTATAGGCTCAAATGAGAAACTGTTTTTTGATTGCTAAGAACTTCACTGTTCATAATTATCAGCCATGACTGAAATAAAAATTATAAAGCAAGGAATGCGCTTATGACAAAACTTTGAATATGCTTTTCACGTGCTCATTAAAAGCTGCATGCTTAACAGTATTAGAATTTTTTAGTTTAAAACCGCAGAAGACTTTCGAATACTCTTTGAGAAAGATTTAGTATAACAGTTGATCATTTACAAAAATCATTATAAAAGATAATCCAGATATGTATACCTAAAACATTTTTTAATTGGTGAAATTCGTATCTTTAGAAAATCATTCTGTGTCGTTAATAAATTAGTTACATTTTATTTTATATGACAATAACAAGTGTTGGGCACAGAGAGCCAACTTGGGCCACACGTATAATTAATTAATAATTAGGTATATTTAATAAACACCTATAATTAATTAACTATTATGTATATTTATGTATGTATTAATGACTTGGACATTTTCGTTTTTGCTCTAAAATGCCCGCTTCTAGAGTGTCGGGAACTCAGTGCACGAATAATTTGTTACGAATGTTAGAAACGAAGTCTAAAAATAAAATGTAATAGTGATCTGGTCACAACAGTACAGAAAAAAAAAATCTTGAACTAAAAAGCAATTCCCTTTCTGAAAGATTCTAAACTGACCAGGGGAGGAAAAAAAGCAATAAATTAGCTCGGTCAACCCTCCTTTTTCTCCCTTTATTTTGTAATTTGATAGGTATCGCGATAATTTCTCCCTTTCCCCATTCTACCTACCATCCGCTGCAATTCTAGATAAATGTATCCTTCCGCACGTTTAGAAATCAGCTTACTTGTGAGGAAAAATTCCTTATAACTCTGCTATTTCTTAAAAAAATAATTGTTAATTTTCATCATTGAAAAGAAGAAACTTCCAGCTTCTATGGCTATTTTCTCTTTTTTTTCTACGATGCTCCAATGATTTTTTATAATTTTTTAAAGTATAAACTTCTTGATTTTGTAAATTTCGCCAACTTTAAGCCCACTTTAAAAATACTTTTAAACGTTTTAAAAATATTATGGCAAATACTCTTAGTGAGGAACCTTCTATTTTATCGATTGCAGCAATTCCCATCCTTTTATTTAAAATATTAAGCTCACAAAGAGCAAAGTAAATTTCTCCATAGGTTAACATGGGATGCTTTGTAATGGCGGCTGCCCGTGAAGAATACCCTTAATAGCGGGCACAGTTCGAGATGCAAATTCTTTAAAAAGCACATACTGTAAATATAACATATAAAACGTGATTAATACTTATTAGTTTTCTTAGAAAGTATCATTCGTAGATACGTTTTTAAAAACGTCTTTTTTTTTTTTTTTTTTTTTTTTTTTTTGCCGCTCAGGGAAAAAAAAAAGTCCTACGAGGGGCGCACCGGGCATTTGCCTCGCTGCCCGGTGGGCCAGTACGACCCTGGGGTTCTCCAATAATTACTTCACTTTTCCAGAGGGCATGAGAGAGTTAAAATACTTTCACATCATATTTAAAATATGAAACTCTTAGATCAGCATTGTTTTCAAAGTTCATAAAAATAGGCAAAACAAGCTAAGATGGAATGGGAAGGGTCTAGAAAAAATTTCGTTATAGACAATTTATGCTTTCATTAATTTTACTGTCTGTACTTTTTTTTATGTGATTTTACTCAGATATTAATGATTTTGAGGAGATTGTAATTGATTTTAATTAGCTACACATTCGTAAAACTAAAAAAAAAAAAAAAAAAAAGGAAAAGAAAATAGAATCGCATAGTTTCTTTTATCAGAGTTTGTTGCAAGTTCACAATGACGTCAGATTAAGCGGATATCAGTCATACATTCTGTAACAATGACATAGCAGGGGATGGAAGAGTTAATATTTCATAAAATTTGCTCGACGTAGTTATTGAATGTTGTCTTATTTGGTCATAAAATTCTTCTTCTTTTTGTGTGTTTGTATTTATGTGAATGCGATAGCAGCGCCGTTTATTTCTGTTGAAAACATCCAAAAAAAAATTCATTCGAATATCTGACTAAATGTGTTCAGAACGCACACACCATTTCTGTACTTTCTTTAAGTTTTGAAACTATCCTGTTTCATTCTCTTTATGCTTTTTATAAGTCTAAATATGAATAGGGTTTCATTCCGTACATTAATGATAACGACAATGGCTTCCAAACAGGTAGACTTATTTTATTATCACAGTTGTAAAATAATTAAACTCACACCAGTCATGAGAAGTAGCAAATTTTTAAATGTAATGTAATCCTGTTATCGTTGAATATCATATTCTCTTCCATTAACATCGTTAAATTAAGACCGCACCTAAGACATAATGATGTGGTTATAATCAAAGAACGTAGAGGGAAAGAAGGGAAGGCTTTGGAAACCGTAACTAACCGAAACAGTGGAAACAGCTATGCTGGGAAACACACTCGAAGGCGAGATACGGTCACGAGCGTCTGGGGAGAGAACGACTTCTAATAGTAGCACTTAGAAAAAATTCGGCTCCCGTTTCAACAGGGAAGAAAGGGAGAAAACAGTCTGCGTTCTTCCCTGTACCTTGTGTAACTTTCCCTTTTCGCTTGCATTTATTATCGGATTATCGGAACATTAAAATTATAAATAAAAAATGTCGAATGTTGAATTTTATAATTTGATTCTCAGAAAAAAATGATTTTTTTCAAAAATAAATAACATAATTTTAAAAGGAAATAAATAAAAAAGAAGAATGTCTGTTATTTATATAAAAACCTTTTATATATAAATCTGTAAAAATTATTTTTATAATTAAAGCTTCATATTTTAATATTATAATATTTTATTATATATGTATATATTAACATATTTTTAAAAAGTAAGTAGATTTGTCAATTCTGCAATATATTTATATATAATATAGTTATTTGGCAATTAATATTATATATAACTATATTCAAAAATCTGTGTCCACAAAATACTGATTTTTTTTCTTTTTCACCTCCGAAAATTCATTTTTACAGTATTCATTTTTTATTAAGTTTTATATATTAATGATTCACCTTTCTGTGTGTTTACCTATTCTTTTTTTCAATAAGACCAATTGTCTTAAATGTTTAATATTTTGTTAAGATTAGCACACACCTCATCGTATCCTACTTTTTTTTTTTTTTTTTTTTTTTTTTGCAAGCTTATGTCAAAATTTCCAGTTTGGGGAATTCGATTTGAATATTTTACAATGACTTTTTTAATTTATTATTAAATGATTTTGTGAAGGAGGTATGAGATAATATATTTTTTAACTATTACGTTTAGCAGATTAAGTAGGAAGGAGGAGGGGGGGGGGATTGGTTTAAATTTTTTAACTTACTTAAGCACGAAAATATCAATTTTCCCGCTTAATTTACTGCATCTATTTGACATTAAATGAAATTTCCCTTCCAGAGTTGCAATCTTTATAAGTTCTCTTTTCTTTTCTTATATATATATATTTCAGTGTGATTAAAATGCTAAAACTTCGACATGTTTTTCAATTAACTCGATTTTTAAATGGACAATCCTCATGGTTCATAAAATTAAAGACAGGATTTTCCTTAATATAAATTGACTGTTGATGAGTATTTGCTTAGTATTTTTTTAAAATAAGAATATTAAGCAAAGAGTCATTTGTACATTATTTTTACAAACATGTCATGACATTTCATTTATTTTTTAAATCTTTATATCCCAAATTATGAATTGATGAAAATTTCATCTTCTAAAACATTTTTTGTGAATTTTTGAAACTACATTAGAAGATTTACACAATCATTTAATAAATTTTAGAAGGATTTTGCCATTTAAAATCAATTACTTAAATTTGTATTTATAGGAATTTTGTGCAATATTTATAACTTCATTCAAATCTTTTATTTTAAATATTTTTTTAGTATTTTATAGAATTGGGAAATGTACAAGTATAATGCTCTTATAAGAGAAACATAGGAATAATTCCGAACTGAAACTTTCCCCCCACAATCTTTCTCCGTCAAGAAAGCTGAAGAGATCCAAATGAAAAAAAAAAAAATCATCCTTTTAAAAATAGTTTTGTTTTGTTCAACCAATAATGCTTTTGGAATAAGATAACGTAAAGTACCTATAACTCATTCTAAAATGTACTACTACTAATTGATGCATATTTTATATCAAGTTATTTTAATGGTACGTTAAAGTAGCGTCGGGGCATAAATGGTTAAATAATTAATTAATCGGATATCTGGTCCTTACAGCTATAGAGCACACATAGAATTAAAAATATGAAAGAGAATGTTGTAAGAAATTAAAAAGAAGTGTTGTTTTAAAATCTTCTTAATAATTTTTAAATTAACTTTTCAAATCTTATTACAATAATTAAAATTTTCCTTTATTAAGTAATTTTTCTTCATAAAACCATTTAATAATGTGTCAGTAAGATATTATAAAATATCTTTTAAAAAAGTACAAAAGTTATAAAAATCCTTTAACTGTAAAATTTTGCATAAGCTTACCACCCCCCCCCCCCTCACACACACACTCACACTCACACACAAAAGAAAAATAATATCATAGGATATGATGAGTATTTTCGAACGAATATATTATCTATAAAAATACTGCAGAATTCACAAAACAACTTTTTTTAAGTCTGTTACCAAAATATATTAAAATATAATAATAATAAAATATGAAGCTATAAAAATATTTTTTTCAGATTCATCTAACAAAAGATTTTCAGATAAATAACAGCCATTTCTATAATTCTATTATTATTATTATTATTATTATTATTATTATTATTATTATTATTATTATTATTATTATTATTATTATTATTATTATTATTATTATTTCCTTTTGAAAACATTTCATATTTGCAAATTCGATGCTAGGTTTTTTTTTTTTTTTTTTTTTTTTGTTCAAATTATAAGATTTAGCATTCTTTGCTGTTTATAATTTTAACAATTTCCATAATCGAATAACAAATGCAAGCGAAAAGGGAAAGCTACATAAGGCTGAGGGAAGAACGCAGTATATTTTCCCTTTTCTCCACAGCTGAAAAGTAAGGAGAATTTTTTCTAAGTTCTACTGTTAGCAGTCGTTCTCTCCCCAGACGCTCGTGATCGGGGCCATCGCGAAACAACTTTCTTCTCTTAAGAGAAGAAAGTTGTTTCGCGACGGCCCCGTCGTGATACGATCATAGGCATGCTTCATTGCATCCGCCAATTCGCCAAAAATTTTTGTAGTAAACCTAACGTAACGGTTTGTTCCCTTATAGTCGAAAAAATTCTAGCCGAAAATCATTAAGAGGGGGAAATGTAAGCGATCGTACAGGAGTTGCATAGTGTCAACGTTTAGTTCTGAATACGAACAAAATCACGAAAAGTTACTTCATTCTAGAAAAGAACCCTGTGCGGTTTGCTGCTGCGGATCATGTTACGGTTTTATAACTTTTTTTCAACTTAGCCCAGTAGTGTTTTACTATGCATTGTATCATCTAACCAATAAAAGGGTAACTAGACAAAAAGGTCTAGAAAATTCTGTCAGAATTGTCTCCTGACAATTAAAAAAAAAAGAAAATATAATTTAACTTTATAATCAATGATTCGTGAAACTATAAAAAATTTCTACTGAATGAAATCTATGTCGAATTAGTAATTTGTACGAATTATTTTTTGAATTCTTAATTTTTAGGCATAACTAATTTACAAATTCATAATTAGTGTCGACGATAAAGAGAGAATTATAAGCAACAGCAACAAAGTACGTGTGCTGTGCTCCTACTGCTGTTTCTTTTATTGTTTTAAATTATTTTCATGAAGTTTATTATTTTTTTTTTTCCTGAATGCCATGTGGCTATTTTTGGAAAATATTTATCTGTTTTTCTGGCGTCTCTCTATGCGTTACACAAATTTTGTGGGCGCTTTAGCTCTTTTTAATAATTAAAAAATGTTTAATTTTTTTGTACTGTTTCCTTATTTACTGATTTGTTTTCTTTTGTTTTGTTTGCCAATTTTCACATGAAAATCATTTGAGTAATACTTTATTATTTTAAATGCTTTGACAATGAAATTGATTTTTGGCTGAAAAAAATAAAATTTTGCTAAGAAAGGATTCCATGTAATAATACTTTACTTGTTTAGTCTTTCAAAGTTTGCTGGAATTGATTGAAAAGTATAGGGCAGTTAAAGTTACACTATGTTTAAAGGAAAATATAGATTTTCATTCATAAATTTAAAGTAAATTAATTAAATTCATTGAATACATTTGTTTTTCTTTTTTATGGTCTAAGATAAAATTCTACTGTTTTAATTTTATGAAAATATGCACAAAAGTAAATTTTTAAATATATTATATTTAAATATACAATTATTAAGGAAAATAGGCGAAAATTATGCCTCTAATAACACAATCATGTTGAGAAGCTTTCTGTGTAATTAAATTTAATCTATTATTTAATCTTATTTAAATTATTTAATCGGCATTTATTTGCATTATCTACATATACATATATTTCAATGTATGTGAAAAAATATGACTATAATATTTTTGCATGTGTTTAAAATTCGGGTTTAAAAAAAGAAAAAATATATATTCTCTATTGAATATCACATCACTTTTGCATATAAAAGCATGCATTAAAGATTCTAATTTTATATACTTATCGAAACATTTTTATTTTTCTTATTTAAGCTATGGCAACAAAAAGGAAAATGGAAGCAATTTTAAATGAAATGTATCATTTGAAATATTCAGATTTATGAAAATGATAAAGAAATTAAAAAGGAACCTATATCCTATTGCGCTACTTTGAATTATATTTTGTAATATAAATGATATATTTTTCTTCATTTACTTTTAAGGTTGGTTGTATTTATTACGGCCAATTACCAACTCGAGAGATATGGGCCCTAAAGGGGAGGAGGGGGTGGCCCTCCGTGCGGGTCTTTCTAAGGGAACCTAACCCGTATTTATGCGAGGAAATCCATCGAAGAAAACCACGAAAACTCCGAACGGTTAGGCCGACGGGTGCAATTGGATTCATTTACTTTTAAGAAAAATTAATATTCTAGATTATTGTCCAGATTTCGATCCCAGAAAATACTAATACACATAAATACCAGTTTAAGCCTAGTTAGTGTACTTTTTGTGGAGCCTTCAGACAATTGATGCATTAAACAATTTTGTACATAAAAAAAAAAACTATTTTTGCTTTTACTTTGGTTGTTTATTTTTACAAATCGATTGTTCATCATACCACAGAAGTTTTTACATTTAGTTTATACAGTTTTAATTTACACGGGAAGAGTTTTAATCCCCCCCCCCTCTTCTTTCTTTGCTGTGTCAGTGTCTATATACAAAAACATTATTAATGCAGTTATTTATAAATACACTTTACAAAAGCATATATTTTTATCCTCGCATGTGCATATACGTTTTTCTTGTTTGAAAAAAAATATCAAAGCACTTTTTCAAGTACTTTAATTTTTTGTTTTTCAAGGAATAACCACAAGTATTTATAAATTATTTACTATTTTGTTATATTGAATTCATTTGTTAAAATGGCTCATTTTTACAAAAAGTTTGACTATATATACAGCTGTATATTACTGGTTTGTGATATCCATTTTATAGTCATTTCATTCACAATATTGCGGTTTTTGATGGTGGTCGGTAATGTTTTATTAATGGTTATATATATATATATATATATATATATATATATATATATATATATAAGAGCATTAGAGATCCATGTCCATTGCACATATAGTTCCAAAATGTTTAACATTTATTTTTTTTTTTAATTTACAAAAGAGAAACATTAAGAAAATTAAAAAAGAGAATAAATATATGAAATTTAATAAATCAAAATAATCATAAAAAATTCTTTGAAAGTTATTCTAAAGCCTTTATACGTATGCAGCCGTTTAAACTTTTTATTCATGTAAGGGGAAATAAAAAATGAAATTTTGATAAAATTATAAATTAAGTTTCAATTTAAATTATTTTTGATTTGTCTTCTAAAGTATATTTAGACAACCAAACTATACGTTTATTTTTTCAATACGATGATAAGTATATCACTTTCACTAAATCTATATTATGCATTGAAATGTATTTATTGAATAATGTAGTTTATCTTTTGCGCCATGCTATCCGAAACCTTAACAAAAAATTATGTAAATTATTTCATTGCGTCATATTATTCATTCGCATACATTTAACTTAATTTAGATACTAATGACGCAAAATAACCATTTACATATTAGGGGCAATCCAGTTCAAACCACCAGGTGGTGTCGCTCGACATTTTTAATTTTCCTAATCTTTTAACAAAGACTTCTTCATAGTTTTCTGAGTTTAAAAACATGACTAAATTTTTTTTTTCATCATATACCGTATTTTATGGAAGAAACGCCGCACCCGTCGTAAACGCCGCACTCCTCAAATTGGCCTGAATAAGCTTAAAAATATCGTAATCGCCGCACCCATTGTAAACGCCGCATCCATCGGAACGCTACTTTTGTGGACAGCGTCACATTGACTTAACTTTAATCATTGTTTTCTGATCAATGTAGAATGCCTCGTTTTTAATATCTTAAGATGTCTGAATTTTTATTTAAAATATTTAAATCCGATTTTAAATATTTTTATGAATTTTTAAATTACGGAAACTCAGTTGGTATTTAAAAAAATCGTAAATGCCGCACTTGGAAAAAAATTAACTTTTAAACTCGTAAACGCCTTTGCGTTTCTTCCATAAAATACGGTAGTTTTTTGGAGGGACCATTTTTAACAAACTACACAGCCATTTTTGGGAAAAAAACGTGTATTACGGAAAATGTTGTAACTGCTTTATTTTTCTACCTATCAAGAGGAATCAAAAACCAAAATATCCAGCATAAAATTGTCGACATTTTATGTAATTATATAATTTTCATTAGTCTTAAAATTGTCGACATTTTATGTAATTATAAAATTTTCATAAGAATCTAGACCAAAAACATGCTTAAAAATCGAAGAAATAAAAGGTCAAACAGCGTATTACGCTGCCATTGTTTTTTATGAAGGAAATCAGACTCGCCTTAAATATATATATATATATTTTAAGATCTCTTATAGGACTATTCATTTTTATAAATTTCAATTCTGAAAACCGTTTCTCCCCTTTTTTTTTTTTTTTTTTTTTTTTTTTTTTTGTACAGCTCATCAAAAATTGTGTTAAGTCTACTTTTGGCAATTTTCACTAATTAATATCTCAAAAAAGACTGAGTACGAAATTCTGAAAACTTAGGATAATAAACATCTTTGTACTATAAAGTTAAATTGTAAATTTTATGACTGAGACTTAACTGATTTTTGAATAACAGTTCACTAAAAATGCACCGCCCCCTCTTTTTGCAAATTGGCGATAAAAACAAATTTTACGCATTATTGCTTAGTTAAATAGGGCAGTGGCACCTTTTCAAAACTTTCTTGAATGGGGGGGGGGGGGGGAGGTCTTTTGATTTTATTGTGCGCATCTGAAAAGCATCTGATACATTTTTATTCTGACATTTTTTTTTAAATTAACCAAAATACTCGCTCGCTAAGAATTTTATCAAATATCTCGTTTGCATACGCCACTGCTTCTTGCCTTTTACACATATTTGCCTTCCCTCCTGCCCCCCTCCAACAGACACACACAAAAAATACCGGTTATGTGAATCACTAATTAATTACGGTAGCAACTTTTATGAATCAAATCTAATAATCTTCCATAAAGTAATAGTTATTCGAAAAGAAAAAAACCCGTCTGTATCTTTTGCATTTCAGCACTGTTAAAGAAGAAAGAAATAGTGACCCTTCGTGACCCCGGGGATAAGGCTTTGACTGGGATGCGAAGAACAGTAATGAGAGAGGGTTGAGAGGGAGGGTGAAAAGGAAATAAAAAGAAACTGGACTCCTTATCGCAGTTCAGTATTTTTATTTTTAACAGTCCCCTGTACGTTTCGGCTAAAATCTTTTCGGCTAGTAAGGAAGTCACGAACGTAACACCCTCGCGCCAACTCCCCCGCGCGAATTCAAAACGACATTTCTTTGACAATTCGTCTTGTTTTCTTTGACTTGGAGACTACGAACAGATTTTTTAATATGACTGTATGATCAACGATGATCTTCTGTAATCTTCTATATTAGCAATGGAAAAATCTTCAGCGATGCAGGACACAGTGTGAGTATTATTTTTATAGATTTTCGGAACTTTTTTTCCCTTATGACTAGAAAAATTCAATGTTTATTTTTATTTATGTTTACCATTACAGTTCTGTCAGAAGTAAAAACCGCGACAAATGTGCATACTGTGGAATAAATCGAGCATCAGATTCTAGTAGAAAATATTTTAAATTTCCCAAAGATCCTTACCGGTAAGCTCTTTATCACTTTTAATTTTTTAAATATTTTATCTGTATTGTAAAAATGGTCATATGTGTACTTTTTATACTTATTTATAAGATAAACCTGCAAGTAATGCACAACATTAAAAGGAATTTCTTTAAAAAGTATTTTTCCCTTAATTATTATAATTATTATATTTCACTTACTTTAATATTATAGAAATCTATCAATAAAATTTATCCATTGTCAAGTTTCCCATTGTTAATTAACATTTAATTTTAATGACAGCATTAAGTCAAAACATTCAAAATTCCATCAATCAACATCCATTATTCCAGTCATGGATACCTTTAACATAGCATAAAAGTAATAGATAACTTATTTTTTGTATTTAAAAGCAGGACATTTCGGTCCCTTGCAGATGTTGGAAGCAATTATATTGTGAGATTAAAAAATATCGAAAATTTAATTCGTTTGGTTAAATGTATTTATTAATAACAATTCAAAATTGTTTAAATTATTAATAGTTTATATAACTAATTTATCAATTACTTGTTTAAAAACTATTACATAAACTACATAATAGTTACTACAGGGTAAATGCAAATATAATTTTTTTTAAATTTCGGTTACAATAATGTTATAAACTTCATTATGATGTATAAAAATGATAAGGAATTTTGAGGCTAAATATGCTGTTTATTTATTGTTAGCTAGTTTATAATACTTGTCTTGCTCTATAAATATAATTAATATGTTGCTCTTTGTGAATATTAAAATATAATTATGCTTAAAAAAAAAATCAAAATCTACATCTGAACAATAATATCCTAACGCTGTTAAAAATAATTTTTACGTATTTGTAGAATGTTGCATTATTATTATTATTAATTAATAATTACTTAATAATAACAATAATAAATAATTAAACTAACTGCTTCCATTAATAAATAATAATTTATGTTTTTGACTGATTTATCAAAAAAATTCTTCATTTTATTTTATTGGAATAAAAAATAAAAAAAATTGAATAAAAACATTAAACGATGAATAATTGCTATTAATTATTATTAAAGTAGTTAGTAATTTTCGTATAAAAATTAAATTAACATTGTATTAAATATAATTTTTAATTTAAAATATTCTTAATTTAATAAATTAATAAAATTATTAATATAAATTACAAAATTTTACATTAAAATAAACTTAATACATAATATATTATATATTCAGTTTATCGTTATATTTTATTGTAGCTATAAACTGAAATTTATCCTTTACCTGTTTATTTATTTTATATTTAAAGCTACTGAAATTTAAAACTATTAATATAATTAATAATAAAACTTAAATACAAATTTATGAAACTTATTTTCAGAGAAAAGATCAGGAAAAAGTAATTAAGAAAACCAAACATAACAAATAGTTACAAAAATGAAAATGAAATTAATTAAAATATTAGTTATGTAATTACATATAATAAATATAATCATTTTATTAAAAATAAATAGGCCCAGGTTCTATAAAATTTGCTTTAAAAAATCTGCTTCAAGCGATGTGTAGACTGTTAAAATAATGCAAGTAACAATTATTTTAAAAAGAGAGGAAGGAGAGGGGGGGGGGGGGGGGATCTAAAATGTTTTCTGAAATCAAAATATTTTTCATACCATGGCTAGTAAGCAAATATTTATTGCTTTCCCGATGTTTATAACGGTAAAGTAACCTATGAAAACAAATTTGTAAGATGCAACATTGCATTATAAAAATAATAAGAAAGAGTAAATATTTGTGCTTCAATAAATATATCTCAATTCTTATTAATAAAGGCGAGGATGTAGTGGGATGATTTGAGGAAATATTATATACAATAGCTTATAAGCAGTGGTATAGTCGTAAAAAAAACAGAGGGTATACGCTCTAAGCAGAGGGTATACGCTCAAGGCAGAGGGTATACCCTAGTGTATATATACTATAGCTTTCTTCGGAAACACAGGGTATACGGTGTTCCTTAAAAAAATCCAGTGGGTATACGGCGTATACCCCCGTATACCCTCCACTACATCCCTGCTTATAAGTGTCTAATTGAAAACTCTCGCGAAGCTTTCTGACACATTTTCTGACTAATTTTTAAGGCTCCTGTCCCTGCCCACGAAGACACTCATGAGCTAATGCTAATCCTATGGGAAGGGATTTTCCTAATATCTCGTTTGCATTTCGACATTTTTAAATAATTTTTTTTGCATTGGATAGCCAAGACTCGTCTCTACATTGCACCTTTTTTACTTTTTCGATATTGGTTGCAGATATTTTTTAGAATGACACTTTCATTTTCAGAACCGGTTTTGAAAGTGAAAGTAACATTATAAAAAATATCTGCGACCCAAATCGAAAAAGTAAAAATCATGCGATGTAGAGACGGCCCTCGGCTATCCAGTGCAAAAAAATTATTTAAAAATGTCGAAATGCAAACGAGATATTAGAAAAACCCCTCCCCATAGGTTTAGCATTAGCTCGTGAGTGTCTTCGGGGGCAGGGACAGGAGCCTTAACTGTAAAGGCATAACTTTGACAGGTCTGATTATTAAAGGGATTTGGAATCGAATAGCGCTTTACATTTTTGGATAAATAAATTACTTATCGAGATATAAGAGATTCTTGTCACGTGCCTGTGGGGTTTCTCCTTTACTGGGCTGTCGCTTCCGAAAATTAATGAATAAATAATAATAATAATAAATAATTAAAGTAACTGCTTCCATTAATAATTATACTTTATGTTTTTGACTGATTTTGCAAAAAAATTCTTTATTTTATTTTATTTTATTGGAATAATAAATAAAAAAATTTGAATAAAAACTCTAATTGATGAATAATTGCTATTAATTATTATTAAAATAGTTAGTAATTTTCGTATAAAAATTAAATTAACATTATATTAAACATAATTTTTAATTTCAAATATTCTTAATTTATTAAATTAATAACATTATTAATATAAATTACAAATTTTTACTTTAAAATCAACTTAATACATAATATATTACATATTCAACTTATCATTATATTTTATAGAAGCTATAAACTGAAATTTACCCTTTACCTGTTTATTTATTTTATATTTAAAGCTAATGAAATTTAAACTATTAATATATTTAATAATAAAACTTAAATAAAACTTTATTAAACTTATTTTCAGAGAAAAGATCAGGAAAAAGTAATTAAAAAAAATAAAACATGACAAATAGTTTTAAAAAAATTGAAAATGAAATTAATTAAAATATTAGTAATGTAATTACATAAGATTAAATATAATCATTTTATTAAAAATAAATAGGCCCAGGTTCTATAAAATTTTCTTTAAAAAATCTGCTTCAAGCGAACGAAGACTTAAAATAATGCAAGCAACAATTATTTTGAAAAGAGAGGTAGGAAGGGGGGGGGGGGGCATCTAAAAACTTTTCTGAAATCAAAATATTTTTCATACCATGACTAGTAAGCAAATCGTTATTACTTTCCGGATGTTTATAACGGTAAAGTAACCTATGAAAACAAATTTGTAAGATGCAACATTGTATTATAAAAATAATAAAAAAGAGTAAATATTTGTGCTTTAATAAATATATCTCAATTCTTATTAATAAAGGTGAGGATATAGTGGAATGATTTGAGGAAATATTATATATAATAGCTTATAAGTGTCTAATTGAAAACTCTCGCGAAGCTTTCTGACACATTTTCTTACTAATTTTTAACTGTAAAGGCATAACTTTGACAGGTCTGATTATTGAAGGGATTCGGAATCGAATAACGCTTTACATTTTTGGATAAATAAATTACTTATCGAGATATAAGAGATTCTTGTCACGTGCCTGCGGGGTTTTCTCCTTTACCGGGCTGTCACTTCGGAAAATTAATGAATAATTACTTAATAATAATAATAAATAGTTAAATTAACTGCTTCCATTAATAATTAATAATTTATGTTTTTGACCGATTTTGCAAAAAAATTCTTTATTTTATTTTATTGGAATAATAAATAAAAAAATTTGAATAAAAACTTTAATTGATGAATAATTGCTATTAAGTATTAATAAAGTAGTTAGTAATTTTCGTATAAAAATTAAATTAACATTGTATTAAACATAATTTTTAATTTAAAATATTCTTAATTTATTAAATTAATAAAATTATTAATATAAATTACAAATTTTCACTTTAAAATAAACTTAATACATAATATATTACATATTCAACTTATCATTATATTTTATAGTAGCTATAAACTGAAGTTTATCCTTTACCTGTTTATTTATTTTATATTTAAAGCTAATGAAATTTAAACTACTAATATAATTAATAATAAAACTTAAATAAAAATTTATTAAACTTATTTTCAGAGAAAAGATCCGGAAAAAGTAATTAAAAAAAAAAAAAAAACATGACAAATAGTTTTAAAAAAATTGAAAATGAAATTAAATAAAATATTAGTAATGTAATTACATAAAATTAAATATAATCATTTTATTAAAAATAAATAGGCCCAGGTTCTATAAAATTTTCTTTAAAAAATCTGCTTCAAGCGAACGAAGACTTAAAATAATGCAAGCAACAATTATTTTAAAAAGAGAGGTAGGAGGGGGGGGGGGGGGGGAGTGAGCATCTAAAAAGTTTTCTGAAATCAAAATATTTTTCATACCATGACTAGTAAGCAAATCGTTATTGCTTTCCCGATGTTTATAACGGTAAAGTAACCTATGAAAACAAATTTGTAAGATGCAACATTGTATTATAAAAATAATAAGAGTAAATATTTGTGCTTCAATAAATATATCTGAATTCTTATTAATAAAGGTGAGGATGTAGTGGGATGATTTGAGGAAATATTATATATAATAGCTTATAAGTGTCTAATTGAAAACTCTCGCGAAGCTTTCTGACACATTTTCTGACTAATTTTTAACTGTAAAGGCATAACTTTGACAGGACTGATTATTGAAGGGATTTGGAATCGAATAGCGCTTTCCATTTTTGGATAAATAAATTACTTATTGAGATATAAGAGATTCGTGTTACGTGCCTGAGGGGTTTTCTCCTTTACCGGGCTGTCGCTTCGGAAAATTAATGAATAATTACTTAATAATAATAATAAATAATTAAACTAACTGCTTCCATTAATAATTTATGTTTTCGACCGATTTTGCAAAAAAATTCTTTTTTTTTTTATGTTATTGGAATAATAATTAAAAAAAATTGAATAAAAACTTTAATTGATGAACAATTGCTATTAATTATATTAAAGTAGCTAGTAATTTTCGTATAAAAATTAAATTAACTTTGTATTAAATATAGTTTTTAATTTAATATCTTCTTAATTTATTAAATTAATAACATTATTAATATAAATTACAAATTTTTACTTTAAAATATACTTAATACATAATATATTACATATTCAACTTATCATTATATTTTATAGTAGCTATAAACTGAAATTTATCCTTTACCTGTTTATTTATTTTATATTTAAAGCTAATGAAATTTAAACTATTAATATAATTAATAATAAAACTTAAATAAAACTTTATTAAACTTATTTTCAGAGAAAAGATCAGGAAAAGCTATTAAAAAAATAAAACATGACAAATAGTTTAAAAAAAATTGAAAATGAAATTAATTAAAATATTAGTAATCTAATTACATAAAATTAAATATAATCATTTTATTAAAAATAAATAGGCCCCGGTTCTATAAAATTTTCTTTAAAAAATCTGCTTCAAGCGAACGAAGACTTAAAATAATGCAAGCAACAATTATTTTAAAAAGAGAGGTAGGAGGGGGGGGGGGGGGGGAGTGAGCATCTAAAAAGTTTTCTGAAATCAAAATATTTTTCATACCATGACTAGTAAGCAAATCGTTATTGCTTTCCCGATGTTTATAACGGTAAAGTAACCTATGAAAACAAATT
Source organism: Maratus speciosus (assembly GCA_963932465.1). NCBI lineage: Eukaryota > Metazoa > Arthropoda > Arachnida > Araneae > Salticidae > Maratus > Maratus speciosus. The sequence goes on along the minus strand of OZ010796.1, from coordinate 84,127,392 downwards.
TGTAAGATGCAACATTGTATTATAAAAATAATAAGAGTAAATATTTGTGCTTCAATAAATATATCTGAATTCTTATTAATAAATGTGAGGATGTAGTGGGATGATTTGAGGAAATATTATATATAATAGCTTATAAGTGTCTAATTGAAAACTCTCGCGAAGCTTTCTGACACATTTTCTGACTAATTTTTAACTGTAAAGGCATAATTTTGACAGGACTGATTATTGAAGGGATTTGGAATCGAATAGCGCTTTCCATTTTTGGATAAATAAATTACTTATTGAGATATAAGAGATTCGTGTTACGTGCTTGAGGGGTTTTCTCCTTTACCGGGCTGTCGCTTCGGAAAATTAATGAATAATTACTTAATAATAATAATAAATAATTAAACTAACTGCTTCCATTAATAATTAATAATTTATGTTTTCGACCGATTTTGCAAAAAAATTCTTTTTTTTTTTATGTTATTGGAATAATAATTCAAAAAAATTGAATAAAAACTTTCATTGATGAACAATTGCTATTAATTATATTAAAGTAGCTAGTAATTTTCGTATAAAAATTAAATTAACTTTGTATTAAATAGAGTTTTTAATTTAATATCTTCTTAATTTATTAAATTAATAACATTATTAATATAAATTACAAATTTTTACTTTAAAATATACTTAATACATAATATATTACATATTCAACTTATCATTATATTTTATAGTAGCTATAAACTGAAATTTATCCTTTACCTGTTTATTTATTTTATATTTAAAGCTAATGAAATTTAAACTATTAATATAATTAATAATAAAACTTAAATAAAACTTTATTAAACTTATTTTCAGAGAAAAGATCAGGAAAAAGTAATTAAAAAAAATAAAACATGACAAATAGTTTTAAAAAAATTGAAAATGAAATTAATTAAAATATTAGTAATGTAATTACATAAGATTAAATATAATCATTTTATTAAAAATAAATAGGCCCATGTTCTATAAAATTTTCTTTAAAAAATCTGCTTCAAGCGAACGAAGACTTAAAATAATGCAAGCAACAATTATTTTAAAAAGAGAGGTAGGAGGGGGGGGGGGGGGGGGAGTGAGCATCTAAAAAGTTTTCTGAAATCAAAATATTTTTCATACCATGACTAGTAAGCAAATCGTTATTGCTTTCCCGATGTTTATAACGGTAAAGTAACCTATGAAAACAAATTTGTAAGATGCAACATTGTATTATAAAAATAATAAGAGTAAATATTTGTGCTTCAATAAATATATCTGAATTCTTATTAATAAAGGTGAGGATGTAGTGGGATGATTTGAGGAAATATTATATATAATAGCTTATATGTGTCTAATTGAAAACTCTCGCGAAGCTTTCTGACACATTTTCTGACTAATTTTTAACTGTAAAGGCATAACTTTGACAGGACTGATTATTGAAGGGATTTGGAATCGAATAGCGCTTTCCATTTTTGGATAAATAAATTACTTATTGAGATATAAGAGATTCGTGTTACGTGCCTGAGGGGTTTTCTCCTTTACCGGGCTGTCACTTCGGAAAATTAATGAATAATTACTTAATAATAATAATAAATAATTAAACTAACTCCTTCCATTAATAATTAATAATTTATGTTTTCGACCGATTTTGCAAAAAAATTCTTTTTTTTATGTTATTGGAATAATAATTCAAAAAAATTGAATAAAAACTTTAATTGATGAACAATTGCTATTAATTATATTAAAGTAGCTAGTAATTTTCGTATAAAAATTAAATTAACTTTGTATTAAATATAGTTTTTAATTTAATATCTTCTTAATTTATTAAATTAATAACATTATTAATATAAATTACAAATTTTTACTTTAAAATATACTTAATACATAATATATTACATATTCAACTTATCATTATATTTTATAGTAGCTATAAACTGAAATTTATCCTTTACCTGTTTATTTATTTTATATTTAAAGCTAATGAAATTTAAACTATTAATATAATTAATAATAAAACTTAAATAAAAATTTATTAAACTTATTTTCAGAGAAAAGATCAGGAAAAGCTATTAAAAAAATAAAACATGACAAATAGTTAAAAAAAAAATTGAAAATGAAATTAATTAAAATATTAGTAATCTACTTACATAAAATTAAATATAATTATTTTATTAAAAATAAATAGGCCCAGGTTCTATAAAATTTTCTTTAAAAAATCTGCTTCAAGCGAACGAAGATTTAAAATAATGTAAGCAACAATTATTTTAAAAAGAGAGGTAGGAGGGGGGGGGGGGGGTGGAGTGAGCATCTAAAAAGTTTTCTGAAATCAAAATATTTTTCATACCATGACTAGTAAGCAAATCGTTATTGTTTCCCGATGTTTATAACGGTAAAGTAACCTATGAAAACAAATTTGTAAGATGCAGCATTGTATTATAAAAATAATAAAAGTAAATATTTGTGCTTCAATAAATATATCTGAATTCTTATTAATAAAGGTGAGGATGTAGTGGGATGATTTGAGGAAATATTATATATAATAGCTTATAAGTGTCTAATTGAAAACTCTCGCGAAGCTTTCTGACACATTTTCTGACTAATTTTTAACTGTAAAGGTATAACTTTGAGAGGACTGATTATTGAAGGGATTTGGAATCGAATAGCGCTTTCCATTTTTGGATAAATTAATTACTTATTGAGATATAAGAGATTCGTGTTACGTGCCTGAGGGGTTTTCTCCTTTACCGGGCTGTCGCTTCGGAAAATTAATGAATAATTACTTAATAATAATAATAAATAATTAAACTAACTGCTTCCATTAATAATTAATAATTTATGTTTTCGACCGATTTTGCAAAAAAATTCTTTTTTTTTTTATGTTATTGGAATAATAATTCAAAAAAATTGAATAAAAACTTTAATTGATGAACAATTGCTATTAATTATATTAAAGTAGCTAGTAATTTTCGTATAAAAATTAAATTAACTTTGTATTAAATATAATTTTTAATTTAATATCTTCTTAATTTATTAAATTAATAACATTATTAATATAAATTACAAATTTTTACTTTAAAATATACTTAATACATAATATATTACATATTCAACTTATCATTATATTTTATTGTAGCTATAAACTGAAATTTATCCTTTACCTGTTTATTTATTTTATATTTAAAGCTAATGAAATTTAAAACTATTAATATAATTAATAATAAAACTTAAATACAAATTTATGAAACTTATTTTCAGAGAAAAGATCAGGAAAAAGTAATTAAGAAAACCAAACATAACAAATAGTTACAAAAATGAAAATGAAATTAATTAAAATATTAGTAATCTAATTACATAAAATTAAATATAATCATTTTATTAAAAATAAATAGGCCCAGGTTCTATAAAATTTTCTTTATAAAATCTGCTTCAAGCGAACGAAGACTTAAAATAATGCAAGCAACAATTATTTTAAAAAGAGAGGTAGGAGGGGGGGGGGGGGGAGTGAGCATCTAAAAAGTTTTCTGAAATCAAAATATTTTTCATACCATGACTAGTAAGCAAATCGTTATTGCTTTCCCGATGTTTATAACGGTAAAGTAACCTATGAAAACAAATTTGTAAGATGCAGCATTGTATTATAAAAATAATAAAAGTAAATATTTGTGCTTCAATAAATATATCTGAATTCTTATTAATAAAGGTGAGGATGTAGTGGGATGATTTGAGGAAATATTATATATAATAGCTTATAAGTGTCTAATTGAAAACTCTCGCGAAGCTTTCTGACACATTTTCTGACTAATTTTTAACTGTAAAGGTATAACTTTGAGAGGACTGATTATTGAAGGGATTTGGAATCGAATAGCGCTTTCCATTTTTGGATAAATTAATTACTTATTGAGATATAAGAGATTCGTGTTATGTGCCTGAGGGGTTTTCTCCTTTACCGGGCTGTCGCTTCGGAAAATTAATGAATAATTACTTAATAATAATAATAATTAATTAAACTAACTGCTTCCATTAATAATTAATAATTTATGTTTTCGACCGATTTTGCAAAAAAATTCTTTTTTTTTATGTTATTGGAATAATAATTCAAAAAAATTGAATAAAAACTTTAATTGATGAACAATTGCTATTAATTATATTAAAGTAGCTAGTAATTTTCGTATAAAAATTAAATTAACTTTGTATTAAATATAATTTTTAATTTAATATCTTCTTAATTTATTAAATTAATAACATTATTAATATAAATTACAAATTTTTACTTTAAAATATACTTAATACATAATATATTACATATTCAACTTATCATTATATTTTATTGTAGCTATAAACTGAAATTTATCCTTTACCTGTTTATTTATTTTATATTTAAAGCTAATGAAATTTAAAACTATTAATATAATTAATAATAAAACTTAAATACAAATTTATGAAACTTATTTTCAGAGAAAAGATCAGGAAAAAGTAATTAAGAAAACCAAACATAACAAATAGTTACAAAAATGAAAATGAAATTAATTAAAATATTAGTTATGTAATTACATATAATAAATATAATCATTTTATTAAAAATAAATAGGCCCAGGTTCTATAAAATTTGCTTTAAAAAATCTGCTTCAAGCGATGTGTAGACTGTTAAAATAATGCAAGTAACAATTATTTTAAAAAGAGAGGAAGGAGAGGGGGGGGATCTAAAATGTTTTCTGAAATCAAAATATTTTTCATACCATGGCTAGTAAGCAAATATTTATTGCTTTCCCGATGTTTATAACGGTAAAGTAACCTATGAAAACAAATTTGTAAGATGCAACATTGCATTATAAAAATAATAAGAAAGAGTAAATATTTGTGCTTCAATAAATATATCTCAATTCTTATTAATAAAGGTGAGGATGTAGTGGGATGATTTGAGGAAATATTATATACAATAGCTTATAAGCAGTGGTGTAGTCGTAAAAAAAACAGAGGTTATACGCTCTAAGCAGAGGGTATACGCTCAAGGCAGAGGGTATACCCTAGTGTATATATACTATAGCTTTCTTCGGAAACACAGGGTATACGGTGTTCCTTAAAAAAATCCAGAGGGTATACGGCGTATACCCCCGTATACCCTCCACTACATCCCTGCTTATAAGTGTCTAATTGAAAACTCTCGCGAAGCTTTCTGACACATTTTCTGACTAATTTTTAAGGCTCCTGTCCCTGCCCACGAAGACACTCATGAGCTAATGCTAATCCTATGGGAAGGGATTTTCCTAATATCTCGTTTGCATTTCGACATTTTTAAATAATTTTTTTTGCATTGGATAGCCGAGATTCGTCTCTACATTGCACATTTTTTACTTTTTCGATTTTGGTTGCAGATATTTTTTAGAATGACACTTTCATTTTCAGAACCGGTTTTGAAAGTGAAAGTAACATTATAAAAAATATCTGCGACCCAAATCGAAAAAGTAAAAATCATGCGATGTAGAGACGGCCCTCGGCTATCCAGTGCAAAACAATTATTTAAAAATGTCGAAATGCAAACGAGATATTAGAAAACCCCTCCCCATAGGTTTAGCATTAGCTCGTGAGTGTCTTCGGGGGCAGGGACAGGAGCCTTAACTGTAAAGGCATAACTTTGACAGGTCTGATTATTAAAGGGATTTGGAATCGAATAGCGCTTTACATTTTTGGATAAATAAATTACTTATCGAGATATAAGAGATTCTTGTCACGTGCCTGTGGGGTTTCTCCTTTACTGGACTGTCGCTTCCGAAAATTAATGAATAAATAATAATAATAATAAATAATTAAAGTAACTGCTTCCATTAATAATTATACTTTATGTTTTTGACTGATTTTGTAAAAAAATTCTTTATTTTATTTTATTTTATTGGAATAATAAATAAAAAAAAATTGAATAAAAACTCTAATTGATGAATAATTGCTATTAATTATTATTAAAATAGTTAGTAATTTTCGTATAAAAATTAAATTAACATTATATTAAACCTAATTTTTAATTTCAAATATTCTTAATTTATTAAATTAATAACATTATTAATATAAATTACAAATTTTTACTTTAAAATCAACTTAATACATAATATATTACATATTCAACTTATCATTATATTTTATAGTAGCTATAAACTGAAATTTACCCTTTACCTGTTCATTTATTTTATATTTAAAGCTAATGAAATTTAAACTATTAATATATTTAATAATAAAACTTAAATAAAACTTTATTAAACTTATTTTCAGAGAAAAGATCAGGAAAAAGTAATTAAAAAAAATAAAACATGACAAATAGTTTTAAAAAAATTGAAAATGAAATTAATTAAAATATTAGTAATGTAATTACATAAGATTAAATATAATCATTTTATTAAAAATAAATAGGCCCAGGTTCTATAAAATTTTCTTTAAAAAATCTGCTTCAAGCGAACGAAGACTTAAAATAATGCAAGCAACAATTATTTTAAAAAGAGAGGTAGGAAGGGGGGGGGGGGGGCATCTAAAAACTTTTCTGAAATCAAAATATTTTTCATACCATGACTAGTAAGCAAATCGTTATTACTTTCCGGATGTTTATAACGGTAAAGTAACCTATGAAAACAAATTTGTAAGATGCAACATTGTATTATAAAAATAATAAAAAAGAGTAAATATTTGTGCTTTAATAAATATATCTCAATTCTTATTAATAAAGGTGAGGATATAGTGGAATGATTTGAGGAAATATTATATATAATAGCTTATAAGTGTCTAATTGAAAACTCTCGCGAAGCTTTCTGACACATTTTCTTACTAATTTTTAACTGTAAAGGCATAACTTTGACAGGTCTGATTATTGAAGGGATTCGGAATCGAATAACGCTTTACATTTTTGGATAAATAAATTACTTATCGAGATATAAGAGATTCTTGTCACGTGCCTGCGGGGTTTTCTCCTTTACCGGGCTGTCACTTCGGAAAATTAATGAATAATTACTTAATAATAATAATAAATAGTTAAACTAACTGCTTCCATTAATAATTAATAATTTATGTTTTTGACCGATTTTGCAAAAAAATTCTTTATTTTATTTTATTGGAATAATAAATAAAAAAATTTGAATAAAAACTTTAATTGATGAATAATTGCTATTAAGTATTAATAAAGTAGTTAGTAATTTTCGTATAAAAATTAAATTAACATTGTATTAAACATAATTTTTAATTTAAAATATTCTTAATTTATTAAATTAATAAAATTATTAATATAAATTACAAATTTTCACTTTAAAATAAACTTAATGCATAATATATTACATATTCAACTTATCATTATATTTTATAGTAGCTATAAACTGAAGTTTATCCTTTACCTGTTTATTTATTTTATATTTAAAGCTAATGAAATTTAAACTACTAACATAATTAATAATAAAACTTAAATAAAAATTTATTAAACTTATTTTCAGAGAAAAGATCCGGAAAAAGTAATTAAAAAAAAAAAACATGACAAATAGTTGACAAAAAATTGAAAATGAAATTAATTAAAATATTAGTAATCTAATTACATAAAATTAAATATAATCATTTTATTAAAAATAAATAGGCCCAGGTTGTATAAAATTTTCTTTATAAAATCTGCTTCAAGCGAACGAAGACTTAAAATAATGCAAGCAACAATTATTTTAAAAAGAGAGGTAGGAGGGGGGGGGGGGGGTGAGCATCTAAAAAGTTTTCTGAAATCAAAATATTTTTCATACCATGACTAGTAAGCAAATCGTTATTGCTTTCCCGATGTTTATAACGGTAAAGTAACCTATGAAAACAAATTTGTAAGATGCAACATTGTATTATAAAAATAATAAGAGTAAATATTTGTGCTTCAATAAATATATCTGAATTCTTATTAATAAAGGTGAGGATGTAGTGGGATGATTTGAGGAAATATTATATATAATAGCTTATAAGTGTCTAATTGAAAACTCTCGCGAAGCTTTCTGACACATTTTCTGACTAAGTTTTAACTGTAAAGGCATATCTTCAACAGGTCTGATTATTGAAGGGATTTGGAATCGAATAGCGCTTTCCATTTTTGGATAAATAAATTACTTATTGAGATATAAGAGATTCGTGTTACGTGCCTGAGGGGTTTTCTCTTTTACCGGGCTGTCGCTTCGGAAAATTAATGAATAATTACTTAATAATAATAATAAATAATTAAACTAACTGCTTCCATTAATAATTAATAATTTATGTTTTCGACCGATTTTGCAAAAAAATTCTTTTTTTTTTATGTTATTGGAATAATAATTCAAAAAAATTGAATAAAAACTTTAATTGATGAACAATTGCTATTAATTATATTAAAGTAGCTAGTAATTTTCGTATAAAAATTAAATTAACTTTGTATTAAATATAATTTTTAATTTAATATCTTCTTAATTTATTAAATTAATAACATTATTAATATAAATTACAAATTTTTACTTTAAAATATACTTAATACATAATATATTACATATTCAACTTATCATTATATTTTATAGTAGCTATAAACTGAAATTTATCCTTTACCTGTTTATTTATTTTATATTTAAAGCTAATGAAATTTAAACTATTAATATAATTAATAATAAAACTTAAATAAAAATTTATTAAACTTATTTTCAGAGAAAAGTTCAGGAAAAGCTATTAAAAAAATAAAACATGACAAATAGTTAAAAAAATATTGAAAATGAAATTAATTAAAATATTAGTAATCTAATTACACAAAATTAAATATAATCATTTTATTAAAAATAAATAGGCCATGTTCTATAAAATTTTCTTTAAAAAATCTGCTTCAAGCGAACGAAGACTTAAAATAATGCAAGCAACAATTATTTTAAAAAGAGAGGTAGGAAGGGGGGGGGGGGGCATCTAAAAGTTTTCTGAAATCAAAATATTTTTCATACCATGACTAGTAAGCAAATCGTTATTGCTTTCCCGATGTTTATAATGGTAAAGTAACCTATGAAAACAAATTTGTAAGATGCAACATTGTATTATAAAAATAATAAGAAAGAGTAAATATTTGTGCTTCAATAAATATATCTCAATTCTTATTAATAAATGAGAGGATGTAGTGGGATGATTTGAGGAAATATTATATATAATAGCTTATAAGTGTCTAATTGAAAACTCTCGCGAAGCTTTCTGACACATTTTCTGACTAAGTTTTAACTGTAAAGGCATATCTTCAACAGGTCTGATTATTGAAGGGATTTGGAATCGAATAGCGCTTTCCATTTTTGGATAAATAAATTACTTATCGAGATATAAGAGATTCATGTCACGTGCCTGGGGGGTTTTCTCCTTTACCGGGCTGTCGCTTCCGAAAATTAATGAATAAATACTTAATAATAATAATTAATATTTATACTTTATGTTTTTGACTGATTTTGCAAAAAAAATTCTTTATTTTATTTTATTGGAATAATAAATGAAAAAATTGAATAAAAACTTTATTTGATGAATAATTGCTATTAATTATTATTAAAGTAGTTTGTAATTTCCGTATAAAAAATCAATGTTGTATTAAATATAAAGTGTAATTAAATATAAAGTACTGTATTAAATATAAAGTGTTTAAGTTAATTAATTATGAAAATTCCTTACTTTCTTGGAGAAACCATCCGGAATGCAATTTGCAAACTCAGATGAAAATAACACTTATTTTATGAGGTAATAAGCATCAGCGCTGCCAATTATTGATTTTGATCCAAAGCCAAAAACATTCAGCTTTATAGAAATAAAGTAAAAATGTAAAAATATCAAATAGTTTAGTTTTTATATGAGGTTTTTTTTTATGAAATATCATATCAGTATGAAGTATCCCTCTTTGCGATCTGTGATCACACTTGACCAACTTAGTGGTTTTTTACCTTTTTATGTGCGTATATTACCTTTTTAAGGATTTAACTATTATAAATTATATCAATTTGGCTTTATTAATTACAGAATAAAGTGTTTTGAAAGGAATCTAAGAAGGAGGAAGAAAAGAAAGGAAGAAAGTTTTGCTGCAGGTCGAATTGAGTGTACGGGTTGACCGTATTTTTTAAGGACAAAAATCTATATACACTAAAAACATCTTTTTTTATGAAGTAATATTATCCCTTAATGAACGAATTTTGACCTATTCGCGACAACCAATTTTTATTATCCAAATGTGTTGTGACCTGTTTTTATTGTTTAGCACCATTTTTTTAGGCAAGCTTTTTTTGCATTATTTAATTGCTGAAATTTTGTGATTAGATAAGATGAAACTTTCTGAGTGAGAATACTGGTGTATGTTTAGAAACAACGCATTTGAACGGTAAAAATTGGTAAATATGGAGGCATTTGTCTGTAAAGGGCTAATTATTTTTAAATTTTTACTAACCCGAGGAGGGGGGAGACGAAGTTGACACGAATATTTAGGTGGGTTTCTTAGATATTAGATGATTTTTATGCAAGTTTATTATTTCTTTAATTTGCTCATTTTAAATATATTTTTTAAAAATATGTACTTTTTTTATATGTGTGTGCTTGTGATAAACCTTTTTACGTAAATTAAATTAAAAGAACAGGTAAATATATTGCAAATTAACAATTTTTTCTTTATATATTGTTTAAATGTCAGTTATGGGTTTCCAGGTGCAACAAGCCATATTTAGCGAAAAAAACATTTGCTCAACTGAGTATGAGTTTTAAATTGTGTTCTGATCATTTTTCAGAAAATGATTTTGTTCAGCCTTCAAAGCACCGTTTGAAGTCGATTGCTATTCCAGTGTTTAATCGTAAGTGTACTTTCTCTAATATTTCTACTATTTTAAATGATGTTTAATATGCAATGATTATTTAAACCAAAAAAAATTTACAAAATGTACGGTTACTAAATTTATAAATTTAGCAACTCATTGTTCAGGATTACTAATCAGTGTGTAATTTTCCTGGTTGTATATTTAACCCATTTATGCCTAGCGTCCCATTTTTGGGATGTTTCGAATTTTAATAAATTTTAAATTTTTTCTTCTTTACATCATGAAAATTGCATGAAGTAATTGTCTATAAATGTCTTTATCTATTACCGAGAGGTGACAGCATAAGATTGATTTTTATTTGCTTAAATGGAGACCTATTTTCGGTGTTTATAGATTTTTTATTTTTCAAGATAGCGAAATGTAAAAAGTAAGTTCATTTGTATTTTTTGTATCAAGGATCCAAATAAATAAGTCATAATCTTATCTTGTAGACTTCTTTGAAATAAGTATTTTTTTAAATTGCGAAATTATATGTTCAAGACTATTTTTTATGCATGTTTGTAACGTACAAAATATAGGGCGCTTAGGCACTAATGGGTACTTATTTCTATTAGCCATTTAGGGGACAGTTATTTATGTAACGTCCTTTTCAAGATGACTTTGGAATAAATTGTTTTTTAGCCTCAAATACGATTATTCTTAATTTATTCTTAATTATTCTTATAATATTATTAGTCTCTTAAAGAAATAAATATATTTTTTTAATAGTTCTTAAAAATACTAATTATAGTATATAATATACAATTTAAAAGCTTAATTTATATAAATTTAGACAAAACATATATTTATGCATTTTTCCACATATGGATATTCCCTTATTTAGTACGTTTACATTTTATCAAATAAATACAAAAATATTTTAGTGTAATTTTTTTTAGTATTTTTCAAGTTCATTTTGCAACATTTTAAAGTGATTTTACGAACAAAATTGAGAAAAGAAAAATTCAGGCATAAATGGGTTAAGCATCATTATGTAGCATGCACTACAACATTTTTATTTTATAATGTTATTTTCAAAAAAATACAGAAGGTCACTTATAGCACGAGCACAGTCAAATAAATAAAATGGGGTAAATAAAAAAAAAAAAAAAAAATAAAATTACTTTAATTTACAAAAGTTAGGAACTGGTTATAACAATCTCTATGTAAAATGTTAATGCTTCTTTTGGCTTAGTTTTGTTTAATTACTTTTAGCATGTAAGTTATGCGGAAGAGTAAATAATATGACAAACAGTTCAAACAAGGTTAGTATAAGATCATCACTTATCATAACGGAGAGGAAGGGGGGGGGGGGTGCAGAGATATACTAAAACTTGCTAATACGGAATCTCTAGAGACCAGGAAAAATTCCGTTGTAAATGGTTTGTTGCCACAGCACGTACCGCATTCGCTTTGTAATCAAGCCTGCTAAGACTGAATGTCATAGGACCAGGAGAAATTGCGTTTTAGACAGTCTTGCGTCTCAGCAAGTATAATTGTACTGTATTTTTTCATCGCAAACGTAAAATTTTCGCTCTAAGGCAGCATTCCTTCATATTACATGTTCCTTATACGCATATGTTACTGTAATTGCATCTTAGTTTTTCAATCAATATCAAGTTTCATTAGAAGGTTTATTAAATGCAGATATTATTTCATTAAATTTCTTATAAATTTGCTGGTCTGAATGTTTTATAAAGATACAAAATTATTTTTAATTAGTGCGCATTTTAAATAGTTAAGAAAAAGTAAACAAGACTTTAACCAACAAGAATTTTGCTCAGATTAAATTGATCTTTGCGAGTAATCCAAAGTGGTTATTTTTTGATATACTCACGAAGTCAAATATAATCTTAGTTGCATAAACTTGATAGTTGAAAATGTGAGATTGAATAGTATTTCCCATATTTCGATAAATGAAAAAAAAAAGCATTTTTTAAATGGTATAATTTTCCACGCTATAATTAATACGGTACTTTTTTTTTTTCTTCAGATGATCAAATGCATTAAACAGCTGAAGAACCCAGTATTGATTTTTCGGCACTAAAAGTAAAGATTGCTTCTAAAATGTCGAACTGTGAAGAGAATTTTCCCTGTGCCAGCAACTTAGCATATAGCCCTCCGGCAGAAAACTTAGGAATACAAAATTCTGTTTCAGATGTGCTTGCTACAGAAATTAACAGTCCTATAATTTGTGGTACACCGAAAAGGAGCAGCACACCTAAAAGAAGTTCAGAGAAAAGGAGGAGAGAATTTACTCCTAAAACGCGCAAAAATAGAATTCTGTGTAGTCAAATTTATTATCTTAAGCAGAAGTTAAATGGATCTAAAAATCCAAGTGATGCAATTAAAAGTATAAAGAAAATTGTATCGCTTGAAATCTATTCTTTTATTTGCTCCCAGATGGAGAATGCTAATATATCGAAATATGCTCGTAGATGGAAAATTGCAGATAAGGATCTTGCTCTGAAACTTTTCCTGGCAAGTCCAAAAAGTTATAGCGTTTTACACCAACATTTTTATTTCCCCTCTCGGAAAACCGTTTTGAAAAGCATCTCGGGATTAAATGTGGAACCTGGATTTTGTATCCCAGTGTTAAAAGCATTTCAACAAATATCACAGAAAATGAAAAAGAGAGACAAATACTGCGCATTATCCTTTGATGAAATGGCATTGAAAAAGGGGCTTCATTATTACAGAAATCTAGATTACGTAGTTGGGTTTGAAAACTACGGTCAGTATACTCCTCCTGAGCCTCAACCAGCAACCCATGTTTTGTTGTTTATGGTTAGAGGCATATGCAGAACGTGGAAACAAGTTTTCGGTATATTTTTTTCTAAAAATGCTACGAAAGCCAGTGTTCTCAAGAATCTAGTTTTGGATGCAGTTAATAACATCAAGGATAGTGGGCTGATTCCCGTATCAACTGTATGCGACCAGGGGGCTAATAATATTAAATTATATGCAACTGAGCTTGGTGTGACCAAGGAAAAGCCCTTTTTTATGGTTAATGGCTTAAAGATCTATGCTACATTTGATCCTCCCCATTTACTGAAATCCTTAAGGAACAATTTCAAAAAATACAACGTCAGATTTTATGATTTCAAGGAGGAACATTATAAATGTGCAGACTGTATATGCCAAATATATGATTTCGATAAGGATCTCACGCATAGAGCTCTACCCAAATTAACATCGAAACATCTCACTGTTGAAGGTGCTGACAAAATGAATGTTTCCCTTGCTGCACAAGTGTTCAGCAACTCTGTTGCATCCACTCTGATGTATTGGAGCATGTTGCCTGACTCACCATCAAGTGCTGCCCATAGTGCAGACTTTGTGTCAAGAATTAATTCCATATTTGACAGTGTAAATAGCAGAAAAATGTATAATAAAAAAAATCCACTTCTGTGTGCCTGCACGAAAACATCCTACCATCATCAGTTTTGGGAAGAAATTATTAAATTCATGGAGACTGTACAGTTTGAAACAGGGGAAAACGATGTACACTTTAACTGCATAGATGATTGGATTCAGATTTTGCGAGCATATCGAATGATGACTGAAGAGCTTCTTGAGAAAATACCTTTCATTTTGATGTCTCGATTCAATCAAGATGCACTGGAAAATTTCTTCTCACAGGTAAGTTCAGAATTTATTGGTGCCTTAACTCAGATTCGCTACTTCTGCATTTTTATTAAACGTTTAAATGTTAGCTGAAGCCCACTATATCTTATAAATAATCCGCATTAAAGCCTACCAGAACATTTTGTTCTATATCAGCTGACGTTGCCCATGCACATGATAATCTTAAAAAAACGTCACATTTGTATGATTTTATATTTTAAATCTGATTTTGTGTGAATTTATATTTTTAAATGTAAAATTCACGAAAAAATATTGATGCTTAGTAGTAAAAGTGCTCGTAACAAGACATTTTCTTGTTTTTTTCACGTAAGGTCATTTCATTGATATATTTTTTTTTAAGTTTTTGTTGCCTTGAAATTTGATCCTTGAAATTTTTATCTTTTATACATACAGTAGAGCGCAGATTATCCGAACAAGTCGGGACCGACCCTAGTTCTGATAAGCAAAAGTTCGGATAAATGGACAGACAATTTAAGGGATGTTCCTGACTATACTAAAACCTTCACACTTTATCCAGGCTTAGGAATGGCAGCACCAGTTGTTGCTGTCGTGTTTAAATTTGTTTTTTTACTTTTTTATCATTTAAAATTTTCTTTTCCTCCTTTTATCATTTTCTGAACTCCAGAGATTATAATTTAAGCAAAAAAACTTTCGATTGATGCTTGTTTCAAAGAAGACATTTTTAATGCTGCCATATCTCGGAATTCTTAAATACGTTAATTGAATAGAATCAGCGTTCTTCTGCCGTTCGAGCCATTTCACAGGTGTTTCCAAACATTTAAAGGCTTCGTTATGTGATGGACCTGGGTCATTTTCAGAGCATTTGTTTTTCATTTTTTTTTTCAATTTCTTTTTCATCTTGAATCTCATCCACAATCTCATCATCACTTAAAATGTGATATCCAGGATCATGTACGTCACTATTTAACCACTCGTTAACTTCATTTTCTTCATAGCTTAAGATTCTGCCCATCTCTTTTACTGTTTTACATTCCTCATTTTCTGATCTACAATCAGATTTTTCTTTATTTAAAATTTTATTCCAAGCCTTTTTTAATATTGAGGATTTTTCTAGATCCTAGGAATCAGCAGCCATTGTTCAACAATCTTTCAAATCAATTTTTATGATATCTTGGAAATCAGGCCCTTCTGTTTCTTATCATAAAAAGAGCATTCTTAACATTTGCTTTCTATATAAAGTCGTTTGAATGTCTTTATCGCACTTTCATCCATGTGTTGGATTACAGATGTAATATTAGGTGGCAAGAACTTTACCCGAAAAACGAAAAAAATAAAGTGTCTGGATAATTGAAAGTTCGGTTTAAAAAAAATTTGAGAGAAATAGGCTGTTCGGATAATTGGAAATTCGGTTAAAAAGATTTTTTAAGAGAAAAAGGCTGTTCGGGAAGTTCGGTTAATTGGAGCTCGGATAATCGGCGCTCTACTGTATAACTGTTTTGCAGCCCATATAAAAGTACTGATATCTAGTTGGAAAAAAAAAATTGTCTTCTTCTCCCTTATTCTTTTTTGTTTTCACATTGGGTCCTTTAACATAACAACAAAAACAGAATATTTATTATCGTCTGAAGTCTCTTTAATCGTTTGTAAATGTAACTGTATACATGCTTAAAATTTCGTGAAAAAATATGTAATTTAATAGAGAAAACGTGAGTCATTTTCATCGAAGTTTTCTCTGATTTTACAAAAAGAAAAAAAATCTTTCACACGTCAGAACGTTTCGAAATTTTTGCAAATTACTTAAATACGGTTTGCCGATATGCTCTTTAACGATTGCGTCGAAATATAAATTGTATTATCTATATTGTATATTATTATAAGATATGTGCAATTAAAACAAATTTTATTATCTATATTATATATTATCTATATTATATCTATATTATTATAAGATAAATACAATTAAAACATAAATTTTGTTAGTCCAGTATTGCAGAATACTCTGGACCCTGCTAAAGACTTTGCAAGGGCCCGCGCCCCGTTGCGTCGGCCTTGCTCAGTTGCATCAAGACCTGCCTTAGACTCAAATAATACAAATTTCCAGGCCTTCGCACGTCAAACATTTGTAACTGAAAAAAAAAAAAACTTGAAATGTTTTTTTTTATTTTCATATATCACTTATTATAATATGTGCAATAGGTTTGAAAATATAATTTTTTTAATCCAGTCATTCATTTATCTTAACCCTGTATATTAAAATTATCTTTTTCTGAACAAAAAGTCGCTTTGAAATTTGAAAATAATGTATGAAATGGAAAGATGTTGGTGGGATCGGAAGGGGGGAGAGGCCACTATGGTTATCAGAACAGTTTGGTTATTTTAGCTTAGAAATTAAGCCCCTGGTAAGTTCATATGTAATCTTGATTTTTTTTTTAAATATCACATTTTAACAAAAATAAGATGCATTACATAGAGAAGAAAGTATGTAATATAAATGTCTCTTTTTTTTTTTTTTTTTTTTTTTTTTTTTTGCTCAGTTTATTATTATTTAATTTCAGGTTCGACGAAAAGGAGGATTTAATGATCATCCTACGCCCATCGATTTCATGTACCGAATGAAGCAATTAATTGCAAAATCTGTAATCTCCACTTGCGAAAATGCTAACTGCGAAGCAGATGGTGACGAAGTTCTGGTACCTCTCGAAGTTATATCATCTTTCACAACAAAAAAAAATCTACGCAAATGAAGCTGCTTCGCAGTTCAATGATGCCAACGAAAAAATAATTTCTAATTATTTTAGTAATGATAATGAACTATCATCTATGTATAAACTGAATACATCAGCTTATGTTGCTGGTTATCTTGCTCGTAAACTTTAAAAAAAATATGATTGTGTTACATGCAACAATGATTTAATTGATTCAAACAAGACGTTAACAGTCAACAATGTTTTTATTCTTCAAAGAGTATGATAATGTTAGCACAGGCCTTTGCTACCCAACAGAACAGTTTATAGAAACTATAAATTCTTTTGGGGAAGCATTCGCCGAACTTTTTAAAAGTGCTACACATTACATTGGAATCAATAAATATATTGTTTCACAATTACCGACTTCTAATTTAAATTTTCTGACGTGCGATGTACATAAAACAATTTTGCAAGAAGATGTAATAAAAATGTATGTCTCATTAATGATTTATTATAAATTAAAAAATATTTCTAAATTACTCATTAATACTAAAAAAAAATCCAAAAAAGATGAAAAAATTATCGTAATTAAATGCCATGTATATATAATCCGTATTGTTCGTGTAAAAATTTTTCTAATGTATTTTTATTTCTCTATAATCCATGCATACCTAATGGTTTTATTTTCACTGTCCAAAATTATTGACAATAAAAAAAAGGGCTTTATCACAATTATACAGGGTGCAATATGTTATCTATCGCCAACCTTTAATTTCTCAACCGTTGGCCGTAGACATATAGTTCCAATTACAAAAACGTTTCAAATGAGGTAAATTTTCATGTTGTGAGATTTTTTAAAGTAAAAAATCAATTTTATAAAAATTACGAAAACTAACTTTTTATACGGCCCCCCCAGTCCCTATAGTTATATTTAGTAAAAGTTTACACATATCATAACAGATGTAACACAAAAAGTTTGACATCTGCACAACAAAAATTGACAAAGTTATTAAATTTCAAAGTTTGAGATATTTGCAGATGATTTTGTCTTTCGTTGAGGTATCAGTTAAAAGATGAATTAAAGTAATTTGAGATCAAAATTAGGGTGCAATGTCCTTTTTACGGATAAACCACTTTTAGCCTGTTTTGCCAAATCGGGGAATCACTAAATAGGGTTTTTTTCATCTAAAAATTTGAGCTAACTTTTATGGGTCGAACAATATTCAAACGTACCGACGATACCGGCTAAAGGTGGTTTCGCCGTAAAAAGGACATTGTACCCTGATTTTGATCTTGAATTACTTTATTTTATCTTTTAACTGATTCCTCAATAAAAGACAAAATCATGGGTAAAAATCTCAAACTTTGAAATTTAATAACTGTGTCAATTTTTGTAGTACAGATGTCAAACTTTAGTGTTATATTTGTTATGATAGATGTAAATTTTTACTAAATATAACTATAGGGACTGGGAGACCGTATAAAAAGTTTTCGTAATTTTTATAAAATCGATTTTTAATAAATAATGCCACAACATGAATATTTACCTCATTTGAAACGTTTTTGTAACTGGAACTATATGTCTACGACCAGTGTTGGGCACGCTCACGAAAAAAACGAACTAATTCAAACTCAAACTCAATTTCTCAAAAATGAGTCAAGTTCACGTTCAAACTCAAAATTTTTCAAACGAACTCGCTCAATTCAAACTCATCTATGAAAGTGAGCGAAGTTCACTGAAAGTTCGTTTTTTTTTTTTTTTCTTTTTTTTTTCCTTTTAATATATATATATATATATTATAACTTTATCGTCCAAATTTATAAAATTCACTTCTACTTTTTTGTTTCAGGTCGGTTTCGGTCGGGTTGACTATCATTTTTCGGGTTCGGATTGGATTTTGACTCTTGCTGTTCGGGTTGACCAGATTTTTCAAAAGAATGTCCAAAATATTTTTTCAGATTAAAAATCTATATACAACAAGATCTTCATAATGCATACTCCCAAAAAGTACACATCTAGTCGTCGAACACTTTTGCAATTCCTAATACTTAGGTATTTATACGCTTATATCGCTGAATATGGGAACCTCCCAATCTACACAAATGTAACGTGTTTATGTATGCATAAACTATCACAAGTATCATACATGTGTTTTTGTGTATATCAAAAATTAAATGTTGGCAATATTTTTCATATTCCGAGAGAAGGAAAAATTATTCTAAACTGTACCGTAAAGAAAGAATGATCTTTGGTCATATTTTTTATAAATTTTATTTCTCATGCAGTAATTTGAATATATACTCATTCATACTCAAAAACATATTTATTTTCATCTGAAACATAGTTGTGCTCAAACTTTTTGTAAAAATGCAAACAACCCGACTTCCAAAAGATCTAACTATGACTCGCAAGAATTATTCTAGGCTGAACCCAACCCGCAAAAAGAATATTAGAATCATTCGTTAAGACCTGAAAACAGGAATTTATGTACAACCTGACGCGATGCAAGACTCTATTCAATGATCCCGAGGTCTCTACTATTCAGAGATTTTACTATATTTGAATATTAATCCGAGAGTAGTCGCGCCTTTTTTAGAACGTAGTCGGGGGTGGGGGGGGGGGGGGGAGCATTCGGTCTATTTGCCGCCGTTCCCGTTTGGCCGAAAAAACAGAGGAAAATTACGGGTGTTACTAGAAAATCGAAAACGGAGAAAATGAGGGGGATTATTGCTTGAATCAAAAAATTTAGATGTTATAGCAATTAGTACATATTTAAGTATATATTCGGTTAACATTTAAATAAATGTTTTAATAACTTTTTTTTTTTCAAAATATGTTAAAATGATAAAAAAATATTATATAAACTGACTGAATTTGTAAAGATATAATGAATACAATGAATTAGAACATATTTTCAGTTATAAATTTCAAATCGTGATAGTTATATATTTTTTGGAAGGACAGCACCGCTGTCAGGTTGGTTTTGATAGTGCTCCGGCACAAGAAGCCAATTTGAAGTTGAAAAAACTACGTTACATCAATCATTTATGTAATTTAAATAAATATTCAATTGTGTATTTCAGGTAATATTATTAATAACACATATCAATATTTCATTCTAATTTTTTTTCTTACCATATCTATAGAAATAATAAAAAGTTGAGATAAAATAACCCTTTCTCCGAAATTATTAACGTAAAGGAGTAGCTACTTTTCATTTCTTATTTATTTTTTTTTTCGTTGATTCGTTTTTGTGTGTGCAACTTTACAGATTTTACAATTCAGTCCTTTTTTTTCAAGTGAAAATATATGAAAATGAAAATAATGAAACAAATGAAAATAAACGGCAGGGCCGAAGCTAGAGGGGAAGGGGCAGGCGCGAGAACGGAAAACGAATGGGGCGACAAATGAAGTTTGGTTGTAGAGTTCTTAAGAACCTACACTAGCCACACGAAGAAACTCGCAAACTAATGTTAAATATCTATGGAAATGTCGTTTTAAAATTTCTCGCTCACATTTTAATATTCACAAATGATTTTTTTCCTTAGGATAGTTGAAACATTGTCATTAGCATTGTTAGTTTGTACGTTTCCGATTTTGGTTTCAGTTTTTTTAATGATGCTATTTTCACTTTCGGATCCGGTTCCGAAAGTGAAAGTAACTTTATAAAAAAAGGTTGCAACCAAAATCCAAAAAGTAAACATTAACCCGGTTAGAGATCACCTCAGATATCCCAAACAGAATAAATCATTTAAAAACATTAAAATGCAAGCAAGAAATTTGAAAAAAAAAAAAAAAAAACTCTTCCATAGGTTTAACATTAGCTTGCGAGTATCGTCGCGTGACTAGTGTAGGCTCTTAAGACAATGTAATTCTTTGTGTTTTTCTAAAACACAAAGTTCTAAAACATTGCGACTTTAAACGCCTTATTAGTAATTACTACAACTTCTGTAAAATCTGTGAAAGTGAAATCTGTCTATAACGAAATCCTATCTTAAGGCTGTTCTTAACTACTCTGCTGAACAAGTGCAAAACGTTTTGACACATTTACAAATTCATTTTTTAACGGAAAGGTATAAAATTGGAAAGCTTGACCATGGAAGCGATTTGGAATTGAACTGTTTTTTCCATTTTTTGATCAATCAATTACCTATTGAGTTATAAGCTAATTCGATCACGTGACAAACACGTTTTTCGCCCGCTCTTGAGTGCTCTTTCTTCCTTCAAGCGGAAATTCGGTTCAAAGCGCCCACTTTGACACGATTTTCTGAACGATCTATTGCGTTTGCAAAAATGAAAAAAACAGATCCATTACATTGTTTCTGAATAACAACACCAGCTAGTTTCATGCATTTTCGAACAAAAATAAATTAAAACTTATGCCAGAAAGTTGCCCTTTTGGATTTGAGAACACCCTTAAAGGAAAAAAAAAAGATGTTCACTACAGAAAGAATACCAACAATTATACCTGCTAAGACAGAAACCTGTATAATTCTTTTCAGTTCCTTTGGATTTCGTTTCAGAGGTTTTAATGAATCAATATTTTAAAAAGTTGATTGCATAATTCAGTATTCCGCATTTTTTGATTACATATTTTAAATTTTAAAATGTAAATTTACTTTGCGGAGGCGGGGGCAAAATCTATGTTTACCCCGGGTGCAAAAAAGGCTAATTTCGGCCCTGATATACTGACTTATTTCAGGTGGAGCATGACCCTCTTATGACTCTTTGAGTACGAACTTCGTATATATGAAGTAAATAATAAATAATTTATTCAAATTAAATATTTAATTTGAATAAATTTCCCCAGTTGATTAATATTTCTTCATTTTCCGATTCTTCATTATCAGTTTCATCATCTTCGTTTAGAACTAAATTATTGCATTCTTCTGATGAACTGGCTTCATCACTACTATAATCCTATTGTAAATTATCATAACGTTAAAAAATAAAATTTATAGAGAATATACTTATGAACAATTAAAAATACAATATGTAACCGTTTCGCCAAGCGACACGCAAAGCATCATCGCTTGGCGAAACGTTTACATATTGTATTTTTAATTGTTTTTAAGTATATTCTCTATAAATTTTATTTTTTAACTGTGCTCAAGTCTGTCTTAGTTTATTTTATTTGGTATTTTAATGGTTTTTAAATTCAGACGTTAAATGTATATGTACTGTATATCATAACGTTTTTAAAGTTTCTTGAACAGTTTAAAACTTTTTATGAGACATTGAAAAATAATCAAAAACTGTACGGCAAAATAGCAAACAGAGAAGGAGAGATATCAAACGAAACGAAAAAGACTGCGCCATTCCCGGAAACTTCCCTTCTGAGAAATTCCAGGGGATGGGAAAGAAAAAGAAATGCTGGGGAGAAAAAAAAAAATCGGCTGACGCCCGTGATCACACGCCGGTCATTCATTCAGACCGAATATAACTTTAGAATGGAAATGCAATAAAATCCTGAGAAAACGCTGGAATGACTTGTAATTTTGCTACACAGGAGGTCGAACAGCGAAGGTCAGTTACGCAGCATTTCAGCATTGTTGTAACTATAAGGGGAGATGGGTTACAAGAAGATAATAATTTTTGGCGGGAAATGACCATAGAAACACAAGAACTCAAGGCCGGTGATTGGTTTCACGGGCCCCTACAAGGAAAAAGTAGGGAAATCCGCCTCTTATTCAAATCGCTGCATAATTGAATCAGTCATTTTTTTAGATTTAAGAACACAACGTTTATTGTAGTTTCTTTGAACCCCCCTTCCTTTAATTGAAACAGATTCAGCTTTACAAACAGGTTTAATTTAAAAGGTGGTTATTAAAATTTGATCGAATTTTGTCTTGAAATGATTTACTCCAGGGTATTCTGAAATTTTCCATTTTATCCGCTTGACAATCTCAATGTCTATGACGCAATAAATTTACCAGCAAAAACGGTTAATTTCAATCCGTTGTTAAATAATTAAGAAACGTTCCCCTCCCCTATAAATGCGATGCATCTTTAGTTATCATTAACTAGCAAAACCCTTGGTTTGCACGCGTAGTTGTTGAAATATGCCAAGTAATATTTTTGCATTTGAAATTAATGTAAAATTAGTTAATTAATAAATTTTATGTAAAATTTCATAGAAGTCGTAATTTAGAACGTTTTTAAAACGTTTTCTGCTCATTTCATCATTTTAAGTTTGATTTTTTTTAGAAACCATTTTTAGAGATCATTTGTATTGATCATCATTTGTATCTTTACTGCTCTGCTCAACAAGCGCAAAACGTTTTCACATACTTACATATTCATTTTTTAACGGAAAGATATAAAATTGGAAAGCCTGGACATGGAAGCGATTTGGAATGGAACTGTTTTTTCCATTTTTGGATTCATCCATTACCTATTGAGTTATAAGCGAATTCGATCACGTGACAAACCCGTTTTTCGCCCGCTCTTGAGTGCTCTTTCTTCCTTCGCGCGGAAATTCGGATCAAAACACCCACTTTGACACTCTTTTCTGAAAGATCTATGGCGTTTGCAAAAAAACGAAAAAAAAAAAAAACAGCTCAATGACATAGTTTCGGAACAACAACACCAGCTCGTTTCATGCATTTTCGAACAAAAATAAATTAAAATTTATGTCAGAAAGTTGCCCTTTTGGATTTGAGAACACCCTTAAAAGTAGCCGGCATATGCCAAATTTCGAGTTTTTCGTCAGTTCAGCATCACGAAAATGGTAAGTTTAGAATGTTTTTTCTCCTGCGCTCTTTTGAATTTTTTTAAAAACTGTTCTGTGCCTGTATCATAAATGTAGTAGCCATGTAAAATTTCAAGTTTCTACCCTTAACGATTTCATATAAAAACCGTAATTTAAAAAGTCTTTAGAACATTCTCTACTCATTTCACGCTTTTCAATTTTGAATTTTTTAGAAATCATTCGTAGAGAGCATTTTTATCTTAAAAGTAACCCCCCATTAGAAATTTTTAATTTCTATCCCCTTTAGCATCACAAAATTCGCAATTCAGATTTTTTTTTTTTTTTGCTACATCATTTTAAATGTCGAAAAAAAAAAAAAAAAAAAAAAAAAGACTATTCTGCGCGTGCATCGCATATTTTCGAACTTTTTAGCTTACATTTCAAATTTCTGTCCTCTACAATTCCATAGAAATCGCATTTAGAACGATTTTAGAACGTTTTTTGCTCGTTTCATCCTTTTAATTTCGATTTTTTTAGTCTCTTAAAAGTAACTTAGAGGTCTGCACGGGCCGCAATTTCCAGGCCCGGGCCTGTCCCGAACGAAAGCTATCTGGGCCGGCCCGGTGTAAAAATTGAAAGTTCGACCCGAGCCCGGCCGGCCCGTTTACATTTTTACAGTTCTTGGCTCGGCCGGCCCGTACAAAAATCAGTGAAAACAGGCCCGACTCAATTTCTACAAAAAATCCATTTTTTTCTCGACATACAATTAATATTCTTTTAATGAATATACTACATGCGTATTTATGGGGGGACGGACATTTTACAGTATATTTTACATTACTATGTGTTCGCAAAACAGAAAACATACAATTGTAACATTAATGATTACTTACGGTCTTAGACGTTTCGAAATTCAAACAATAATTCATTAAAAAATTAATGTAGTTTAGAATAAATGGTTAAAAACATAGTAACTTTTGAAGCTACATAATGACAAGTAGATTTATAAAAATATTTCTCAATCATTTAAAGTCTTTTCTCAAATACAAAGGAGCTACATTCTGACACATTTCTGAATTAATTTCTTTTCGGAAAAACGTAAGATTGGCAGGTATTCTTATTCAGAAACTATGTAAATGGATAATTTTTTATTTATTTTTAATATAAACGTAATATATCTTTGAGAAAATACTGCCAAAGTTAGCGTTTTGAATCGAATTTTCGGACGTGGCAGCACGGGAAAGGCTAAAAACATAAAGTCTCGTGACAAGAATCTCTTATATCTCTAAGTAATTTATCAAAAATGAAAAAAGCTATTCGCTTCCAAATCCCTTCAATGTCAGGCCTTTCAATTTATGCTTTACAGTTAAAAATGAGGCAGAAAATATATCGGAAAGTTTCGCATTGTTGAGCAGTGAATTTGAGGACCATCTTATGGTACCATGTAACTTTTCCAAAACCACTGTTAACAGAAATTCATTATCGCTCTTAATACTTTTACAAAACATAATGCCTGCCCTATACATTCTGAGAACGATTAAGACCAATTTCGTCCCGGCACACGACTATGTAGAAAAAAAAAATCCCTGCCGGCCCAGCCTACAGGCGGAGGTACAGTTTTTAGATTTCGAAGTTAAGTATACTAATTAGACCAACAAAAACTAAATCATGATTAGAGATAAACTCACTTTAACAATTTTATCTGGTCGCTTTTGACGAGTTTTTATTTCATTTTTATATAAGAGCTGGTTTTATCAGAATCATGCTAAGGCGGTATTACAAAAAAAAAAAAAAAAAAAATACTTTTCCATGCTCAACAATTCGAAATTTTCAGGCACATTTTCAGATTCATTTTTAATAGAAAAAATATTAAACTTGTTGACGTGATTATTTGAAGAGATTTAAAAGCGACCTGTGTTTTTATTTTTCGTTCAATTAATTAAAACTTGATTTATAAACAATTATTTTCTCAGTAGACAATATTTTTCGTTTCTAACACAATTGCTTCCGGAAATTCGGTTAAAAATGCCCACTTTGGCATCATTTTTTGAAATACATTCTGCCTCTATCAAAAAATCGATCATTACGGTACATTATATATTAGTTTCTGAATAAGAGAATAAAAAAAAATTGGATGCGTTTGAGAGCAAAAATGAATTTAAAAACGAGTCAGAAAACAAGCAGTTTGGATTTGAATACAGCGTTACGATGATTTTTTTCTTCAACCGCTATGTATTTTTAATTTGTTTTTGCTGTAAGAATTGGTCCTATGAAAAACTTGTCAATATAAATGTTGTAGACAATACTAAGAAGATAATTATAAATTCATGCGAATTATATATTTTGTGAATTGATTAAGTTATGGATTATTTCTTCTTCAATTCCCCCTTTTTATTTTCGTTTTTAATTTTTTTTGCGGTGCGAATTGGTTCTATGAAAACTTGTCAATATAAAAGTTGTAGATAATATTGAGAAGATTTATAATAAATTTAATTGGATTTGATATCTTAAGGATTGGCGAAGTTATGAATTTTTTTCTCCCTAAAACTATATTTTTTGTGCCCCTTGAGCCCATTTTTAATTTTATCAAAAATCTGTGATGCATAAATTTTTGGCCCTATTTTTAGAAGTAATAAAAACTTTAAACTGATATGATATGTACAAACATTAAGAAGTTATGGGTTTTTTTTCGGTTTTCACAAAACCCCTCCCTATTTCCATCCCCTTGGTCCGATTTTGCCCATTAACGAACTGACCGAGATTTTATGCCCCTTGATTTTTGTATTAGTTTGAAAGAGATTTGTGCAGAATTATGGAAGTTATCGTGTCCAGAAGAAAGTTATATATATATGTATATAGTTTTTTTACTGAGGGTGGTTTTGGGTTCTAGGGGTCATGATCGGTGTAGATCTGCAAAAAATTTTCAGAAATTCCAACATAGGGGACAAAGTCTTGTCATGCACAGATTCTTATAACAGATTTTACAGTACTGTATCCCCCCTCCCCCCCCCTTGAAATGTATATGTACTACTATACTTTAAAGAGAATTTTAATTGTAGATTTATGGTAATTTAAAAATATATGCATTTTCGGAAAAAATTCTTGACCCAAGGTAGGTTGTTCCTTACAGATTTTTGCACGAGTCAGACTGAGACGGGGCAATAATTTTCATACAAGCAGGGGCGACCAGACCAGAAAATTTCTGTCGGTGCAAACTTCTAGGAAGAATAAAGCACAGTCTCAGAAATAAATCCGGCTCGGCCCGACCCGAGCCTCCAGAGAAAGCAAGGCCGGGCACGACCCAGAAAAACTGATGATCAAACTCGACCCGTCCCGAGTCCGTTTAGACCTCTAAATAGCATTTGAATGGAAAAACCGGGTTCTTAACGGCTGGAAAATTTTAAAAATAAGTTATGAAAAAAATTGAGTTTGAGTTGTAAATTTCGTTCAAACTCACGGATTTTTTGAACTTTTGTTCAGTTCACGTTCGTTTATCAAAAAGTGAGTCAAGTTCAACTCAAAGTTCACAGAATGTGAACTAAGTTCGTGAGTTTTCGTTCAATGAACGCGTTCATACCCAACACTGTCTACGACCAACGGTTGAGAAATTAAAGGTCGGCGATAGATAACATATTGCACCCTGTATATAAATTAATATTATTCGCATTAACTCTATTTTTGTTTTGTTTTTTTAATTATTGTAAGATGTTAGAAACGCATACAAATCTACATTTTATAAAACTTCCGCATAGTGCAGCAATAATGAATGTTCTATAACATTATTCTCATGCGAATAACCTGCTTGACATTATTCACAAAGGATTGGTTATTGAAATCTGTGAATAACATTATGGTTTTTTTTTTCTGTACATTTCACTGTAAAAATTCTCAAAGCTGAACACACTAAAGAAATTGAGTGTTTTATAAAATAAGCTTATTTTAATACAATGCAAACTTGCGTGTATTACTGTATTATTTTTCTGTGGACTTCAGAAGAAAGTTATTAACCATAAAAAGGTTTTTCCTCTCTTACTCTAAGTTCATTTGTGTATAAATCATTAGCAAGTACCTTCATTTATTATTATTATTATCATTATTATTGAAAGTTGAGAGATGTGTACATAATCCTAAATTTTATCAAACTTCTACATAATGCAGAAATGAAGAATGTTCTTTAAAATTATTCTGATGCGAATAACATGCTTGACATTAGTCGTAAAGGATTTGTAATTGAAACCTGTAAATAACATTTGATTTTTTTTTTCTCTGTACATTTCAATGTGAAGGTTCAACATGATGAAAAAAATTAATACATGTAGTATGATTTACGGTTATGAATTCACAAATTCCTGCAATAGTTACTTGACTTGAATAGAGAACCTATTGTTCATTAAAAAAATACTTGCACTTTTTAATGTATGCAAACTGTAGATATTTTTTATTGTTGCTTTTTAATTCCTGTACATTTCAGAACGAAGTTCATAAAAATAGTTTTTCTCTCTTACTATAAGCACACTTATGTTATATATATATTAAAATTATTACCTCTATTTTTTTTTCTTTTTAATTATTGAAAGTTGTGGGATATGCATATAAACATATGTTTTATAAAAATTTCTGCTCAGTGGTGAAATGATGAATGTGAAATAACACAAGGTGATTAAGCGTGATTGACATTAGTAGTGTTTGTAATATATCAAATGTCTGTTGAAATGATTTTTCAGTAGCACTTGTTTAATTATATCAGTAGAGCTAATTTTAAAAAAAATCTTTAGTTTCAACCAATATCACTGTAGTTTTAAAGCAGTTTTAAACTGTATTGTACATCTCATCTACATAGTACTGGTTTTCAAATACATAAAGTATGCCAGAGTAAAGGAAACAAATTATAGCAGTTCTGATATTATTATAAATACTATTATCATTTTCAGATCTTCCGTTTAAAAATTGGAATTATTTTACAATATTACTCCCCCCCCCCCCCCCCTTACAGTTATAATTTTCATTTCCTGTATATGTAGCTTTGGTACAGCTTTTCAGACTAAACTCAAACTATGTTTTAGTAATATTTAGATCTTTAATATCGAAAGCGGTATTTTTTTTTAGGAAACTTTTAAAACAGGTGGATTTTTCCATATGTTTAAAAATTGTTTTCAACTAGATTTTTCACAGAGATTTGCTTACATTTTCTTTGCAAAGTTTGTATGGATTTATATTTTTTGAAAATGCATTTAGACAACTCTAAGAATCTATATTTCAAGAAAAGAAAAAAAAAAGAAACATAATTACAACTGCATGTTACTATCAAAAGAAATTTTTCTAACAATAGTGAAAAATTACAGCCATGCAAATAAAAATAAACGCATGTTTTAAATTTTACATTAAATTTGCCATCTTACCATTTTCATTTATTGGTATACTATTGAAATACTTTTGTAAATGAATTTTCATTTTTAACGAGAGAAGTTGCATTTAATTATCTTACCAAAGATTTGCTTGGATATGTTTTACACGATCATGTTTTTGCGAAACTGTGAACTTTTATAAAAACTTGTGAACTTGTAAAAAATGTGAATGAAATGTAAAAAATGTAATCGGAATTTTCTAAATTAGAAATTATCATATTTAAGTTCTTATTTAGACATTGAGATGGTCCTTTGTACATATAAACAGCTAAGATTCATTGGTTATTGCAGCTATTATACAACAGGTTTTTTTTTTTTTTTTTTTTTTTTTTTTTTTTAATTCTAAAATCATTACGTTTGTGAAGGATTTAATTTGGAGATTGTAAAAAAAAAAATTCTGAAATGGCTATTTTTAAGAGAAAGAATTTTGTTAAAGGTAATATGTTTTAAGGAGAAAAAACTGTGAAGGATCCTTTAAGGCTTTTTTTAACTGCTCTGCTCAACAAGCACAAAACGTTTTGACACATTTACAAATTCATTTTTAACGGAAAGGTATAAAATTGGAAAGCCTGGCAATGAAAGCGATTTGGAATTGGACTGTTTTTTCCATTTTTTGTTCCATCAATTACCTATTGACTTATAAGCGAATTTGATTACGTGACAAACACGTTTTTCGCCCGCTCTTGAGTGCTCTTTCTTCCTTCGCGCGGAAATTCAGTTCAAAACGCCCACTTTGACACTATTTTATGAAAGATCTATTGCGTTTGCAAAAAAATGGAAAAAACAGCTCAATTACATAGTTTCTGAACAACAACACCAGCTAGTTTCATGCATTTTCGAACAAAAATAAATTAAAACGTGTGTCAGAAAGTTGCCCTTTTGGATTTGAGAACACCCTTAAGAGACGCAAGTTCTTTCTAAAAAGATCTCTGCTTACAGATAAGATTTTTCATGTTAAGGTTTTAATGAGGGACACTAAACATGAAAAAAAATATAAATAAAAGTATCAGAATTTAGTTTAATCAATAAAATTTTGACTACATTATTTTATAAATGAAATTTCAATTTTTCCAATTTGGAAAAATTGAAAAATAGCCCTTCGGAAAAAACTGAAAAAAAAACAGTTTTTTTCCAAACTTTTTCGGGTTTTTTTCCGAGCATTCCCATCTCTTCTCCTAACCTTTCATTTTCCTTCTGCGAGCGGACTAAATTTAAAGTCTTTAAATTTCCTGCTTTTTTCCACTCCCTATTGTACTTGTTATTTAGAAATCAACTATAAGTAATAAACATCTAAATTTCTACTGCCTTGTGCCGAATCCCCCTCCCCCCCCCCCTTCCACCATTTGGATGTTTTAAAGGTGCATTTACATAAATATGAAACCCTGTATTAAAAATGCAAATTATAATTCAATAGTTTATTCCATTTGCAAGTCCTTAACAAAAAAAATATTTTTTGAAAGTTCTTAATTTTTATTTTAAAAAATCTATACAAACCATGTTACAGATATGTGTATTCCTGTATATATATTTATAAAAAAATTCAATACTTTTCGGTTAGCCGGGCGCCAGTGTTATACATACATATACATGTATGCATATATACATATACATACAAAATATATGTATATTTACATACATGTATGTATATAAATATGTAGTGCCCGGCTAACTGAAAAGTAACATAAATTCCTTGTATTAGTATAATTTATGTTTCATTTAAACCACTTCAATTGCATCATAATGTTTATTGTTATCCATCTTCACCTCATGTGTAAAGTTAATAAAATATTGTCTGTCAATATTGTTATTGTTTTAACTCATAGACATGTAATAAATTGTGAACTAAAGGTTTTTTAAATAAAATATTTGTATTGTAATATCTGCTTCTTCTTTCGCTCCTTAAACCATGTTGAATAATTTCATTAATATGCAAAATAAAATTTTATTATCTCTCTCTCTCTCTGTATATACATATATATATATAATAAATTTGAAATCACAAATATATGAAGAAATTGATAAAGTATATATATATATATATATATATATATATATATAGAGAGAGAGAGAGAGAGAGAGAGAGATATTTTAATGTTCACCATTTCTTCTAATTTAGTACAAAAGAAATCTGTGGTAAGTTACACTTAAATACATAAAATAAAACAGAAATAAATTATTCAACTAGGCAGTTATAAAGCTTAACAAAAAAGAAAGAAAAATTAAAAAATTAAAAAAAATGCTTTATTAAAATAATGTCTTTTAATAAAGCCTTTTTGACTGTTTTCACGCTTTTTAAGTTGTAAACAAAGATGAATCTGGCGTTCCAAAATGGACTATTTTTAAAGTCAGTTTATTAAAGTTTTTTTTTTCCTTAGATATATTTGTGCATATCAAAAGTATTAAATATAAGAAAAAGTTCGTTTTGTGCAAATTGTACATGTGCATGCATATAATTATTAAAAAATGCACAGGGAAAATGTTTGTAGCATGAAACTGGTAAGACAGCAATTGCTAGATATGGTGCACAATACATCTTTAAATAATTTAACCGAAGGATCTGATATTATTAAAACATTTAATAATGTATTAAACAAATAATTTATTAATAACATTAAAATGTAACATGGAACTTCAAATTATCACTCAAAAGGTCTCATTTTGCAGCTTTATTTTGTTTAAAATAAGAAAATAAATAGATTTTATAAATTTATATTTCTTTGAAATTGTGTTTTTAATGACAATTTACCACCAGAAATTATTATTTAGTTTTTGTTATTTTTTGCTGAAGCGGTATCTAGTAACTGAAATGTTGCGATATTATTATATATAGATACTGCATAAATATTACTTCCGTAAAATATAAACTGTACTAGTGTAAATGCCCGTCCTAGGACGGTGGGTAAAAATTGTGTTTTTCACTTAAAATTTGAAAAACTGATAAAAAAAAATAATTGGCAATATGGAAGCGTTTAGATGAGCAAAGCTTGGCTAGTTTGTGTTCTAATAAACACACAATTAACATTTACAATATTTCTGGGTAAACCAGGTTTACCGGCTAATATACTATAACAAAATTAAGATTTCTTAATAAAACAAAAAATTAATAAATATGCAATAAAAGTGCGTAATTAAAACAGTCTGCTGCAACTATTGAAATAATACTATTTTTTTTTATAACACTTTGAAATTGTATTTTATCGTTTTCCCCCCCTTCCTCCCCCCTCCAAATTTTTTTTAAATATGTATATTGTTTAATAAATAAGTATCTCGGGTTGAATCCCAACCGTCTAATCCCCTAAGCTTCTGTCCTCCTGATGCAAAGCTATAAATCAAAAATTATTAATTTTACTTTTCGTATAAATATTAATTTTTTACTTTTAAAATATGGGATATGTTTATTTTTTTTTTAAGTTTACATTTACATACAACTGTATATAGAAAAGGAAAATATAAGTAATGTGTAATTTAAAAATAAGTTACAAAATGCCAGGATATTATTTCAGGGGGGGGGGGGGGGTGCGTCTAATCCCCTAAGCTTCTGTCCTCCTGATGCGAAGCTATAAATAAAAAATTATTAATTTTACTTTTCGTATAAATATTAATTTTTTACTTTTAAAATATTGAATATGTTTTTTTTTTCTTTTTTAAGTTTAAATTTACATACACCTGTATATAGAAAAGAAAAATATAAGTAATGTGTAGTTTAAAAATAAGTTACAAATTAATAAGCCTAAAATATTTAAATTGATTACTTTTTTAAAAGAAAGTCAGTTTTATCAATTTTTTGCAGGAAAAAAGGGGTATTTTTAAAAGTACCATATCATTGTTTTCCGTGAATCACTTTATATGAGAAATAAATTAAAATTCTTTACATGTCGCAAAGAAAATTTAATATGATTGCAACTTAATACTTGAAATAATCTCAAATGACACTTGGCGATTTATTTTGATGGTGTAATGCGATGTGCATTGCACTGATTTGTTAGGAAGAAATGTCTACCACTGCTCAATTATCAGGACTTGTAACCTTGAGAAGTAATCGCGGGATTCATGTTTCTTGTCAACCAATGGGAGAATGGATCCTTTTCCCCTTTAGTCTCTTCCTGGGAGACTGGTAAGATTGATGGATTCGCCCCACCCAGCGTTACACTGGCTTTTATTATATAGAGATGTATTGAAAGTTTCACTTTCATTCGAGAACTAACGTAACAACAAACAGATTCATCTAATCCTCTAATTTTAACGTATTGTATGATCTTTTGACCTAACTCGGACAAAGAACTCCCGTCCCTCCACGAAAAGCGGTGGGGGGGTAGGGGGCGCACTGCTTTCGCGTGGAGCGCAGTGACTAGAGAAACTCCAACTAGGTAAGAGAAACGTCATGAGATCAAGTACGCATGCTCACTGGAAGAAAAGTGGAGGCTGGAAGAAAAATCATGCAAACCTGATTTTCCCTGCTTGGCGCGTTCTCGCCTTTTGTCTACTTTTATTATTATTATTATTATTTTAATGCGCGTTCTTGCGAAACGGAACAGGGTTAAAAAAAAAATCTCCTTTTTTTAGGACGAATCAAAATATTTATCATCGTGGGTTCATTTCTGTTTTTGTCTATATTATAACAAAAGCTGCTCTAAGCAGGCCTAGCAGCGCTCCTATATAATTCCTATAAATTTGAAAAAGTTCCTATTTTTCCTATTTTTTCATATATGTGATTTTTTCGTGAATATATTTCTTAAATTTTGCCGAATTCTGCGA
Organism: Maratus speciosus; assembly: GCA_963932465.1. NCBI lineage: Eukaryota > Metazoa > Arthropoda > Arachnida > Araneae > Salticidae > Maratus > Maratus speciosus. Next base: position 84,093,433 of record OZ010796.1, on the reverse strand, counting down.
TTTTTTTTTAAATCACGAATTTTGTCAATTCTATACAAAAAAAAAATATATATAATAAATAAATAAATTTGTTAGGTTTGTTAAGTTACTAAAAATTTCATCATTTGATTGCGAAAATAATCTCTAATTTCATCAATCGGTTGAAGAAAAAAAAAATAGTGATCTTCGTCAATGGATCCTAGAAGAAAAATTTTAATTTTGCCAAGCTGTTGTTTAAAAAAAAAAAAAAATGTGGATTTTGTCGATCGATTATTGAAAAAATTGTAAATATTTTTAATATGTTGCTGATAAAAATCGTGAACTTATTTCTATCAAATGTGGAATAAAAAATAGCAAATAAGTCACGTTAAAAATTCATTGATTTCGTAAGCTGCATTAAAAATTTGCTGATTTCGTAAACCGCATTAAAAATTCACTGATTTCATCAATTTGTTGCTGCAATATATCGCGAAATTTGTCGATTGATCATTTATAAAAATCATAAATTTGATTGAAAATCATTGAATTGAATAACTGAAATCACACATTTCAGTACTATTTTAAAATACATTTTTAAAGGAATAAAAAACTATCCATGCCTTATGCAAATTTTTAATCAATAACATTTTCTAACATTTCTTCGCTTGCGAGGGGGGGGGGGGGGGGGTATGGTTTATTGTTAATTTTTTTAAACTTTTGAATTTAATAACCATCTATGTTAATTTTTGTGTGTGTGTGTGAATCTATTTATTTGGGCCGAAAAATACAAAATATAAACGGTGATCTTACAAAAACAGAATTCATAATCGTATTAATTATCAGTAACATTTTTTAATATTCCTCGAACTTCGGGATTTTGATGAAAAATTTTTAGCGTTTATTTTTAAAACTTTATAAAATTTGTACCCTTCAACAAAAATGGATATTTTTATGAATATTCAAATTTAGTATATAATATTAATATTCAAATTTTATATATTGTCCAAAATATAAAAAAAATACTATGAACGTATACCATTTAATAATGTATTAAAGGTGGTCTCTTTTTTTTTGGTGGGGGGGGGGGGGGGAGTGCCTTTCCAAAAATGCCAATCTCTTTGGCTCATTCACAAAATCTTTTTTACACAGAAATGCATGAAATTTTTAGATATTACTATTCAAATGCCAAACAATGGCACTGCGTTTTCCATTTTCCTAAAAATTTTTCACACCTTCAATTACAATCCATTAGTTACTATGACGAACTTAATTTTAATATATTAATTTACATAAGGCGATTCTCTAAAGAAGAATTCCCCCATTGAACAATGCGAAACTTTCTGAATCATTTTTAAATATAAAACATAAAAAATATTAAATATAAATATAATTCTTCAGGTACGATTATTGAAGGGATTTTCAATGTAACAGTTTTTTTTATTTTTCTGATAAATGAATTGCAACTTGAATTATAAATTATTGCTGTCTCAGAAGGCAACGTTTCCCTTTTCTGCGGTGTCGCGTCCGAAAATTCGGTCCGGTTGGAGCTGCGGAAATTCAGCCCAATGGTTTAATATGCCTTGCGCTTAGATAAAATGTATTCATATATTTATGTATTTTAATATTATTTTACAATATATTAAAAAAAAATTCTTTCTATATTTTCAGAAGATTTTTAGTGTTAATTTTTAAAACTGGGAATTTAACGGCCATAAATATTTATATTTTTTCTTGAGGGGGGGGGGGGAGGATTTTGAGGTTAAGGTTTAGAACTTAGCTCATACACATATTTGGAGCAAAATGTAAACATTTACATCCGACATTACATAAAAAACTTAATTTATTTCTTACACTCCTAAAATGCACAGGAAACAAAATGAAAAAAAAATGTATAATCCCCCCTCTAAAATGTATATTGCTTATCTCCGTGCACAATTTATTCTAAGGATGCCTAGAAAATTAAAAAGTAATTATATAAATTAATATATTTCATGAAGTCACACATTCAGGATATCATTGTGCGTCTTAAAATGCATGAAATTTGCAGGTAGTCATACATGCAATTTTATATTCCAGTTCTTTCGAATCGAATATCGTTTATAGTTTTCCTTATATTACATTTTTAATTATAATCGATCGCTCCACAATGACGACTGATAGCAGAGATTTATTTGTCGAATGGAGAGGTCAACATCATTTAATTTTTTGTAACTCTTTTTTTTTTTTTTTTGCTCCGTTTTGTATTGTACAGTAAGAAGACCGAAAAACAAAAAATGATCTTCTAAATTTACACCTCACAAAATTTCCACCTATAATTTCCTCTGACATCCCTTCCCCATCATATAAAATTAAGTTTAAAATTTCCAACTTAATACATACGTACTCATCCTCCCAAAATTGTTTTGAATTTATATGCGTATTTGATGTATGAAGCATTATTCTTAATTTAATAAAAATGAATACTGTATTAAGTTATTAGTAATTAGATATTTTTATGTTATTAAAATTACAAAAAACATATTTGAATGTAATTTTATTCGATGTTTTTGCATTAAAATATATGTTTCTTTTTAGTTATTAAAATATAGTCCTTGGGTGATATTAAATATTAAAACTTAGTTTCATTAAGAAGAACCGATCTAAAAAATTATAATATTTTATTAACTGATAATAAATTATTAAAAAGAAATATATAAATAAATAAAATTAAATATTAAAACGTAGGTTTATTGACAAGAATCGATTAAAAAAAAATCAGAGTAACAAATCAATAAAGAAATAAACAAAATTTTAAAAGGCGAAAAAACGAGGATCGAACCCGCCACCTTTGAATTACTAGATACGTGCTTTAACCATTACACCATACCATCTACGTGGATTTTACGAAACGACTCTATTACTCCCCACATAGGAGGATTTCGCGCTTGGCGATTTTTCTTTCTTCGCCAACATCTATTTTGATTACTGATGACAGCAAAGAGGGGAAAAAAATGCTTGTGATTCGATTCCACTAAAATAAAGCAAGGATATATATACATTTTAGTCATAGAAATAAAAATACTCCCAATTATATATATATATATATTAAAATATAATCAGAAAAGAAAGAATAAAGCTCGTGCTGACAGAATGAAAACGAAACTTAAGGGAGGAAAAAAATATTTTTTCAAGAAAATTGCGGAATTCTTAGTCAAAATTGTGTTTATATCCATAATATAAACATTTCTGAACCTGAAAATTGGTGTTAAAAATCTAAACAAGCGTGAAAATATTATGAATTACATAATTTTAAAAACGCTCTATTTTCATCCTGTGTAATGTCTATGGTAGCGCTACAGTCGATCGCCTGCGGCGGTTGAAAACAGCTTTGGACCAATCAGAATTTATTGCCATCATGTAGCTTCTCTTATCCATTGTAGGTTCTCTAGCAGTGACCACATCCTTACTCCACATTTTGATAATTATCGCTACTGGCGATCCCGCCAAGTGAACCCGTTTTGTCTTTCACACCTGTATGAGACTTCTATTGCTCATCTGCAGAGGTGCCAAGCTCGCACTAATCTTCCGTAATGCGGGGATTAATTTAACCCAGTTTAACGAAGTTTCGAACCAGAAAAATTATTTGATGAATCTTTATTTATTTAATTCCAGTTTCCTACGTGGAACGTATTTAATTTCATCTCTGAAAAAAAATTCCGGTACGAAATGTATTAAACCAGGGTTAAATTAACCCACATATTACGGAGGATTAGTCGCAACTTGGCACCTATGCATCTGTTTGCACTGTTTCGCTGACCTGCGGGGATTTACATTACGTCTACGAAAGTTTCCCTTCTTCACTCTCCACTTTCTTTGGTTATAATAACAATAAATAAAACTTCACTCCATCCGAATTCCAGTAGCGATAGGTAGGTTGACACACAGGCGGATCGAAACTGCAAAGCCTCCCAATGGAGATTTACTGCGCATGCTCGCTGCTTGCTGAAATGGTAACCAGGATTGGCAGTTTAGCGTTAAAAAGAATCGCCAAACAATTTTTGAAGTGCCACCAACTATTACCGCATTCTGAGTATCATTTGGAAAGAATCTTTTTAAAAAGAATTGTGTTTATTTTGGAAAAGATAATGAAATCAAAATGATTACTGTGGGAAAATGAAAATTTACACTAAAATAAATTTAAACAAACAAACAAACAAAAAAAAATGTGTATATGAAGTGAAATATAAAAATTCAATAGAAATTTTTTAAAACAATTTAGCATTTTTTTTTTCTTTTTTCAGTTGGTAACTAATCTATTTATATTGTAAAAGATAAATGATATATTAAAATCAGCTGAAATTATCCATTGGAAATTTAACAAGAAATGTAGAACAGTTTAAAAGTATATATATATTTGTCTATTAAAACTTTTATAATTTTTTTTCTTGTAATATTCTTTCAAGTCTTCTGCAATCTGCTGAGTGCTTTGGCACATTCATGAAATATTTTTTTTTTATCCCTATATCCAAAAAATCTTTAGATATTCTTATTCAGATAAATTGTCATCATCATACAAGGAAATACATTTCGTAGCATATCAATATCTAAAGATTTTGAGTATGTAAGAATGGAAATTATTATTAATTATGCAAAAAAAAAAAAAAAAAAAAATCCTACATACATAAAATTTTTAAATTTCTCATACGTTGTCAACGATTTTAATCAGTTGATTTAAATCAGCGATTAAATCGTGATTTTAATCAACTGAAAAATCATTTTATCAATTCATTTTATTTATTCATAGAATCAAAATTTCTAAATGTTTAAAATGACATAAAAGTACTAAATATAAGATTGCCTAATATAATTTGGAAAGTTTCTACAGGTATTTTGTCTTTTGAATAAACGAAAAAAGAAAAAAGCTTTAAATATTTTTTTCTAAGCTCAGTTTTTGAGTCTTGTAAAAAAATTAAGTACAGTAAGTTTGCAAAAGAATAAAAAGCATTTCATTTGAAAATGATGTTTAAATCTAAAATAATTTGTAATGTCATAATTTCCTTTAATTAATCAAATTATTCTTTTTTTGTAAAATAAGCATAGCAAGTATAATAATTTTTTGCAAAGTAAAAGAATAAATAGCCAGGATCTTATTTTCCCATTCTATTTTTGCAATAATAAATGTATAGGAAATATTGGAGTTAAAGAAGAATGAACGAATGACATTTTCTCAACAGCTATTGTAAAAGAATGTATAAGAGAAAAAGAACTAATTGGTATAAAATGTCAAGCACAGAAAGAGTTTCTTCAATGTAGGTTGGATATTTTTTTCTAACTTTGGAACTGATATACACCAAATAAAGAATCTTTTTTCTTAATATATATATCCCCGCTGAGGGGTAATAGTGCTGTTATTTAATAGTTTGAGGATTTCAGATATAACTGGCTAGTCTTATACTTACCCTGTATGTGTGTGTGAATGGGTGTAACTCATTTTCATAATTGTTTGTTTAGCATACACATACATGGTGTAAGTGAAGATTTAAGCGATTAACAGTAGCAGTTCAAATGCAAAACGAGCTGCAATAATATTTGTTAGTTTTGTTACTTGTGCTACTAACTATTGAAATTACTTATTTGCAGTTTTTCTTTAATTCTGTAATTACTGTTTCCTCTAGGCTATTTTTTAAAGACGCACCTAAAATGCACTCTGCCTTTTAAAAAAATACTGAAATTCACCTGTACTTGTAGCCATAGATTTTTGTAAAAAGTTCCCCATACCACAGTATTTCTAAATCTGTGTGACCAAAGACCTTACAAAAATGATAGAACTTTATTTCTTGAGGGAAAAAAAACAAAAAAAAAAAAAAAAAAAAAAAAAAAAAAAACAGGATAATATTAAAACAGATTGTTATTTAATTGTACTTTTCAACTTGTAATTTATAAAATTGTTGCAATTTAATGTCACGTTATTTATTACACTAAAAAATTATATAACCTTTTTTCTTATCGTCGCTAAACACATTACTAATATATTTCCTCATGAAATAATGCCCTTTTCTTGTATCCCTTATTCCCTCTAGAATGAATACTAAATTTTTAATATATTATGTTCCTAATTAGAGATTAATTGTTTAATAATTATTAATTTTAAGTAGTGTTAACATTTTAATATTAAATTCAGTTACTGATAATTTTAATAAATGGAAATACCACTAGTATTTAATATAGTATAATCATTACAAAATATTAATCTGTATAACATTATTGTATGCTATTAACTAATGAAACTGATAATTTGCAGTTTTTTAATATTCTGTAATTACTCATAATTAAATTTTATTAATTAAAGTGTAAAAACATAGCTTATATTAGCAATTAGAGGTTTAATTGTTTTGGAAACCTAAAATGTTTGATTTCCATTTAGTATTTTAACGCTGGGGGAAAAATAATAAAAATCCGATTTAAATAAAAAAAAATCTGATTTTAACGAATTTTTTTTTTTTTTTTTTGATTTTTTGAAATCATGATTTTTTTACTCCCTATTTCTCAATAATCTAACATTATCTTTATATAAAAGCTGTTTCCTTTAAACCAAATTGCCGTATTTCGTGTCTTAAACATATTTTTTCTACTAGCAAAAGACTAATTTAAAGTGTAACACTTTTTATATTTAAAAAAAAAAAAAAAAAAAAAAAGTTTCATTTTTTAATTATCTAAATAAGTGCACTTGAGAATTTTATCCGAATAAATCCCATGGTTAATAAAAATCATGATTTTTTTTTAATTAAAAAAAAATGAGATTTATTTGGTCCGATTACATACAGTACATGAAATAGATTTATCCATTTTCTTATACAAAATACTTTCCGATCCGATTTAATATATAATAATTGATAAAATTTTAGATAAGCTACAGCAACGAGATGAAGACTAAACTACAAAGCACGTGGTTTTAAACGCAAACAGCAATGTCTCCCTCCAAGGTTGCTGTCTTAAAAATTCGCCAAACGTTAGCCATTCGAAATTCAAAACGAAACTCGGAAGGAGCAAGCGCGGTGACAGCCTTCGTAGGGAGGCATTGCAGTTTTGATCCACCAGTGGTTGGCACAGCTGCATTTCACCAACACCTTACCGGGTGAGTAGCAGATAGGGACAGCTTAATGCAGCAATGATAAAACTTCGACTGCATAACAATATATGGAAAAAATAAAAAAATCCCCAGTTGGCTTCGGCACGTTGTTTTGTTGGTGTTGATGTTCGTTTCTACTTATGCATGTGTTTTATATTCTATTGTGCGTTTATATTTTATTTTTCTCATACTTTTATTAATATTACTGTTATTATTATAATTTAAGATGTTAATACTTGAAGAAAATGCATTATAATTATTAATATTCAAATATTAAAAAGATTGTGAGATGCTCTCATTACACATTTACTATAAAATAAGGACTGAAATAATCATAAAATTAAAATATGTTTAGTTCAATGTAATAATTTTAAAAATTTGAACTGTACCTACCCTCTCAATTGGGATTTTTAAAAATAAAACAAAGAAACATTTTATCAAACAGTAAGAACTTTTACAAACAGTAAGAGCACAAAACAAACAGTACTAGCTTTTAAATTTTTCTAAAGTAATAAAAAAAATTGAAGCAAAATTGATGTACTATCTATAATAATAGTTACATATACATAATTATACTTAGGGAACAAGCATTAAATTAAGTATATTTTAATTATAGAAGTATATGTTAGTTAAATCATATTTATTGATTTCTAAAGCCTTGACTGACAGCGAAATCAAAAGATTTAGCTTAAGATAAGAAGATAAAAAATAATAATTTTATTATATCCCTTGGTGACTAATTTGTTATAGCCTTAAAGCGGTTAAAGCGCACCACATACATATCCCTATCGATTTATCTATATGTAATGAGTTTTTAGATAAATTGTAAATTAAAAAAAAAGAAGAGGAAGAAGAAGAAAAGTAACTTGCTGCATGTACCAATCCCAAAACTTTCTTCTATACCATACATATTAATACTTCCAAAAGTAGTTGCAAATTTCAACACTATTAATTCAATAGTATACCAATTTTTATTTTCTTCTTAAAGGTTGGCTTTTATCTTAAGCCCAGTGGTTCTCAACCTGGGGCGTACGCCACACCGGAGAATAAATATATAACATAACATAATATAACAATAACATATATAATAATAACATTAATTATAAGTAATGTTAATAACATTATTATTACATAAAAGATGAACTGCTTTAAATTTTAAATGTAAAATTTGTTTACTTATTTATATACTTCTTACGACAGTGTTGGAAAGATTATGTTCTAAAGATTTTCCTTTCAATATTATTTTAAAATATTTTGGATAGTTGCGCCAGTAGTAATGCAAAAGCTTATTTTTTTTTCCCTTTCTTCAAACCAGGTTTAAAGAAATCCCTACGAGATTTACTTCTGCCTTCTTCTATTACGCAGGTATTTCTTTAACATTATTGCATTATCTGTCCCCATCCACTACTTACCGGGAGGCGGCAATCACCTCGTAGAGTTCACGGCTGAAATTTCAGAATGAGTTAAAACCGGATTCGCATATTAAAACGCAATCGGTCTGCCAAGTCTTATCTTGGTGGAAAACCTGATTTTAGCGGTTGATTCGTAGGTTTACCATTGTGTTTTTCTGCACCCAAAGTTATGAAAACAGGGAGGACTGGGAGCAGGAAAACACAATGGTTAACCTGTGAATCAACCACTGAAATCAGGTTTTCCACCAAGATAGGGAAGACCGATTGCGTTTTAATATGCGAATCGAGTTTTAACTCATTCTGGAATTTCAGCAGTGAACTCGATGAGGTGATTGTCTGTGTTGCCGCCTCCCAGTCTATTAGCAGGATCATTTTATGTTTCATCACTAGTGTTGAATAGCAAAACATGAAATGTAATAATAATGTATGGTAAATGTTTATTTGCTTATCCTATGATGTCTAATCGAGATTTTTAACCCTTAATTGCATAGTGATGTAAATTTCCATCACCTTTTTATTTAATTTTTAATACATAAATTAAGTTCTTACAACCACTGTATTTACAATAGAAATATTAATCCTCTAAAAATTACAAAAATATGCTACTAAATAAAGTTAAAAATCTATCTTAAGATTTCTGGTGTCTAATCCTTAATATAAAAATAAAAAACGCAATTCTAAAAGAATAATTCATGCAATTAAGGGTTAAGTAATGCGCAAGACTACTCTCAAAATAATCGTATCTTTTTCTAGTATTACATAAGACATAACTTTCGGTATAAAAGAAATTTATTTATTTTAGCTTCACCCAATGAAAACTCCACCAATTTATAAAAATAGTATACTTAAAGAAAGTTCTTGATACATAAATATGTTTGTGTAAAAGTCTATGCGCTTATTTAAATTTTTACATTACCGAAATGAATTTTAAGTCGAACTATTATATTTTCATGACTAAGATAGAGGAAATAGTTTTTAAAAACATTCAAAATTTAATTGACATTTAATTAAACTTCTATAGATTCTATTAGAGTTGAATTGAAAACACACAGCATACTTTCACGATTTTCGTGACTGTTATTTTAAACATAACCATAACAAAAGTATTTTATTTACTTTTCCTCGGCACAAACCTAAAATGCATTGCAGGAAATAACATCAGAACTTAAATCTCAACAATTCAGAAAATGGGATTTTCTCCATTTAAATGTCATCGAACTTGTGACTTATGATCAACTATACCCTTTCTCATGTCTCCAAAAGTGAAACAGGAGGTAGTATGAAATGTTTACTTTATTTCTTTGAACGCCAGTCACATTTTTTTAATTATTTCAGGTTAACTCCGTGCGAGTTTTCTTTTCCTTAACCCTTTATAAGGCTGTGGGAAGTATACGTCCAACTTAATTTTAATTACGAAATGCCACAATGGCACCAGGATTTTTAAAGAAAATTGTGCACTTGTAATGTACGCGAAGAAAAAGCTTTTACTTATTTTCAAACAAATTTGTTCGTAAAACCTGGTGTCACTCAATCATTTCAAAATTTTAGCAACTGAAGTAATTTGTCGTAGAAAGGGTTAACAGAGTGTAAAACTCCGCCTACATTCATATAGGCGACGTTGTGTTACAGGCACTTCACATTTATCACTCTCGCTCATTGCCAGAAAAACACGGGACACAAAGAAAAATTCTCTTTTTCCCTAGATTTTGAAAAAGTTTCAACAATCTTCTGAAGAATCTCTAAATATAACGGGTACACGACATTCCGGTCCCGACACTTCGGTCCCGACACTTCGGTCCCGTCATTTCGGTCCCGCCGTTTCGGTCAGGAGACATTTCGGTCCCAAGACATTTCGGTCCCGAGACATTTCGGTCCCAAGACATTTCGGTTCCGAGACATTTCGGTCCCTGGCCATTTCGGTCCCGAGTCATTTCGGTCCCGAGTCATCTCGGTCCCTAGCCATTTCGGTCCCTAGCCATTTCGGTCCCTTGCCATTTCGGTCCCTTTTCCAGCAAGCTGAAATTTTGTGCACTTGAAATAGGTGACATAATTTTATAGGGGACATTGTACAGTTTTTAAAATGAAGGTCTTTAAATTTTAGTAACAGCCCACACAAATTTCGTATGCTAATCATTTTAAAAAGCAGGGGAGGAGGAAATTGACATTTTCTATATTTTAGTGTATCATAAGTATAAGGTCCTGATAAATTAAAACATTTATAACTCGATCTATAATTATCGCAAAACACTCATATTTTGTATAATAAACGTAATCTTTATGAAAGGATTGACATTATCGGATTTTTAAACTGAACCCTCGAAATTTTAGTATAACCCGAATATAAGGGCCCGAAAACCGCAAACACTTATAACTCGGATCCAAATTGTAGCACCCGATGCAAATTTCATATGGTAGAAGTAATCGTTTTTAGGAGTGGGTGGAAGGGGGAGTTCTGTGGATTCTTTATAGAAAGCTCCTCATATTTTAGCCTATCATAAAGTCCAGACAATTTAAAAACATTTATAAGTCGAGCTTTAATTTTCGTATGCAAATGCCCATGCAGTGCGCATATTCAATTGCATATAATTTGGTCACTATGTGATTAATAAAGAAAAAAATCTGCAAATATTTTTACAAAACTTTATTTTATTCTATTTTTAACGGCACGCGAATTTTAGATGAATATTGTATTTTACATATTTTTTAAAAGGGGTTTAACATGGAATTGTGATAAAGACACATTATTTTTTAAATTCTGCTTCGGAACAGACTACAACTTTTTATTTCATTTTAATAATTATTTTAATTTACTATTAAAAAAAACTATTTAAAGGGTTGCATTAATCTTTTTTATGTAACAATAATATCAACGGTATTTCTACCGGTGTCGAATGACACCTTTAAAAAGATTTCGATTTATGGTTTTTCATTCGTAATTTTTAAGTTGCAACAATTACAAATCCCTTTTAATACATTTAAGACTTTTTTATGCTTATTACATTCAAGAACTACGAGCAAAATAAACTTAAATAAAAAATTTTAAAAAGGCGTCATTTGACACCGCTGGAAATAGTGTTAAAGAAAGGACTTTTCTGTAAAGTTGGGATACAAAGGTTCAAATTTCAAATAATCATAAAATATTTTTTTCGTATTTAAAATTAATTCTGTATTTCAAATATTTCCTTATTATTTATTTGACTTATATACTTAAAATTAAAACAGCGTACATATTTTAATGACAAATAAAAAATGAAAATATAAATATAAAAAAATAACATAGAATCTCAAATTAGTAATGTATGGTGAATCATTTTTACGTGAAATTTTATAATTATATTTCAATGAAAAAATTTGGTAATTTAGAAAACATGTTTTTTTTTTTTTTTAATTGATATATTTTTCATTCAAAAGAATATATATACACAAAAATATTTCTGTACTACGTCAAGTGTAGATTGCCTGACTTCCCCCATTTGAAGAATTATACTTCTCGCGCTCTCTTTGTTCTGGTCAGCCGGCGCTTTTTTGTGGCCACGCGGTATTTCATCTTTAATGGCTTAAAAAAGAAACTCCTGGGACATCATGCAAGAGGACGATCTTTCCTTCAAGTTGAAATCAATGTTTCTTATTTCCTAGCATTGTTCTACCTCCCCCTCCTATTGTGAATAAACCGTTAAAGGGTTAAAAAGGATTGGTTTCCCAGAGAAGTGTTGAATGATGACAGAACAAGCTTTTAAATGAAGCCCACCTTTAAATCCCCTCTCGAACAGTGGCAAGTAAAGATAGATAAGAATTTCTCCAGCTTTCCAGTAATAAGGAGTAATTGGTTGAAAGGTAATCCCAGGGAAAATATCAACTACATCTTCGCCTTATTCATACATCATCTTATCATACTATTTGGCTACTTTTTCTTTAAGCCTTTTCTTAACTGCTCTGCTCAACAAGCGCAAAACGTTTTGACACATTTACAAATTATTTTTTTAACAGAAAGATATAAAACTGGAAAGCGATGGGAAGCGATTTGGAATTGAACTGTGTTTTCCATTTTTTGATCAATAAATTACATATTGAGATATAAGCGATTTTGATCATGTGACAAACAAGTTTTTCACCCACTTCTGAGTGGTTATTCTACTATCGTGCGGAAATTCGGTTAAAAACGTCCACTTTGACACTATTTCCTGAAAGATCTATTGCGTTTGCAAATAACTGGAAAAAACAGCTCGATGACCTAGTTTCTGAACAACAACACCGGCTAGTTTCATGCATTTTCGAACAAAAATTAATTCAAACTTATGTCAGAATGCTGCCCTTTTGGATTTGAGAACACCTTTAATTGATTAATATCATCTTAGAAAAACTGAAAACATTCATAATTAAATTGTTAAATAAAATTTCTCAAAAATTAAATTGTTTTTATTAAACGTATTTATTAATAACAATTCAAAATAATTTTAATTATTAATTGTTTATATATCTAATTTATCAATTACTTGTTTAAAAACTATTACATGAACTATATAATAGTTATTTTAGGGTAAATGCAAACATGTTTTTTAAATTTTTGGTTATTATATTGTTATTAACTTCATTGGGATGTACAAAAATGATAAGGATTCTGAAGATAAATATGTTGTTTATTTATTTATTAGTTAGTTTATAATATTTTTCTTGCTCTTTAATTATAATTAATTAATATCTTTCTTTTTGCCAATTGTAAACTATAACTGTGCTTATAAAAAATTTAGATCTGCATCTGGACAATAATGTCACCTAACACTATTAAAAATTAATTTTATGTATTTGTACAGTGTTACATTATTATTATTGTTATTATTATTACGTTTAATTAATTAATTATTACTTAGACTTTATGTTTTTGACTGATTTTTAAAAAAAATTCTATTTTATTTTTTGAAAATAATAAATCAAAAATTTTGAATAAAAACTTTAAGTGATGAATCATTGCTATTAATTAATTCTCAATGCAGTTAGTAATATTAGTATAAAAATTAAATTAATATTTTATAAAAGATATATTTTTTAATTTAATGTATCCTTAATTTATTAAATTAATAACATTATTATTATAGATTAAAATTTTTACTTCAAAATAAACTAAATACATAATATATTTTATATTTATTTTATCATTATATTTTATAGTAGTTATAAACTGAAATTTATCCTTTACCTGTTTATTTGTATATTTAAAATTACTAAAATGTAAAACTATTAATATAATTAACAATAAAACTAAAATAAAAAATTATTTTTCTTTCTGGGAAAGTGGGAGGGAAAAGGTAATATAAAAAATAAATAAATAAACGACAAATACAAAAAAGCTTAGTTTTGTCAGTTAAAATTTTCAAATAAAATTAATTAAAATAATAGTTACATTATTACATAAAATTAAAAATAATAATCTTATTACAAAGAAATAAAATTCGATAAAATTAGCTCACAAAAATCGTCTTTAAAGGGTGAGAAGACTTGAAAATTTGGAAGCAATAATTATTTTTTAAAAAAGAAAAAAAATGAAGTGGTGGGTGGATTTTTCTGAAAACAAAATATTTTTCATAGCACGCCTAGTTACCAAATCACTATTGCTTTCCCAATGTTTATAATGGTAAAGTAACTTATGAAAACATATTTATAAGATGCAACTTTGTATTATAAAAATAATAAGAAAAATTAAATTTGTGCTTCAATAAATATATCTCATTTCTGAATTATTAAAGGAGAGGGTGTAGAGGGATGATTTGAGGAAATACTTACCTATAATAGCTTATAAGTGTATAATTGAATTATTCAAGACATTTATGATTAATCTAATTAGAAGAAGAAAAACAATAAAGCACAGTTTAATTATTTAATTAATGATAATTTGAACGTTCTAAAAATGTATGAAAACAACCAAAAAAACATTTATAGCAGTTTATAATATAAATAAAATACCTAATGATAATAATAAATAATAAAACTTAAAAAATCCATTCGGTTAAATAATAATAGTAAAAAAAAGACAATGTCCCCTGTAAAATTATATCACATTGTTCAATCAAACAAATTTTCAGCTTGCTGTGATTTCATAATCACGAGTTATAAAAGTTTAAATTTATCGGACTGTTATATTCAGTTTTAGATAAAATTTGAGGGGGAGGGGGGTGATAAAAATTTTTTAAAGGGCCCAAATAATGCTGAAATTACAGCGTTTGGCGGGCCCACGACAATTAGAATCCAAGTTATAAGGTGGTGAGCACCGAAATGGCAAGGGACCGAAATGGCCAGGGACCGAAATGACCAGGGACCGAAATGTCTCGGGACCGAAATGGCCAGTGACCGAAATGTCTAGGGACCGAAATGGCCAGGGACCGAAATGTCTCGGGACCGAAATGGCCAGGGACCGAAATGTCTCGGGACCGAAATGTCTCGGGACCGAAATGTCTCAGGACCGAAATGTCTCGGGACCGAAAAGTCCTGCTTCCAAATATAACAGGGTTCGTACGGGTACCGTTATTTTCAAGACAAAATATCGGTACTTTTTTTTATAGAAAAACAAATCTAGTTTAAACGAGCGAAATTTCGTCTTATTTAAGGAGAGATTTTCCATAAGAAAATACTGGTCCCGAGAATTTCGTAGGCTGGAAATTCAAAGACACGTACGAACCCTGTATAAGAATTTTTCCTTAACCCTTTAGTGCGAAGCTTTGCATATATGCATATATGCACTGTTTTGAATTTAATAGATTTTTTTATTCGCATATACCTAACTCACACTAGAAAATTAAAATAGCAATTTTTGCTTTATTTAAAAAACAGACATTCCGTGTTTAAATAAAGCGAAATTAACTATTGAAACTTTCTGGTGTAAAGTCAGATTCTCTGAACTACATAATTTCTAGAACGTATTCTATTATGGGATTTAAAGGATTAAAGGTTAAGTTTTATAAATAAATAATTATATAAAATAAGGTATTTGGAGACATACTTATTAAAGTATTTACTATTTTGCATTCTTTTAGCGTAAAACAGCCACACGACAGTAGTTTTTATTTGTATTGCAGATGTGCAACAGAAGAAAAGATTGACGTATTATATGAAAAATATATCTCTGATTATTTTCATCATTTCCCCTGTGTTATAAACCTTTCAGAGTATTATATATAATTTTGTCGAAACAGAATAAAAAATCGCGCACAGCGTTAAATTATGGCTGAAACTGTTACTAGCGTCTTCGTTAACATCAAAGTCCTCTGCGCAACTCCTCGCGCGCAGGTCTGTTTGGAGCATTCGACAAGGTTTGCTTACACTTTCTTCGCTCGTTCTTTGTAGCAAGTAGTTTCGCTGTGGTTCGCTGGTGTTAGTACGCGGCAAATTGTGTTAAATTTTCCCTTGTAAAAGTAATTTCGCTATAATAAGTGCTTATTATGAGAAATATACTTTTTTTTAAAGTGTAGCGCATTTATTTTGATATCGGTACTAAGAGGTTTATACATTTAAAATAAATAAAACAATGGATATGTATTATAGTTACTTTATACAGTGTGTCCACGTATAACCTGACCGACCCTTATTTTCGCAACCGTTGGTCCTAGATGCATACTTCAAATTGCAAAAGTGGTCAAAATTAGGTGCAGAGTTAAGATAAAAAAAGTTTGGAGCGAAAAAACAATTTAGTGAAGAATTACAGAATCTAAAATTTATACGGCCCCTCGGTCCTACAAGTTATATTTAGTAAAATTTTCCTGTTACACTGACAAGTAAGACAAAAAAAGTTCTGTTATTCTACGATTAAAATTGACCGAGTAATAGCTGTTTAAAGTTGGATCATATTTTTTGCTGCAAATTAGGGATCATTCACAAATTTAGTAGAAATATAACTTCGTGAGATATATTAAAGAACTGGTTGAGAGTAAAATTAGCATTGCAATATAAATTTGAAATATTTAATCATTCTGACATATTACTGCAAAATCTACAATTTGTACTAAACATATAAGAGGATAAAAATAACAGAAATTGTGTTAAATAAAAGGATGAAAACAACAGCCTCAATTCTTTACAAAATATACATATTTTTAAATGCCGTTAGATTACACAGTCTTTCAAATTTTGGGTTATGCCATGTTTCATAGCTTTTGAAAATTGATTCTTATGTATTTTTTAACGTTGAATCCGAAAATGACCTTCATTTTAAACCATCACGTCAGGATTTTTTTCAAATCGCAAATTTCAAAGTTAAAAAGCTCAAAGTTAAAATTGATCCCCCCTCCCCTCCCCACCTCATCGGAATCCTGAGCTCTTTAGCTGTAAGAAACCCAGTATAAGCCAAAAAATAAATAAATTATTGAATTAAATAAAATTAAACTGAATAAAAAAGTCTTACATCTATTTTATAGTATCAGATTTTTCGCTTTTTTTAACCTTGAAATTTACGATTTCCGAAAAATCCTGACATGATTGTTAAAAGCGAATGTAATTTTTTTATTCAGCATTAAAAAATACATAAAACGTAATTATAAAAGTTAAAAAACACAACCATCGCAGGTTTATGTTACCTAATCCAAAACTCTTTCTTAAACTTGTTGACGGTAATCTATCCGAATTTTTTTGTGTTATCCTCTAATATAAGTATGTATAAGATGGTAAGCGTCAAAAATCATAATAATGTTACATTGTCATCGGATTTAAGTTTGTATGTAAAATTTAACTTCAATTGGACATCTGAAAGTGAGTTACAAATTTTAAACTGGAAAGATGATCGTTGCAAGTTAAATAAAACCTTATGAAAATAACATATTTTTTTTTTTTTAAGAAATGATAGCCTCAAATCCTTACAAAATAAAACATATGTTAAAATATAATTATTTTAATTAATCTGAAACTTAAGTTAACTCAATCGTAATAGTTGTACGATTTCTTTCAAAGCGCAGATACCTTGAAATAAGTTTAAGTACTTTATATACGACCCCTGAAAGCATGGCTGAAATCATCTGTTTTGATATGCAAAAAAGTGGTATAGATCATAAATTTCAAAGTTTTATAACTCGGTCAATTTTAATGTTAGATGAATGGGACTTTTTTTGTCTTACTTGTTAGTGCCACAGTAAATTTTTACTAAATATCACTTATGGGACCTGGGGACCGTATAAAAATTTAAATTTCGTAATTTTTTAATAAATGTTTTTATTGACCCAAATCGCTTTAAAAATAGTTCTTTACTTTATTTAAACCATTTTTGTAATTGGAAGTATGCATCTAGGGCCAACGGTTTCGAAAATAAAGGTCGGTCCGTTTATACGTGGACACACTGTATATGAAAATTCTAGCTTGTACTTTATTTGCAGTAGTTAATTACAGTGTTAGTTTTCTTAGCAATTAATTTCAGTCTTACTTTTGCGTTAGTAGTTTAGTTTTCTGAAGACTCTTTTTTTTTTAATTTATTTATTTATTTATTTTTTTAATATTCAAATACAAATTTGTATTTTCTAAGTCTTGCTTTCCTACCAGACCAGATAATTACCCCGTTTAAACTAAAATGATACTTTACTTTCATTGAACCATGCTTTATTTCATGATCTTATAAAATGGGCATGAATTATCGTCTTTTATTTATTATTTTACAAGCTTTGATATAGTTATGTCCTTTTAGTATAAGAAGGATTTTTTTTCTTAGCAATTTATAAGGAGGAAACGATATACACATATATATTGTTATAATTATTATTATTATTAATCTTAAAATAAATAAGAAAATATTGTAAAATGAATAAATATCGTTTTGGTAGAATCTCGTGTTTTGTGTTGCATCTTCAAGATGACATAAAATATTGTTGCAGTTTATTACTAAAAAAATAATTTTTTATTCATTCCAAAATTGCTGCGATTCTTTGCTGGCATTTTTTTCTAATTATTAACTCATTCGTGTAGCTGTCAATTTTTTATATTTTATGAACAAAACATCAAAATATATTTTTGTGCACAAAGTAGCTACAGAACTTAATGTAGACTTATTTTAACTCATTATTCTATATGAATGGGTTTGTGGTGATATCATAAATTCAACTCTAAACCCTTTACCCTTTGGGTTAATACCGAGATGAAATTCTAATAAGATATCCGAAAATCTTTCGATATCGCTGAAAAGTTTTCAAAGCAACTGTAAAAATTTTAATATATCATTGAAATGAGGTAGAGCCTTTTTTCTTTAATGGACACCAGAATTTAGTCTACTTATTGGACCTAACTGAAAAATTAAAGTACATTTAATACTTTCTACCACATTTGAAGAGTAATTATGAATTCAGTTTGTCAATCTGTGCTGTAATTCTTGTAAACTAAATTTCGGTTTCATTGTTATATGTTACTGAAATTAACTTATAGAATGTTTCCTATTAAAAATAGAGTGTGTAGCATTTATAGGGACAATAGAGAAAAATCGTTTGCAGTAATTTGAATGATGTTACACTATTTCAAAAATGTAATTGATGTGCATTTAAGAAATGCACTAAAGCATGCTTTCTGTATAGTATGGTATATAATAAAAATGAGATGGTGTCAGCCTGAGCTCAGTTTTTATCCCAGTCTTCGATTGGGTATAAATATTAGAAATTTGTTATTGAAAAGTATTTTTCAAGGACATAAAAATCGCGAAACATTGTCATGAGAGACTATTTAGGATTAATACTTACTTATTTCTATGTAAGAAATTTTTTTTAATTAAATAGTTTTTAAATGTTAACACTTTTATACAATGTGCTTTCAGCATCAGGTTCTAATGACACAAAATTTTTTGGTCTTCGATTTCAAATGATCAGACAAGAGTACAAAAATAGAAAAAAAAAAAAAAGACTGAATACTAATGTCAAAACACGTATCATCAATGTACACGGTCACTAAAATAAATTTTAATTAATGTCTGTGGGGAAAAAAATATTTGGAACATATTTTAATAATGTTACACCATTTCAAACATAATGAACTGATAGATAAGCATTGAGGTGTATTACAAGATGCTTACTGTAGAATATAATATGCATAATGGATAGCATCCATTGTAGCGAAGCTTAGGATTTTTGTACATTTGTATTGAATTATTCCGATGGCTGAAGAGTTGATAACGAAGTGAAACAATATTAACAGAACGAATTAATCCATATTGCAGATAGAGACAAGCCGAATGTTAAAACTAATTCTTTATTGACCAAATCGGACACCAGGTTCGGGTAGTTTTTTTGCAAGGCGAGCCCTCGGCCGGAGCCGGGCGTTGGGGAGAGAGTCTCGTTACATTCTTATGCTCAGAGCATGCGAGTTCAGAAGGTAGTCTGACTCAAAAATACACTTTCTCGAAATCTGGAGTGTTGGCAAGCTTACATACACAATTTCGCCAAATATATATACTATATGGCGAGATTAAAGAGAGGAAGACATGTGGTCAAAGTACAGTAATTGAAATTGAATGGGGAATGTAAAAGAGTAATAAGAAATATTTAACGCCAATGGCTGCTTAGGAATTCTAGCTCATAAACCGCGAAATACATTCTATAGGGGTTGCTAAAGTTCTCATGGAATTGAAGCGGCCGAAAGAGCACGTTAAAAGACAAAAACAAAATAAAGACAGGGTTAAAAACTGAAATGACACATCTATCTAGCATCTGGACCAACGGCTAAAAATGTAGAAGTAATATGTCTGACTAATTTCTGCATATCATCAAACTAAGGCAGAAGGATGAAAATTAGAATCCAGTTATTAGGCGAGAAAAGGAAATGATTTCTTTTCTTTTAACTGCAGTGCGCTGCGGTTAAAATATTAAAGAGACTGAGAATTGAATGCTTAATTTATGAAGGGAAAAGAGCGCTAAAAACAGATTGAATCCGAATGCAGACAGATAATTAAATTTAAGAATTTTAAAAAAATGTAATTTTAAAGGGGGGAAAGAGGAAAGGTCTTAATATTAATATGTGAAGGTAGGCGCCTTCACATCCATTTATAGGGCGACAAAAGATTTTGATTGTAGTATGATGGTCGTACTGCCTATGAGCGATAAAAGCTGGAAGTGTATTTTTGAATGTGGTAATGGTAATGCATTTTTATGTTTAGCTAAATTTTTGCATACTTTTGCACATTAATATTGAAAAAATACTTTAAGCTCAATGAGGCAAATCCTCTTCACCCCCTTCTCTAAAAAAGAGAAATAATCAAGGGATGGGTCAAAGCCGCTATAAGAGCAGTGTCCTGGCACCTGGCGCTTATCACTGACATTGACTAGTAATCAGTAGAAAAACCAACAGAATTTTTGAGCTAGGTGTAAAATAGTATTATTGGGTGCTGGATTGGATTAATTTTTGCTTGGAAAGAAATATGTTCATGCATTTAAAAATATTAATTATATATTTAAATAATAATATTAATTAATACAAATTATATACATTTAAACAAAAATATTAATTTATTATTTAAATAATATTAATATAAAAAATATATATTTAAATAGAAATATTATTTAATATAAATTATACATATTTAAATAATAATATTAATGGTAATATAAATTATATACATTTAAACAAACATTAATTAATATTAATTATATATTTAAATAATATAAATTATACATATTTAAATATTGATATTAATTAATTAATGCAAATTATTTACATTTAAACAAAAATATAATTTATTATTTAAATAATATTAATATAAATTATATATATTTAAATAGTAATATTATTTAATATAAATTATACATATTTAAATAATAATATTATTTAATATAAATTATACATAATAAAATACTAATATTATCTATATATATTTAAATATTGATATTAATTAATTATACATATTTAAAATCAATATTAATTATATATTTAAATAGTAATAATAATATAAGAAAAAGAAGAAAATTTTTAATTATACCAATCTTCCACTACTTTATAATTACAGGTGAATCAGTAATTAGTTAAAAGAATAATAGTAAATTAATAGCGATTTTTATATATGAAGATAATGCTTGATTTTAAAAGATGAGAACTTAAATATCAAATTAGTAGAATTTACTAATCTCTTACAACACTAGCATAAAAATATTTTAAATATAAGTGTCGGAGATATTACATTTTAATAAATGTTCATTTAATTATTAAAAAATAGTTTATATGAATTCAAAAATATATTTTAATTATTGAAATTTATTTAAAATACAATTTTATGTAATAAAAATTATTAAATTTCATTTAAGTTAATTTTAATTTTATTTTGTTTACTAAATTGCAAGTAAAATTTAATTTAATTATCTAATTGAAAATAAAAAAATACAAAGCAACTGATCTTTATATGTTTATAATTATTCTTTATTAACTAATTCAATAAAGATCAAAACAAAACTCTATAAAAGATAAAACGGCAGCAAGTATGCTTTACACCAAAATGCTACGCCGATGATCATATACGGCTTTATCTTTCAACAAAGTTCCCCCGGAGAAAATGTGTTAATGCTCCTAAGGAGACCTGCGCACGAGAAGCGAGAAGTTGCGCGGAGGAATTTTGATGTTGACGAAGACGCTAGTGAAACTGTCGCGGATATCGCATCAGTTTTACAAGATCATAAAAACAACAATTATCAGAACGGCACAAAATTTGAAGAACATTTATTAGAAAAGAGTACTTTTATAAACAACTGGTGTGAGTTTTAAAATAAAATGAAAGTAACATTTCTATCTTTTATGCAAACGCGGAAGGTAATAAACTTAAAATAAAATTTACTAAATACTAAGAAATATCTATCTATATTATAAAGGACAAACATATCTGTGTGTAACGCATACGTCATTCTGCGAATGGCAGCATTTGAAATTTGAAATGAAATTTTGGTTTTGCAATTTTCGCAACAGATAATTTTTAAACTTTTAAACATCGCACATTTTCAATTTTTACACCGTCGTATAGGGGGGAAAATGTACTTTTAAATGCAATTTATTTGAAAGCTGTATCTCAATTTATTTTTGAGATATTAATTTTTTTGTCGTTTTTAATACCATTTTTCTAATTGTGGCAACAAAAATACTCCATTTCTATTGACAGTAAACGGAAAATAGTCGAAAATATGAGATTACTGTATCTTTTTGTTGCCATTTTCTTATAAAACCTGAAAAAAAGTTGAAATTAAAATACGTGCTATGTCAACAATATCGTCTGTTATTTCGCGATAATGACGTCATATGCGTACTTTTCTATAGATGAAGTTTAAGACTGGATTGTAAAAGTGGATTGCTTTAGCAGATGCAAATGACGTCATTTTATAAAAAAGCATGTAATTTAATTATTAAAACTGAAATATGTTTTGTAGAAGTGCGTCATTTTCACCCCAGCTGCTTCCTCAAGTTTTTGTCCGAAATTCTCTCGGCTAATAAAATTTTTATGCTATTCTTTAGGACATTCTACCATATTTTTATCAAAATAACATAATTTGCTTAATTTAATTTTCATAATTTTATATAATATACATATTTACAACACAAGTGGGTTTTTTAATCAGTGTCCATGATCTTACTGCTGAACCAATTTTACTAATATATATATAAGGTCAGTCTGCCTAAATGTGATAACCCCTAAATGCGACAATGATCTTTTACATAAAATCTTAATGCAAGAATCGTAAATAAATGTGACATAATGAAGTATACGAACTTTAGAAACAAAACCCGAAACATTTTTTTGCATATAAAACGGTTTCTTTAAAAGAAATTTCCAATCAAATACACATCGTTCAATTTACATCGACCCCCATGTTTCGTAAATGCGACAAAAATTCCCGAAAGTGGCTCACGGTTTTTATTTTTTAACTTTGAAGATCAAATAACCTTATAAACATCAGGAGCTACGTTGTCCGTTTCAGTTACCTGACCACTTAAACTAAAAAAATGGCGACCAGTTTCCGGTTTAGAATTTGAAGTGGACTACGCATTTAGGAGGGTTTGTTTTCCGCCTGTGCCTAATAGCGACATACATATTGGTGTAAATGCGGCGAAACATTTAGAAGATTAACGAAGAAATTCATATGGTATATTTTATATATTGTGTTAAAGTGATATTTTAAATCAAATTTTGTGTTTAATTAAGCTGTGTTGAGTCAGTATAATCCTCCATTAATGTTTTTCTGTAACCAGGTGTTTAAATATGTGTTTAAAATGATCAAAAAAGAAAAAAACGCTTCTTTAAAATTTGTAATAAAAAAAAGGTGGAAGAAACGCAGTGGCTATTCCAGTAACATAATATAGACATATGCTTAAGGAATTTGCAATAATTTTACATAATAAAAATTCCTGGAAAATCTTGTGTAGATTGAAAACAATTTATGTTTATTTTAATGCGGTTAAGTAAGTTAATTTTACCAACGTTATACCATGCGGTAGCTTAAATGATGTCTCCGATTAAAACGTGAGGCAATTGAGTTATTCCCTGGTTTAGGAGTCATAATTTTTGTTAGCACTTTTATATAATCTGATATTTTAATTCTGTTTTCACTTTTAATCGTTATAATCGGCATTTTCTACTTTTAAATTAGTAAAAGATAAAAAATTAATAAAACCATGTTTATCTAAATAAATATTTGTTTCCATATACGTATTTTTAAGTACAGAAAATGTTAATTTTTTTGTGAAAGTGCAAGAAAAATGAAGAGGGGGGGGGGTAGGGGTGCAACAGAATATCAGTCACACAACTAGTCTTTGGCTTAATCAGAATTATTAGAAATATTGTACGATTTTACTTACTTCTAAGGGTGATACATTTATCATGTGACATTTTATAATAAAGTTATATGTTATAAATAGTCTAGTTAACAATATTATAAATATCTTTTAAAAAATATCTTTTAAATACTCTTTTAACACGTAAGCTCCACTCTATGAATTCGCCCCGATCGAAATGTTGGCGTCTTTAATTAATTCGCATTTTTCCTACACAAAATAAGAATTTTGATAAAATCAAATATTTCATTTGGATTCCTAATTAAATTTCGTATATGGATCATGTAGTTATATTTCATTATCACCAGAGAGTCAGCAAAATTATGCTGAGTTGAAGTTACGAAAAGCCAAATCGCACTGGTGTATAAATTATGGGTTAATATTGATGCGCGAATTTCGTGAATTTTAAACGATGTTTCGATCTGCGACAATCATTTAATTACAGTTATGGCCTTAGCTCCTTGGCAAAGAGAGATGAGAATTTTTTATATTAGGAACACATTTATTTATTTGAGGGTTATTTATATTAGGCATTATACGCAGCATTCAAATAACTTTTGCATATTAGTAGTGTAAAATTGACAAACAGCACGGTGCTGCTCCGTGATAAGCTTTTCAAGAATAATATTGAAAAGTTTAATTATAATAGTCATGTATTTAAATTTTAGTACAGAAACAGTACCCAGTGAGTTAATAGAGACTTTCATACATCTTTTAATCAAGTGGTCTCGGAGACCGCTCACAATAGTTATGCAACAACTCCTGTCACAGCAGTTAAGGGTTAATTAATTCAAACAATAATTACAGTTAACGCTTAATTGTTGTTAGAGCTGCTTTTTTTAAAATTTTCACGGTTTAACTTGTAATTTCCAGTTTAACTATCGATACAGCGAAATTTTGCTTCATTTGGAGCCTAGTACTATTGTTTGAAATGTTTAAAAAAATGAAATTTTATTAGAAATAGTACCGTACAAACAGTTTAGTGCAAAAACAATGTTTTATGAGTTAATCACGCATTTTATTCATCTTTCAATCGAATGGTTTCGCAGACCGCTCACAGTTGTAATGTGGCAATTTTCTGTCACAGCAGTTAATCGTTAAATGAACATTTTCAGATAAATTGTTATGTATAAAATGCATTATCACATTTAGGACTATGAACGTCTCATTTAGGTTTTAGCTGCCATAAATGCGACAAAAATTACCTAAATGCGACAATCCTATATTGTGGTTTTATACTACAGATAATTATTAAATTTCTACAAAACAAGTTAGTTTTGGACTAAAGGTACAGTATTCAATAATTTGTTGCTTAATAAAATATACATTTATGTAATAAAATCCCAAATATACCCTAAATGCGACAAAACTACGGGGAATCGTGTCTCATTTAGGCAGACTGACCTTATATATTTTACTGAAAGTTGTTCATTTATAGATGTAATCGCATTAGCTGTTTTTATTATTATTTTTTTTAATACTCCCACTTTTATATTTTAATTTTAAAAGCATTTTATGAAATTTCTTCAAAATGGTGAAAATTAGATAGCTTTCATTATTGCAGAGAAGAGAGAAGTAATGAGGTTTATTTATCTTTATTCATGCCATTTTCTGATACAAATTCAAAATTGTTGATAAAAATTGTTGTATAGGATTTAGTGGCGAGAAATCCCATTAAGGGCATAATATTTTGAACGGAAAATGACATACTGCTTTTGAAAACACGCATTTTTCCTGATAAAATTTCCATTTTGTTTTTCTTTTGCATGTGTACTAAGTTTCAGGCACTAGGCGAAATGCTTATTTATGTAAAAATTAAGTTATATTTTAAAGAAACGATCATTTTTTAGATAAAACTGAACATTTTAACACAAATGCTCCAAAAAAAACCTAAATTACAGAAATTTTTACTCTTCGGTACTGAGATTAAAATCTCAAGTTAAGAGTGCGTCAGTCCACATAAAAGACGTTGCTGGCAATAGTGACTTCAAGTTTTGAGTTAAAATGATTTTAAAATGATCAAACAAAATTCAATTTTTTTAAATGATGAATACGGATATGAGAAGTGCGTATGTAAATTTTGAGAAGGTGAAAAGGATGTCGGGTTTAGATTTCATCCGGAAAAATTCTATGATCGTGTCAAAATAGAATAAATTTTGCTGTTTTTCATCCCGGAATACCAAGCATAAAAGCCTCAATTGATAACCTCATCCTAATAACTGATAATAATTGTATTTTACTGATTACGTGTTTATATTATAAAGGACAAACGTATCTGTGCATAACGCTGACGTCATTTTTCGAATAGACGAATAGCAACACTTCACGATCAAATTTCGGTTATGAAATTTTCGCTACTGCAGTTTTTTAAACTTCTCACCATCGTACCTTTTCAATTTTCGTCGCATAGGGAAAAAATCTGATTTCAAATGCAATTTGTTTAAAAACTATATCTTAATTGACTGATTTATTATTATTTTTAAAATAATTTTTAAGCATGACATTTTTAAGTTTATCTTATCACGTGCCGGCTTCAATACATAATAATAATAAAAAAATTTTTCATAAAGCAACAAGCATTGTTCAGAATTTGTTTCTGACTATTTTTGTATAACGAAATTAATACTTCCTTTATAAACAAATAAAATAATATTATTAAAAAAAACGCAAAATTTAAATATTTGTAATCGAATAGTTTAAATTTTTTGACAGCCAAATAGGAAAAAAAACTTTCAAATGGAATTTGTTTCCAAAGTGCATCTCAGTTTACTAACTGTCTATGGTTTTAAAAATAATTTTCAAGCGTGAAATATTTTTAAATTTATCTCTATTGCATGGAGCTCGATTACGAAAGATATCCGTTTGCCCTTAAAACAACATAAGGAATTCATCATTTTCTTACGACTAATATCCATTTTAAAAAAACTTTCCTATGAATAAATAAATAAAACAATATAAATAAAACACAAATTTAACAGGCATGTAATTGAACTACGCGCTTAAAGCTCTACAATTATCAGGATACAAAAGGATGCCGTAGGTAGGAAAATCTTGGTCAAATAACTCTTAGCATGCGGCTAATAAGAAAATGTCGCTTTTGATAAATTTCAGAACTTTATTTGATTGTAGTATAAGTCACATTTCTCATATGAAAAATACTTTTTTAATGTTGGCGGTCAATCGAAAAAATTCTTGCCTATAAAAAATTATTAGTTTTCAATAAAATAAAAAAAAAATGTTTTCACATATATTCTGTAACCCGGGAAGCCCGGGTACGATCCGCTAGTACTAATAAAGCACAGTTTACAATGCCACCGCTAATCTTGATTCAATCCACGCCGTTACCATCATTGTATTTCCGACACCGTTTCCAATGGAAAAGCCGGCTTGAAGATGAAATTAGCCTAGGTCTTTTTCACTCCAGCTAGATCCTAGGGCAGTAGTCCAGCATTTACCCATGATTCCTTTCGGGTAAACAAACACAGTAGCGCCACTTCAACGAAGTTACTTCTCATTATCGTGTTGTTTTTTCATCTGCTTGTCCTTAAATTAGAAGTTGAGTTTATTTCTACCATATTTATTGTTTTTTTATATATTTCTTTTGTACAGCTTTATTTTTTGTTTACGAAAATGGAAACCACCGTTAATTCATCGAGATGGTCAGTCGATGAGACGAAAATATTACTTAGATTCTGGTGCGAGGAAAACGTGCAAGATCAGCTAGATGGTACAGTACGGGATGCGGAGTTATATAAAAAGCTAGAAAAAGCTATGAGGCTGCAAAAAATAAATAGAAATGCCGTACAGATAAAAACCCGCCTAAAAGTTTTGAAGAAATTATATAGGGAGCAGAAAGACAAACTCAAAACCACTGGCGAGGGTGGAAAGATCAAGTTTCTGTATTATGCCCAAATGGACAGTGTTTTGGGCCACAGGCAAGGGACTCAGCCTTCTAATATTAGGTAGCTTTCTTTACAAAAAGCTACCTATTGCAGCCGTTCGGAGGAAAGCGATTTCAAAAAATTTTGGTATATTTTCATCGATCATGACCCCCAGACCCCGAAACCACCCTCCGTTCAAAATTGATATATATATATATATATATATATATATATATACATACAGGGTGATTCATAAAAGATGGGCAGAACTTTAAGGGGTTATAGTACACTTAAAGACAAATAATATTAAATAGGAAACTAAGGGTCCCAGACGTATTCCCAAGGAGATAGGGGGCATTAAAGTTTAGGGTCCGAAATTTCAAATGATTATAAAACATGGAAAAATTGGTCGATTCGTTTGCGGTTTTTGCAAAAAATTTTCTTTATGCCAGTGTTTTCTTGAAATAAAATTTTAAAGTTCAATTTCAAAAAATGCCGATAGGGGGCGCTTTAGACTTTGGAGTAACAAACAACTATTTTTTAACGTTATTTTTTGTATTTCTTTAAATGATTTCGAAAGCTTAGACTTAAACTTAAATTTTGATCTAAAAATCTGAGTCCTAACGAGTAGTTAAGTAGCGTAAACTGAAATTTGAAATTTGAAACCCTTCTCCCCCCAGAACAAAAATCAGTTATTCCCGATCTTTGTGTCGTAGATTAGGCTCTAACTACTGCCGCGTTTTGCTAAAATTATTCTTTATGTCAGTATTTTCTTGAAAATAAATTTTAAAGAAAATTTTCAAAAAATTCCGATAGAGGGCGCTTTAGACTTTGGAGTAACGAACAACTATTTTATACCGTTATTTTTTGTGTCTCATTAAATGCTCTCTAAAGCTTAGACTTAAATTTTCAGCCCAAAATCTGAATCGTTAGACGTGGTTAAGTTTCTGGGGAGAGGGGTTTGAAATTTCTACTCCTGAGCACAGTTCAGTTTACCATGTCCACACATTGTGTGCTGTGATACGAGGTAAAAAGACACAAATTAGGATTATGTTACCAAAGCATATTTATTAACATGTAATTACAATAAATGTTCAAAATTGTGACCACCAGAGGTTATGCACGCAGAACAACGGCGAAGAATGGAACGGCGAACATTCGCGAAAACATCAGACTTTTCGAGCACTTCCCCTACAGCGGCGGAAAGTCTGGCGACCAGTTCCTCGGGGGATTCAATGGGTGTCTCATACATAAGAGCCCTCAATCGTCCCCAAAAAAGAAATCGAGGGGTGAAAGATCTCGCGAGCGAGCAGGCCAAGCAACAGGACCACCTCGACCAATCCATCTGTTCGGAAATGTGATGTCCAGATAGTTGCGGACGTCTCGTACGTAATGGACTGGCGCTCCCTCGTGCTGGAACCACATGACCCGCCGGATGCGTGGATGAACAACGTTTAACAGGTCTGGCAGCACATGTTGCAGAAATGTGAGGTATGTTTTACCGTTGAGGCGTTCAGGAAGAAGGTACGGTCCGATTAGGTGGTCTCCGAGGATTCCTGCCCAAACATTGATGGAAAAGCGTCTCTGATGAGCATGTGGATACGTAGCATGTGGATTGACATCCGCCCATACATGTGCATTGTGTGTGTTAAATGTACCTTCACGTGTGAAGGTACATTCATCGGTGAAAAGCACAGTTCGTCCAAAATGTGGATTTAGCGCGTTCTGCTGCAGAAACCAGCGGGCGAATTCAATACGATTTGGATAATCCCTTGGAGACAGTTTCTGGACTCGTTGCACATGAAACGGGAACAAATGTTCATCCTTCAGTACCCTCCAAGTCATGGACTGTGAGGTATCCACCTGCCTAGCCACTGTTCGTGTACTTGTACTTGGCCGCGCCGCTACTACATCCAGAATGGCTTCTGGAACAAGTACTGATTCGTCCTTTTTTGCACGACCTGCATTCGACCGGGAAGCGAGAAATGATCCCGTCTCACACAACTGTCTGTGCAAGCGCTCGAAAGTTTTGCGGTTAGGCAACCGCCTGTTGGGAAATCGCTCTCCGTACATTCGTTGTGCCTCTGCACCATTTCCATCAGCCGCTCCGTAAATTAAATGCATCTCAGCCTTTTCCTTATTCGTGAAGGGCACCATCTTCCGATTCATTACTACAGCGACTTACACTTGACTCACCGTTCAGTGGTTTTTATGCCTGAATCGTGTCGAAATTTTGCATACGTGTTCTTCTTCTTCCCCATTTGACATTTGCATACTTTCTGTTTCCTTCTTCACCCGGTGACTAGCGTCAGGAATGGAGCTTTAACGTTTGCATGAGCGACGTTTCCAACTGTGCCAGTGCCTTTATGAGTGAATTCCGACTATGCAGTCCTTGACGAAAGTTGTATTTTTGCCTCGTATCACAGCACAGAATCGTTGGGCATGGTTAAGTAGTGCAAACTGAACTATGTTCAGAAGTTGAAATTTGAACCCCCTCCCCTCGCTACTGAACCACGCTCAGCGATTCAGATTTTGAGCTGAAAATTTAAGTTTAAGTCTAAGCTTTAGAAAGCATTTAATGAGACACAAAAAATAACGGTATAAAATAGTTGTTCGTTACTCCAAAGTCTAAAGCGCCCTCTATCGGAATTTTTTGAAAATTTTCTTTAAAATTAATTTTCAAGAAAATACTGACATAAAGAATAATTTTAGCAAAACGCGGCAGTAGTTAGAGCCTAATCTACGACACAAAGATCGGGAATAACTGATTTTTGTTCTGGGGGGAGAAGGGTTTCAAATTTCAAATTTCAGTTTATGCTACTTAACTACTCGTTAGGACTCAGATTTTTAGATCAAAATTTAAGTTTAAGTCTAAGCTTCCGAAATCATTTAAAGCAATACAAAAAAATAACGTTAAAAAATAGTTGTTTGTTACTCCAAAGTCTAAAGCGCCCCCTATCGGCATTTTTTGAAATTGAACTTTAAAATTTTATTTCAAGAAAATACTGGCATAAAGAAAATTTTTTGCAAAAACCGCAAACGAATCGACCAATTTTTCCATGTTTTATAATCATTTGAAATTTCGGACCCTAAACTTTAATGCCCCCTATCTCCTTGGGAATACGTCTGGGACCCTTAGTCTCCTATTTAATATTATTTGTCTTTAAGTGTACTATAACCCCTTAAAGTTCTGCCCATCTTTTATGAATCACCCTGTATATATATATATCTGACCTATGTCACACTTTAACTCTCGTATTTATGAACCGATTTGGATGTAATTCGGTGTGTACATAGTACATACCAATGTCTCGACCGAGTTCGTTGGCCAGCTTCATCCGCCATTTTGTTTCCAAATGGCGGCCATTTAAAAATTATAAAAAAATTTAAAATTTGAAATGTGGTACCAAAAAATTGAAAATGGAAAAATATTTTTTTCTTATGTATTTGACCTTTATACAAAGACTCCGTATAGCAGTTTTTGTTTCGTCTATATCTTAAAAAATGGCTGAGTTATAGCATTTTGAATTTCTAGTGTGGCTGACATTTTGAAACGCCCTGATTTTTGCCACGTGATAACAGACGTATTTATGAACCGATTTGGATGTACCTTGGTGTGTACATAGTACATACAAATAACTCAACCGAGTTCGTTGGCTAGCTTCATCCGCCATCTTGTTTCAAAATGTCGGCCATTTAAAAAAATTTAAAAAAAATTAAATTTAAAATGAGATACCAAAAAATTGGAAAATGAAAAAGAGTTTTTTCGTATGTGTTTGACCTTAATACAAAGATTCCGGAACATGTTTTGTTTTGTCTATATCTAAAAAAATGGCTGAGTTATAACATTTTGAATTTCTATTGTGGCTGACATTTTAAAACGACCTTATTTTTGTCAGGCGATAACAGGCGTATTTATGAACCGATTTGAATGTAACTTGGTCTGTACATAGTACATACCAATGTCTCGACCGAGTTCGTTGGCCAGCTTCATTCGCCATCTTGTTTCAAAAGAGTTGCCATTTTTAAAAAAAAAATGTAATTTAAAATTTAAATTGAGGTATTAAAAAATTGGAAAATGAAAAAGATTTTTTTTTATGTGTTTGGCCTTGATACAAAGATTCTGGAGCAGTTTTTGTTTCTGAAAATTTGTTCTTTTGTGTATATCTTAAAAAGTGGTTGAATTATAGCACTTTGAATTTCTATCATTGCTAACACTTTGAAACGATCTTGTATTTGTATCGCGATACCACACGTATTCGCCTATTTCGATGGAAGAAGGCATGTGGATAGTATACATCAATATCTCGACCAAGTTCGCTGGCCAGCTTCATCAGCCATCTTGTTTCAAAATGGCGGCCATTAAATTAAAAAATATATATATTTAAAGTGAGGTGCAAAAAAATTAGAAATTGAAAAAGGTTTCTTTCTTAAGTATTTGACCTTGATATAAGGATTCAGGAGCATTTTTTGTTTGTCTTTATCTTAAAAAATGGCTCAGATATAGCAGTTTCAATTTCTAACGTGGGTGACATTTCGAAAAATCTGATTTTTTGCCTGCGACAGCACTCGTATATATCAACCGATTCCGATGTTAGTGAGCATGTGCACAGCAATTACTAAGGTCTCGACCAAGTTCACTGGTTAGCCTCATCCACCATGTTGTCTTAAAATGGCAGGCACTTCAAGAAATCGCCGAATTTGGCAGCCAAATATAAGTTACTTTAAATAAAAGCAGCTTGGATAAAGCTGACTATTTTCGCGAAATTCTCATTCATAAATATTTAGTATTGATAAAAATTAGTATTGAATCTCCTACATTCGGTTTCCACTTAATTGAGCTTCGTGTGTTTGAATAATATAAGTTGGCTTTTTTAAAATAAGGAATATGAAAGCTACCTCTTCCTCCCGGCACTGGCCGGAAGGACTTTTTTAGAAACAGCGATACCAGGTCTGGATAATCATGGTAAGTTTAAATTTTTATACTTGCTCAGAGATGTCAAATAATGTAAAATATCAAATGAATTACAACATTAAGATTACATTTTCATTAATAACAGGGATTAAATTTGTATTTACTTAATTACTGAGGTCATTGATGCATGTACATGTATATTTGACATCTCTGGGAACTTATTTTGGATTGTAGTAATTGGATGAAATCACTGTAAATGTGTTATTGTTTATTTAATCTATATTTCTATTAACTTGCAGCCAGGTTTTGATTAAAAATAAAAATACACAAATGCTTTTTAAATATGTTTAATTTTCGTATATTATTTGTAAAGAATTTACTGCACAACTGCATTAAATTTTAGAGTTACTTTCCTTTACGTATATGATTTGCAATAATTAAAACTTTAATGACTCAGACTTTAAAAAAGCGTTTTGCATTTCATTAAAAACCAGAACTAAATATAAAGATTGATTGCTGATGTTTTTAATTTATATTACTATTTAAATAGATAACAAAATATGCATGTCAATTTGAGCATTATCTGCTGTATTCCTGCACAGTAAACATGTGTTATAGACTGTTCTTATATACCAGAAATTCCTATTTGGTATGCATACTTTTTTCTTTTTTTAATAATGCCTGTTTCATTTTCTGAAAACCTGCAATCTCAGAAACCAGGGACCAACTTGGAAGCATAGAGCAAAATTATTCATTGGGGGCAGTGCATCAAAATGTAGCCAAATAATGCAGTTTGATCACAGATACATGCACTTTTGGAAAGGGAGTGAATTTTTTTAGAATAATTAAATATTTGTCAACAATAATCAGGGCCCGCAGAATGTCACCCAGAGCCCTAACAAAGCAGTTAACGTGTTCAATGCATATTGGAATACTAGACTAATAAAACATATTTTTAATTGTATATATCATAAGAATAATATATGTATAATATATATAATAAAATTTATGAAAAGTGCCAGTATTTTCACATTTAATATGCATAATTAATTTTGATTTCACAAAATCTTTTACAATGTTTTAAGTTTTAATTTATTTTGTTCATAATTATTTTCATCAATTCATTACAATTCCCGAGAGCATGTAGATTGCCTATAAGAAAGAAAGTTAATACTCACTTTTATCACCAAGAAACATTTAAAAACAAATCTAGGTCAAAAATATTTTATATACAGGAATCTTTATTTTGAATTCTATAGAAAGTCTAGGGGCTCTAATAATATCCCCGACTAATGCACTTCCCTGAGCGGCCATAACGTTTGTGCCGGCCTTGATATTAATAATAATAATTGTAACACTCATTAAAATTTGTATCATTTCATGATTGTTTTTAAGAATAATTTTCTCTATAAAAAGTATAAAAGAGATGTATAAAATATCTGCTTACTGTTGTGTGTGTACATTTATGAAAGTGCCCCTTGCATATTAGAAAATGTGCATCTTATCTTCAAAGATTTTTAACTATAATATGCATTAAAAAAATACTT
Organism: Maratus speciosus; assembly: GCA_963932465.1. Classification (NCBI taxonomy): domain Eukaryota; kingdom Metazoa; phylum Arthropoda; class Arachnida; order Araneae; family Salticidae; genus Maratus; species Maratus speciosus. Next base: position 84,058,859 of record OZ010796.1, on the reverse strand, counting down.
AGCAATATAAAATGGAATTGAAGATTTCTATTTTGTTAAAGTTAAATGTGAGCTAATTTTTTTTATAGAAGTGTGCATTGCTAAAAGTACTTCTCAAATGAGTTAGATTGTATTTATTTTCATACATGGAAAAAAACATCTGAAACTCAAATTATTAACTATCATAAAAGTCTGGTAGTTAACTCTGCTTTTTCCTTACGGGAGCAGAGAAGATGAAGAACATTTGATGAATGATATAATATAATTCAGTGCAGTATGTATAATTTCTAGTATCAAAATTTACTTTAGATTTGTTTAAAACTTTATAAAACTTTGATTTAAAATGTTCTATACGATTTATAGAATTCATGGTTTAATTTTACATTTGAATTGTAATGTGTACAGGGTATGTTACGTGTAACCACTAAAATGTAACTTCAGTGGTTAGGGAACATGGCGACTCCCCCCCCCCCCCCCTCAGTGTTCGAAATTAGCGGTCGTTAGTCATCAAATGCAATCAAAGTATTGCATTTGAGGACTACAAAATTATTCTCGGTCATCAAATTTGACACCTAGCTTTCTAAAAAAATATTTATTGTATTATTTTAACGGTGAAAATAATAAGTGTACCTTTTGATTTAATGTTACAAGATCTAAATGTAGATGCATTACGTGTTTTTTTTTTTTTTTTTTTTTTTTTTTTTTTTTTTTTTTTTTTTTTACTAGATTCAATTGTAACTATCAACACTGTATAAAATTTGTTTTTGTTTTGCTAAGAAGTTATCAAGTTTTTAATTTATTTAACATGATTAAGTGCACTTTTCTATTAATTTCTAAGTATAGCAATAATTAAAAAAGCTTTTTATCACTTCTAAGTTTCTTCAGTTATTATAATCTTGGAAATTAAGAACTTCAATAATTTTAAATAAAAACAAGCATTGGTAATTTTCTAAAATGTAACATAGAGTATCTACAGTAATGTAAAAAATGAATTTTAGAAATTGAAACTAAAAATTTTAATTTGATGCGTAAGATTTTTACAGTAATTATCATTTGACGCCTACCTTTTATTTCCAAATTTCTATCACTGCCCCCCCCCCCTCCCCCCCAGGAAAATTAGGAAAAAATCATTTTTCTGTCAATGCTAGTAAGAAATAAGATTTATTATAAATATTATCAAAATTTTTATATGTAAATTGTATTTATTTATTCATTTGTTGTTACTATTAGATAGAGTGGGAATTTTTGTTTAAATAAATTTAAAATATGCAAAAGATAAGTTCTACTGATATTCTACATTGGATTGTTTAAATTTTGTTATTTTTATGTTTTGAAAAATTCCAGATTTTATTTTTTATGTGGGGGGAAGGGGGGGGGATTCCTAATTTCAGTAAGTCCTGAAATCTAGCAATTCCAAAATATGCAGTCTTCAGCCTCGAGGATTCCGGATAATAGGTCCTGTACTGTATATATATATATATATATATATATATAAATAACGTAATTTATCTTGTGCTTTCTTTATTTTTTTAAATGTTCAACGGTTCATTATTAGCTACAAATTATATTTATTACTAGCTAGCATTACAAATATTCTTTTCTATCTAGATTCATCACATACTATCAACACAGATAATAGTATATTATCAAATATGGAAGAAGAAATTCCTGAGTAAGTTTCATTATTATTTTAAATGATGCATTCTTGTAAATTTTAACATGAATTATCCATATATTTAAAATACGAAGGTGAATGTTTGGCTGTTTTCTGCTGCTCTGAGCCTGCACATTGAACATTTTAAGGTGCTTTTCTATGATTAAATGTAGTGGAAACTAATTTTGGTCTGATTTCATTTTACAGTAACGCAAGCAAAAACAATAATAAGTATTGATGTTCAAGTTTATGTGAAATTTTTTTATTGTACAAGAAGGGAGGGGTTTGTATTGAAGTTTTGTTTTTGAGTGAAAATCTTAAGGAACATGCTAAGAGTTGACTTTATTTGATAACTTTATATATTCTTTAATTTCTTGCAAAATTTGCATGTTTTTGGTTTAGTAGCTATATAAAACTTTGAATTTTATATACTAATAGCCATTTATAAAATTTCATTTATTTTTAAAGTTTTATGACCTGTGTCCATTACCGGAATGCTTAATTAGTCAATTTCCAGTAATGGGCATTCCATGTAGTCATTTCTAAAAATGCAATTTGAATGATATTAATAATGCATAAAACCTTTTGACTTAACAGAAAATCTAAGAAATCAAATTTAATTTTTAAATTACTTACTAGAATGTATAACACCAAAACTTTTATAAATAATTGCTTTTAATTAATTTCATGTGGTTAATAAAATTTTCAACCTTTTAATAATCACATTAATTAATTTATTTTATTTATTTATTTTTTTTACTTGCTTATTTTAATTTTATCTGCCAATCAATGAAACCATCCAAGAAGCAAGAAGCAGAGAATATTGTTTAAGGACACAGGGAAAAGAGGGGCTCAATACCTCCCCATTTAAATAAAACAATTTAAGTTACAGATATTGTTAAAAATTGTCTCAGATATGCTATATAAAATTTTAAGTACATCATATCTTCTTTAAAATAATTAATGTTGATTTTGTAATAATAGTGAATGACAGCATTAATTAGTTTTCAATAATTATATTGTCATAACTATTTCATTTATTATAGAGAACTACGTGTACATATTGAATTACAAAGAGATATTTATGATGCAAGTTTGTTTTCTTATAACTTTTTTTTTATTTTTTTCAGCTCAGATTTGGACACAACTCAGCACTCAGTCGCTGATGACCCGTCTGGGGCTGAGGAGCAAAATGGACTGAGTGAAGAACAAAATGATAATTTAAATGATTCAGTGGCTGAATTTGAAGCAGGTATAATTAAATTAGTTAATGTCTGTATTATTTAATCATTACTAAATATCTAGAGCCAGATTACAAAATTTAAAAAATCTGTAATTTATTCGATTATTATAAATGCTTTTCCAATAACGCATATAAAATTAAATTGTATAAACTATGTGCTGTTCCACAGACTGATGAAAAGACTATTTTGTCTGCATGATACATATGAATGCATTTTGCATGCAATCAATGTCATATAAATAACAAACACATGATTTGTATGTGTAGATTTGGTAAATAGAAAAGCACTGTAATACTGCTGTAAAAGTAAGCATTAAATAAACATCCGTATGTGTTTGTTACTTCCAAACTCACTACCGATTAGAAAATATTCACCACTCATGACTTTCGTTACTCGGCTTGGCGGTCTGCACGGGCTAAAATTTCCAGACCCGGATCATAGGAAAAAAAAATATTAGACCGAAGCCCGATAAAAAAGTTACAACTTCAACCCAAGCCTGTAAAAAAAACATTATTGGCCTGGACCAGTATAACAGCTAAAAGTTTGGCCCGGCTCGGAAAAAATTTAAAATCTTGGCTCAAGCCTGAGTTAATTTCTACAAGACATTGATTTTTACGTCGATTTGGTTAAAAATTTGTCTCATACCAAGAGTTCTGACCAAAGATATTTAACTTTTTTTCATGTTTCTAAACTTCATTTTTATAGAAATGCCGCAGGCTGCAATATTTATATTTTTTAATGAATCACTATTTCTTGTATGTAAATGTTCCAGTTATTAATAATGTTAATCCATAGTCCATGCATAGATATGTTAAAAATCTGAAAAATGCTATACAGTAAAATCTTCTAATACTCGATTACAGATTAAAAAAAAAAAAAAAAAAAAAAAAAAAAAAAATGTGTTATAGGCAAGGCAAGTTGCCTTCTTAGCAAGTGTAAATGTATTATATATTCTTTTCTTATGCATTAGTATATTAATTTTGCATGGATCAACATGTTTTTCAGTTTAAAACAGGATTCAGTCATAGGCAGGTTCTTTTTCACTATATTTTATTACTATATTTACTTTTTTTACTATATTTTAATTAGCGTAGAAATTTACTATTCTTTAAAAAGAATGAATGTTAATGTTCAATTGTAGAATAATGGCTATTTAAAAATGTATGCATTTTGTTGCAAAAATCTTTGGGCCAGACTTAATTTCACTGACTTTTGAACAGACATGCCATGCCGAGACAATGATTTTCATATGGGCTGCTCAAAACTAGGACTGGAAATTTTAGGCCACGAAGGCTAGGAAAGAAACCAGTCCCGGATCTGTACAGAAAAATTAAGGTAGGCCCGGCACGGCCTGATTCTTCTGGGAAAAAAGTAAGGCCCGACCCATAAACAGTAGTCACTGGACCTGGCCTGATTGCCATGAGTGAAAATAGGTCCAAGCACATCTCTAACTCGGCTATCCTTGAGTATTCACCCTCAGCCGTTTATTATGTTTGATTTTTTTTACTGCCATTTTTTTGCACAATTTTTGCCGATTTTCCTTGGCGGATTTGCAATTTTGCAACACGGACTAGTTTGCTCTTCCAGCAACCCTAGATTTTCCCACCGGTTTTGTGCCAATTTCAGATTACTCATTGCTTTCTTACTGTAGCTCGCTTCTATACGAATGTGTTTTTAAACGACATTTTGGACGAGACTGCACATGGCTTCAGATTGTATTTTTCCGACTTTCTGTTTTGGGTTATTTTTTCATTGGTTTATTATGTAGATTTTTTAATTTACGAATAGAATTTTTTCTTTTTTTGATAAAAGTTGGTTTAATTCAGGTTTTGTCTGCAAAACAAGCCTTTCTGTGATTTTATTGTATTCGCTTTGTGAATGTAAGGTTAGAGATTGCTTTAATGTGATTTCATGCGATTGATGAGATTTTAGGTATTTGTTTTGGGAATGTAGTTTTAAAATGCTTTTCTGTGATTTTTATGCAGGCTGTGTTTTAGTTTTTAATATTTATACATCTTTAAACTGTATTTTTACCGGGCTGCCAAGAAGGGTTATGTGTTTCATACGTATCTGGGTATGTTGATTTCTTTATATCCTCGAAACATCCCAACGGCTGAATGGATTTTAATGAATGAGGTCTCTATAGATTTGTCTTTACTGTCCGATGGTTACAGACTGGGTTTTGTTCTTGTAAATTCAAAATGGCAGTAGAGACAAAAAAAAAAATATGCACCCTATTGAGTGGCATGTCATTGGATAGGTCTTTCAAAATGAAGATGATGTTTCATTGACTATTTTACAGTCAGAAGCTTCGTTTAAATATTATACAACCTTGAAGTTGTATAGGTAGGATCTCTAGCTTTATTGCAATTCTAGCCCTCATCAAAACAGTGTTTATAGATAGGAACTAACAATTAAACAAAACTTAAAAGTCATCAATACAAGTAAATAACAAAATAGGTAAGTAATATAAAAATAGTTTCTCATTGATGAGAAATAATTAGTTCGCTTTTTTACGCAGTCGGTTTTTTTATTTTTTAAATTTATTGCTGATTTATTTTTTCAAATAAAGTTTTGAATGCATATTTCTGATTAAGAACCATTTCATTGCAAATAATGAAATAATTAAGCTTTTAAAATGGGATATTTTGCTTTACATGAATATTTTAATCTAAGAATCTTGAAATTTTTACTGTTTTTGATACTTTTTTCTGCTTTTTGTGCTTTATGTTGGCAAGTAGTCGTTTTAGGCTGTTATGAAAATCTTTGAAAGCAAATATTAAACATAAAAAAAAAAAAAAATTCTGATTAAGAACTTTTTTTTTTTAAATGATTTAACAATTTATCTTTTACAATGTGATTTTTTGCCTCCCTCTTTTTTTTTTTTTTTATACAAATAATATTTTTTAAAACTTTGGTATTTTTTTTTGTAAAGCGTTTTTTAAAATATTCATGATTTTTCTTGTTACGCTTTAATAACTACTTTCAAAAATTTTCACATTTAAGCCAAAAGTGGCTATAAATGACCACTTGGCAACATTTATTTCTTGGTGAAAATGTGTTTTTCACACCAAGAAAAAAAAAATTCAAGATGGAGGACAGCATGCAAATACGTATGCTGTTCCCATTGCTTTTTAGAAAATGGATATTAACAATCATTGTAAATACTAGACATATATTCTGTGTATTTTCTAATTTTCATAGGGTTGTTTCGATATTAATTAACTTGAACTACTCATTAAAATAAAAGGTAAAATCTATCTGAATATCTGCAGTAAAACGTGTGACAATGGAAACTATCATTTAACCGGGTACAAAAAAACATTTCTCCCCCTCTAAACATCACAAAAATTATTATACATTTTAAATTTTAGTTAAGTAGGTTTAAATTGTAGTTAAGTAATCATAGCGATAATGTTTTTTCATTCTATTTGAGTTGTTGACACACATTTATGAATAAAAGGATTTAAATTTTAACACTTCGTTAATTCTGTATATATTTTTTTTAAGGTCCATCAAGCTCACCAGGACCATCAAATTCCTCCTCAGGTCAGGCAGCTCAAAAAGAACGAAGGAAGAGGAAGACATTAAAAGACATTCTGCCTCAGGCTATGGAAAGATGTTTTGAGAATTTTCTTCGTTACCAAAAGGAGATGGACAAAGAAATGCTGGAAATTGAAAAAGAAAAGCTGCAAGTTGAAAAAGAAGGCTTACAACTTAAAAACAAACATATGATTTGTTGGAAAAAGCATTTCAATAAATATACCTAAAAGCACAAAAATAATTAATAACAAAGATTTACTAAAAGACGAACACTACATATAAAAGTTGACACTTTTAAAACATTAAAGAAAAGTTTAAAACCAACAAGTTTCAGCCACCCTGTGGCCATCATCAGGGTCTCATTTCCTGATGATGGCCACAGGGTGGCTGAAACTTGTTGGTTTTAAACTTATTTAATGCTTTAAAAGTGTCAACTTATATAGTATACGTCTTTTAGTAAATCTTTTTAATTATTTTTGTGCTTTTAGTTACAAGACATATAATAGTCCTGCAATTTATTTAAATATACTTAACTTTTTCACTATCTTTTTTATAAACAGATATATATATTCAGATATATTTCTTCATTTTACTCATGAATGATTTACATTTCACTCGCAGAAATTCAGTTAAAAGGGACAAACTTTAACTTGCAGAATTCGTTTGCAATCCCTCTTCCTGAAAAATCTTGTCTATTGAGAAATTGGAAAGTTGTTTGATTTCATAAATTTTTTAATGAGATTATTTGACGATTTTGAATAGATTGTCAATACGAAAACCCTTAATGCTTTGAGAGACGATGGGATATGAATATAAAACTGTAAAATTTTATTAAAAATTTCTGGTGAGAATATTTATTTAAATATTTTAATGAAAATGCTCACCAGAAATTTTTAATAAAATTTAACAATTTAAATTTGGTATTAAAAAATAGCTTTTTGATATTTTGATTTTTTTTTTCAAAAATTTCCGTGTGAACTCAGCATTATAGAACGACAATTGCTTGCATTTAGAAAATATTATTTTCATACTCATGATTAAAAGATGAAATTGCATTATACATTAACGCAGAATAGAAAACAATAGCTCCATAAAAAGAATGACATTTGCACCCAGACACACACAAATAGTGTTTTGTAAACTTTTTTTTTCAATCAGATGTATAAGAAAATTTCATATTTGGGAAATTAATGTGTCCTTTTGGCAAAAAAGTGATTCTCTCAAAGAATTGCTTTTGATTACTAATAACATGATGCTTTATATATAAATATTAGGAAGTATATATATAAGAAAACTAAGAAATATAAGAAGCTTTAAGATATCTATCAGAAATACTTTGAGCCAGGGGCCTCGCTAAGGTGGGGGGCAGCCTTGCCCCCAAAAAATGTTTGAGAATGCTGCTACACTTGGCAAATTTACAAACTTAATTGTAAAATTTGTTTAAATCTTTAATAAAAACTATAATACACTTTCTTATTCTGATAGACTTGGCAAAAGTTACAAATCTAATTGGGAATATTATTAAACTTTTTACAAATAAAAACTATATTACATTTTTAAAGTGGTAACTTTGAAAAATTATAAAACTAGTTGGCAAATACTGAAATTTTATTTGGCAATTTTATGTCATCTTCCCCTCGAAGAAAAAGTCTTAGCGATCGCCCTTCTTTGAGCAAGCATTTTTCATGTGATTTCAATACGTGTTTTATTATTTCATCCATAACTAAAATTAAGTCTATCATAAAGAGGTAAATTAAGAGCAGATGGAGACTTTGTAGTTCCTTTCTCACCACTTCTGAAAAAGAAAGAAAGAAAGAAAGAAAATATCTATTTTTTGATGAAATACTAATATTTTTTTTCTTAAGGACTCTGAACATATAGCTCTTACACTGTATTTAAATGATATATTCTTATACTTATACAGACATGTTTAAATGTATCATTTAAAGTAAATAAAATTTATATAATTGCAAACGTAAAATAATTATTGAAAATAACTGTAAATATCACTGTTTGCTAGAGATGTGTCATTTGTCGAGGAACAATTATAGCAGTGAAACTGAAGGAAAAATTCCAGTCTGTAAAAATGAATTGATCCTATTCAGAACATTTCCTTGGAATCGGTGCAAAATGTACAGAGTAAAAAAAAAAAAAAAAAAAAAAATCCTGGGAATCAGTCCGAAATTTACCAAATCTAAAAACGGAACAACTCCTCAGCGTCAGTGCAAAATGTAGACTCCAACAAGGGATGATTTCCTTGGAATCGGTCCAAAATTTACCAACTCTGTAAAGGGCAGATTCTTTGGAAATGTTCAAGATATACCAATTTCAAAAAATACCGAAGGAATCAACCCAAAATGGTATGATATACAGCAAAAAAGATTATTTGTAGGGTTTTTTTTTTTTTTTTTTTTAATAAACTGTTTTACTAAAAATCTAATTCTTAATTTTATGACAAACTTTAAAGGTCTTCCAAAACAAAAAAATAAATATATAACAAGTTAGAAAATGTACAGTTTTAGTATTTTGATGTATCTCAAAAACACAAACTGAGAAAAATGAATGTGCAGTTTGCATCTCTGAATTATTTACAGGGAAATAGATGAAGTAAAAAGCTTTTTTCCATGTATTTTTAATCATTGGATCTTTTTGACACTTTGGCAAAGTGATGTTTTCATCCTCATGATTAAAAAATGAAATTGTATTATGTATTAATGCACAGTCGAAAACATTAGCACCATAGAAAATGTAACATTAGCGCCCTGACACTACCTTTAGTGTACATACAACAAGAGATAGGAATGCTCGGGAAAGTTGGGGGAAAAAAAACGGTTTTTCAGTTTTTCCCGAAGGGCTATTTTTCAATTTTTCCAAATTGGAAAAAATTAAATTTTACTTTTAAAACAATATAGTCAAAATTTTATAATTGCTATATTCTGATACTATTATTTATATTTTTTTCATCCTTAGTGTCCCTCATGAAAACCTTAACATGGAAAATCTTATCTGGGATCTCTTTAGAAAGAATCCGGGTCTCTTAAAGGATCCTTCACAGTTTTTTCTCTTTAAAACATATGACCTTTAACAAAATTCTTTCTCTTAAAAATAGACATTTCAGATTTTTTTTTTATAATCTCCAAATTAAATCCTTCACAAATGTAATGCTTTTAGAATTAAAAAAAAAAAAACCTGTTGTATAATAGCTGCAATAACCAATAAATCTATTATCTAGCTGTTTATATGTACCAAGGACAATAATGTCTAAATAAGAACTTAAATATGATAATTTCTAATTTACAAAATTCCGATTACATTTTTTACAAGTTGACAAATTTTTTTTATAAAAGTTCGCAATTTCGCAAAAACATGATCGTGTGAAAAAAAAAATCCAAGCAAATCTTTGGTAAGATAATTAAATGTTAACTTCTCTAGTTAAAAATGAAAGTTCATGTGCAAAAGTATTTCAATATTATACCAATAAATGAAAATGGTAAGATAGAAATTTTAATGTAAAATTTGAAACATGCATTTATTTTTATTCGCATGGTTGTAAATTTTCACTATTGTTAGAAAAATTTCTTTTGATAATAACATGCAGTTGAAATTATGTATGATTTTTTTTTCTTTTCTTGAAATATAGAGTCTTAGAGTTGTCCAAATGTATTTTCAAAGAACATAAATCCATACAAACTTTGCTAAGAAGATGTAAGCAAATCTCTGAAAAATGTAATTGAAAAAAATTTTTAAACATATGGAAAAATCCACCTGTTTTAAAAGTTTCATTTAAAAAAAAAAATACCGCTTTCAATATTAAGGATCTAAATCTTACTAAAACATAGTTTGGGTTTAGTCTGGAAAACTGTACCAAAACTACATATACAGGAAATGAAAATTATAACTGTAAGGGGTGGGGGGGGAAGTAATATTATAAAATAATACTTTTAAATAACGGAAGATTGGAAAATGATAATAGTATGTATAATAATACCAGAACTACTATAATTTGTTTCTTTTACACTGGCATCCTTTATGTATTTGAAAACCAGTACTAAGTAGATGAGATGAACAATACAGTTTAAAATTGCTTTAAAACTACAGTGATATTGGTTGAAACTAAAGATTTTTTTGTTTGTTTGTTTTTTTAAATTAGCTCTACTGATATAATTAAACAAGTGCTACTGAAAAATCATTTCAACATACACATGATATATTACAAACACTGGTGTTAAATTAAGCAAGAAAAGCTACTGTCAGAATTCTGAGACTGAAAGGATAAACTTTTAAAAGTTGGCTTTTTCTCTCTCTCTTCTCTTTTTAATAACATATTCGCATGTAAAGGGAAAATATTTTTTTTTAGTGTGCATATTGAAAAAGTTTATTATTGTATACTTTATAAAAATATATAACTTATTTTTGAGAAATATTTATAAAAAATTAAATTTTCCAGAAAAAAACTGAAAAAAAACTGAGTTTTTTCCACCACTTCAACTTTTCCAGAAAATTCACATCTCTACAAACAACACAAATAAAGTTTTCAGATGTATAAGAAAATTTCGTACTTGTGAAATTGATAACGCATGATAAAAGAAAGTGCCTTGTGAGAGAAAAAAATGATTCAAAGTATTGTTTTTGATTAACAGCAGTGCTTTATATATGAATATTAAAAGAATCTAGAGCTATGCCACTATATTTAATTAATATATTCTTATACTTATCCAGATATGTTTAAACATATCATCAGATGCTGATGTAGTGTTTTTTTCTTGGGGCACATTTTAAAATATATATATATATATATATATATATATTATCAGAAGATTGAAAGTTTTTGTACTAATCCAAAAGGATAATCATAGTTTTTGTTTAGATAAACCCTTAATTTTACTCCAAATAATAATAAAATTATGTAGTTGTATCTTAAATTTTAGTAAGTTTTTCTTATCGACCTATTAAAATTTTACATACTGCTTATAGCATAGCTGTCAATAATTCTGTTTCTTTTATACCACAAAAATTTCTATTAAATTAATTGGCAGATTACGGCAATTTAAGAAGGTAAAACTTACTATGAAATTTTTGTGGTACAAAAAAAGCATAAGATGTTGACAGCTGTATTATAGGGGAGTGTTAAGTTACTATTGATGTTTAACAGTTCAGAAGTTTTTAAGAGTTTTCATTTTCTTCCTCTTGAACTGCTTTATTTTTGTTTTCAAATTAATGAAATTAGCAGATGTTCTTATTGAGAAACTGTGAAATTTAAAGGATGTTTTCCATTTTTTGGTAAAAACAGAAAAATTTTCAATAAATGTTGCCAAAGTACTTAAAACAGATTCTCAATGCGACAACACACAAAAAAGGAAAAATGTGTTTTTCTTGACACTTATATTTTTGCACTTTCAATTGTTAGCAATTTTATGATATTTATAATAAATAATATATGCATAAGGTAGAACTTATAATTTAATAAAATTGCTTATCCAATTATAATAATTTTATAATTGACTTACGAAAACCATAATTTGATTTCGAATTATCAGCTTCATTCATTAGCTATTGTCCTTAAAATTCTTTCCACAAAGATGCATATAGGGGAAAAAATAATTGTATGTGTTTTATCACTTTTGTTTTTTTAGCCCACCCAATATTCTTAAAATTCTATTGCTTACAAATTATATTGAAGTGAATTGAAATTTATTATCAATATATATAAAAATCCAATTTTTTTTCCCACACCCTATAAACCATAGATGATCATTCAGAAAGTGAAAAAAAAAAAAAAAAAAAAAAAAAAAAAAAAAAAAAAAACTTCACAATTATAGAACACATATCAAACTACACAGAAAAAATTTGAATAACTAAGAATACATTTTTTATTGAAAGAAGTAATTCATCTACATCAGTGAATAGTGTACATCCTCACAGAAATTAAAAAAATAATAAATACCATAACAGTTTATTTCAATTTCAAAACTTTTTCTCCAAATCAAACATATGAAACAATAACTACTGTTGGTTAAAAACAAAACCCGTTATTGGCAAGATTTGCTCCCGGATAACATAATAGTAGCAAAAATAGAGTTGAGTTTTCTAAGACTTTGCTTTTAAATTAAAAACTTTTCATATGTGAATGACGTCAAAGGCATATTAATACTACAAGAGTTAAAATATTCAATACGCAAAAATTTAAAATTTATCAATTTTCAAAAATGAATGACTCACACATTGTTTACAATTATAAAATTAATCACAATTTCTGAAATATTTATTTGTTTATACCGGTATTCTGTTGGTAGCTGGTTATTTTGAATATAGTATATTGAATATATTTGAATAATTTCTTAACATTTTATTTATATATATTGTTACTATTGTTTTTCATGTACAATTTATTTTTGTTTGTATATAAAAATACAGTAGATCTTTAACACAAACATAAAAATGCAAGGTTGTGCATCATATGGTTCACATTTCACACATCATTAAATTTACCTTGTAAACATGACCAAATATGCCGACACACATCAAAATACATTAGAGTATGTTTATACTACATTCCTTGTTACCATGAGTTATTCCGATAATAAATTTTTACATGGTATAGATTATTCCACATAATGTTAAATTTACTTTAGAAACATGGTCCAATCCAAATATATCTGTATCAAATCATTTACTCATTTTCAAAAATGTTAATTGTAATAATAGCAATTTTTTCACTAAAAAGTTCTGAATTAAGGATAAAAATTTGAGCTAATGTATCAAATTTAGTTTTCTAAAAAGTAGCAATATTTTACAGTATGGAAATGCAGGTGCTTTTCAACTGCAAAATTGTTTACATCTAATAAGCTGTGCATTATATGGAGAATTGCGTAATAAAGATCTTCTATTAAAGATAAATGGCTTCTTCATATTAAAAAAAATTGCTTAGAAAACAATCAATCGTGTGAGGTGGTCTAAATGGAAATTTGAAAAACATACAGAGACTTGGATTTTATATAAATAGATATAAAAATCATGATTTCTTTCTACACCTTATAAATCCTAGACAATCATATAGGGGGGGGGGGAAGGAACAAAGTATGTACACTATAGAACATATATCAAACTACAGTACACTTCCCTCTAATCCGCACAGGTTGGGACCAAGGGTTTTGTGGATTTTAGAATTTTGCAGATTATAGGTAATTTCTTTGTTTACATTGTAATATTTAGAATTTATCAACAAATATAGTAACAACATTGTAATTAAATAACACAGAAATAAAAGAAACTGCTTTTATATATATATAAAAACTATGCTCAATATTAGAAATACATTTAAGTGATACAATAATGCACAATTAATAGAAATATTTAATAAAATTAATAAAAACAGAATATAGCAGTCTAATAGTTATTTATAAGATACACAGAATATTTCTTTCTAACTAATGCAGAAATGCATTAAAATTTTTTTGTGCATTTAAAATTAATAAAAATTCTTAATAAATTCATCATATTAGTCAATATTTATTACAGCCAAAATGTGAGTTATCTTGCTTTAAAAAAAATTTAACTCTTTGTTTACATCTGAAATATAGTGTGGATTATAGGCATTTGCGGATTAGAGGGAGTGGACTGTATACAGAAAAAAGTTGAATAACTAAATTAGTAATTCGTCCTCATCTACACCCCAATTTTCTAAGAATTCGTCATCTTCAGCTTTACACAGATTGTGCAAAATGCAACATGCGAGCACTTGAATTTTCACATGCTCGATGTCGCAGTCATTTGCTTTTAGTAGGCAACGCCATCGACCTTTTAACTGGCCAAAAGCATGTTCCACGCAAATTCGCCCCTTGTTCAATGTTTTATTAAATGATTTCATGTTATCATTTAATATTCCTCCATATGGCTTCTTTAACCAAGTCAAAGCAGGATAAGCCTGATCTGCAACAATGAAGGGCCTCGTTGGTGTATTTTGTACAGAAATGGTTTGTGGCTGGAATAAATTATCAGACAAACCAGCTCTGTACAATTTTGAATTCCTGAATACCCTAGCATCATGAACAGATCCAGGCCATCCAACAGTGACATTGATAAAAGTAGTGGAGGAATCGACCACTGCTTGGAGCAAAATGGCATGGCACTGCTTCCGGCAATAAAAGTCTTTGGCGTTGTGTATTGGTGCTTTGATAGGTATAAATGACCCATCTAAAGCACCACAGCACCCAGGGAGACCACCTTTGGCTATAAAGCCATCTGCAACTTCCTGCAATTCATTTCCTGTGGGAAATGTTATTGGAAACGTTTGGCAAATGGCTTGGCAGACTTCGTTTACTATCTTGCAAGTTGTAGACCTTGCTACACCAAATTGCCTGGCTACCGGTCTCAGCTCGCCACAAGTTCCCAATTTCATCAAAGCAATGGCAACTCTCTTGTGAACAGATATTGGTTTCCTGAAGCTTTTCTTTTTCAAAAGATGTTCAAGCCTGTCACACAACATTAAGAAGGTTGACCTAGAAGACAAATTTTGTAAAAATGAGAACCATAAAAATTTAAAGTTCAAATATAAAATTTTACAGAAAAGAAATGCAAAAAGGGTAACGTAGTTCAAGCAAAATTCCAAAGTTAAGCAATTTTTATAAGTATTGAAATATTAATAATTTGATTACATAAATAATATTTATCGGAGGGCTCCATAAAAAAATCCGATCTAAAATAATAAAAACGGAAAAAACTACCCCCCCCTCCTCGCAGTGGTGGCCAAATTGGGGAGGGGAGGAAGAAAGTCTCATAATATGAAAGAGTTATTCGGGCTAAAATAAGAAAAACATTGAAAATTAAAGCTTCATTTCACAGCTCATTGTCATGCCTATTTCTCTGTCCAGCTCGCCCCTCGATATCTCATCTCGGCCCTTCTTGGCCGAGCGTGAAATGACAATCATCTAGAGTAACATTTCGAGGAAGGACGAAAACTGATTTCTCATTCTCGACAATGTCATATGAAATGTTGAACAGAGCAGAGACCGAGAGCGATAAAGGCAATGGGAAGCGATGAGTTACAATCGATGAGATATCTCAAAGTAAGCGAGAGGTTTGTCATCGAGCAGATGTCTCCTCGAGGTAAACAAGCAGTTTGCAGCAGCAGAAAATATGTCTCGAAGTGCGGGAGAGAGGGTGAGAGAAAGGAAGCTTTCAAAAGAATCAAACTTAGCGTGCTTCTGGTGTAAGTCATGATTTCCCAAAGGAGTACATGTTCTTTTCCATTCGCTTTTGTTATTAACTGATATGGGTTAGGAGGCATAGTGGTTTAAGTTATCAGTTCGAGTTTCAGTTGTTGATATAGAAGTTTTCTAGTGAATTTGACGGCGCCAGTTTGTCTTTGATTTTCAATGTTTCTCTTATTTTAGCCCTCCTAAGCTGTCCCATATCTCTTAATATTAGAATGCTATTGTTAAAACCAGTGACCCGGAGCCGAACAATTTTTGATGCTCCAGCTCCGCTCCTAGATAAAAAGCTGTGGCTCCGGCTTCGCGCTTTTGAGTTGCAGATTTTAATTTACACATTTAATTTTTTGCTTACAAATTCTTTCTTCCTTTACCTTCATTAAAGATCTGACAAAATGCATTTTTCTTCTCATCAAACTTAAAATGCTTGTTCAGAAAATATGACACCTTTAAGCTTTTGATTTTAAAATAGAAAGTATGGTGGAATTTTAAACACAAAAATCTTAAATTTCTTTTCACTTAAATCACTTTTCAAACAACCAAAATTGTACAACTACACATTTAAACAACATGCGGCATATTTTTTCAAATAGTGTTGTCACTTAGCTCAAGAAGAAAGTAGAAGTAAAGTAGTGTTACCATGTTTTGAGAAGTTTTCCATCTCTAATATAAAAAAAACCCCTAAAAAATGATATAATTAAAATACTGAATAATGATGTAATTAAAATATTTTAAGCCTGGAAATTTAAAAGACTGAAAAAAAAAGATTTATAAAAGAATATTAAAAACTGAAGGAACCCTGGAGCAAGAGAAAATTTAGAGCTCCAGCTCCAGGGAAAACATAGCTCTGGAGCGCTCCGGCTCCAGCTCTCTGGTTAAAACGAAACTGCACTGCAAATTATGTGTTTTCAAGATTTTAAGTGTCGCCTCAGGAAAGAGGATTTTTCAAAATTATTTTACACCATTCATGTAATATATTAAAATAAGGGTAATCTCATAACCTTTCTAAATCTACCTTTCTTTTGTCAATCCACCGTTAATTTTAGATCCTTGGGCTTAAAATGCTCTAAAGGAATATACTTAGCGGCGGTTTTTTTCGTTCTCTGGTACGGTATCTTGCACTCATAGGAAAATTATAAGACTAACATCAAATTGTGTCTAAAATCGAATAAAAAATATGGACATATGTTTCTTAATTTTAACTTCCTTCTTCGCCTCAAGAGGGCGCTTTAAAGTTTTGTTTCTTCAAACCTTTAGTATACTGTTTGTCCAAAAATTATAAAATTCAGAAAATAAAGTCTTTTCACGCTCCCCTATATTCTCGTATCAATTTTATTTTTACTACCACCAGGGGACGCCGCCCAGTGAAACATTTTACTTTTAGCCTCAGGCTATTGGTATTTTTCATCTGTTTTTCATAATTCAACGCATGCTAACTTTATAATATTGTTATCTGTTATAAACTATCTCAAAGTTTAAAAGCGATCAGATATTTTGTTTTCCTCATTTTAACAAATATGTTCATTATCTATATGAAAATTCATTTCTTTAATAAATTTAAAAATTGATTTTTTGACAAATCCAAAAATTGTGGACGGATTTCTTTTAAATGGACATATTATTAATTAGCGAACAATTTTACAGCCTGTTGCGCAAGAACAAAAATTCGAAAAGAATGTTTAAAAAATTTTTGTAAGTGTATTAAATACAGCAGTATAAAAGTTATTTGTTTTTTGTATCATGCCATGCAACCTGCAGTTTGAAAGAAGCAAATCTCAGATTAATGATATAAAAACAATATAAAATCTCCTAGTATGTTGAAAGCCATCTTCTTTGGAATTTCCGTTGATTGCAGATAATCTAAACCAGCAGACGTCTGTCGCCTTTTCAAAGAAGGAAAATAAAAGATTTTTCACTCCATTTTTAAGGATTTTTCGAGTTTTTATCGTATGACTGAGATAAATTTTCGAATTCCTGAAAGCTTTTTTTTTTTTTTTTTTCATGAACTATAGTCCTAATTTCGAATCCGTAAAATGAATAGAATAAATATGAATGACTAAAATTGATTGATGCTTTTGAATGACATCCTAGAGTACAAGGTACAATTATGAATTAAAAAAACGGGGGGTTCAGAGGGCTGCCCCACCCCCTAATTAAAAAAAAGGTCCCTCTGATTAAAAAAACAACAACAATGTTTTGCTCTCCTTACTGTTAAACAAATGTTCTTTTTTAATAATTTGGGTAAGTGAAAATTTTGATTTTTGGTATTTTTGGTAAAATGTATTCCTTTAAAAAATGTATTTCGAAACAATTTGAATTTTTATGCATTTTTTGTTTAATTTCACTCAAAAATACAGGTAAAAATAAAAGAGAAATAACTGATCGAATATTTATTCTCACCTTTCAAGAATTCGTCCAGATAGGTATTTGTTTCAAAATATATGAGAGGAGAAAACAAATAATAATTTTGCATACTGTCTCCCGGACGTTCAGCTGCGGGAGATAGTATTCATTTAATGCCAAAAAAAGTTCGCCAAAAAAAAAAAAAAAAAAAGCACAGGATATGTAACTCTTCACCTTCTATTCTTTCTACGTTTAACAAACACCTTATAAAGATATTTAGAATAATTAGAAGCAGAATTATATTTAAATAAAAGAGAATGTTTTTACATTATTTATTTGCTGTTTGTTAAGTATTATTTAAGAAAATTAACCAAACACAAGGATTTTCATAAGAGTTAATTAACAGGGTTCGTACTCTTATTTGAATAACAAAAATCTCTGACTTTTCCAGGCCATATTTCCTACAATTCCCTGACCAAAATTCACGACATTTTTAGAAATACGAATTACAATTCAAGATCTTAATGATTAAACTTACATCTGAAAATTAAAATCTATATCTTTTGACATTTACAATATATATATACATATATATAAACAAAACAACAACAAAAAAAAAAAAAACAAGCAAAACTAAAATACAACTCAGATGGATTCAAAGTATCTTTTTATTTACATAACTGAATTTACTATAGATATTAAACTTATATTATAAGATATTAAACATTTAACTTTTTCTAAATTTTTATTATCATGTCATTTATTTGTGTTGTTTCAGAAACAGTTTGTAGCGTAAAAGTTTCAATATTTTGTCTTTTAACATTTTAACTTCAACAGCTTTCTTTTATCTGTTTTTTTTCCCCTTGCTTTATAATTTTCATTCTTTTTCTTATATAATTATTCATGATATCTCATCCTAGCCATCTTAGCGACTAGGCGACAAATTTGTATCGCTAAAACATCTTTATTTTAAAAATGGGAATATAGCAAAAATTCTCCTTTTAAGGAAAAACTCAGAACTTTTTTGCAGACGCACCGTGAAATCGAGAAATGTTAACACATTATCATGTGCATTAAAAAAAAAAAAATCCCTGACTTTTCCCGGTTTTAGAAAAAAAATTTAATTTTCCCTGACTTTTTGAGCACTTGTCATTTTCCCTGACAATTCCCTGTTTTCCAGTCACGTAGGAACCCTGTAATTATGTACAAATGCAAATTCCTTAACATTGTCCAGTAAATAATCTGTTTCTTGCTAAGATTTTAAAAACAACTTTTACAATCTCTGAAAATGATTGCCCACTCCAGACACTGATCTAGGTGGCATTTAAAAACTTCATTGCTTAATCAAAGGGAGAAGAACAGTTATTCTCACTAAGTTGCCACGATATAAAATTTGAATAGATTGTATTATTTATTTACTTTTACTTTAGTCTCTTCCTGACAAACAAATAATATATGATCCTGTACAATTTTTTCACAATTTCTCTTCGATTTTAAAATGTTTCTTTTAGAATTTAAGGGAATTTTATTCACCTGTTTTAATTCTCAGAAGAAGCCATGAAATTTAAAATTTTATTAATTAAAAAGTTTTATAACTATCCTCTTCTTAAATAATTCAAAGCAGATTTTTTTTCAGTATAAAGTTTACTTGTAAAAAGCTTTTCTTTAATAAAATGAAAATTTCTGTATTAGTATGTAAAATTGTTTTAAAATTTAGCATTTTAATGCATTTAAACTAATAAGTATTCTAATATTAAAAATATAAAAGTATTCGGCTGAATATTTACTATTCGGTGCATCCCTATAATTTATTTATTCTTTTTTTCCATAACTAATATAATGAGAAAATTGATAATCAAGTGGAAGCATTGCAGTAATTCAGAACTTAAAATAATTCAAATTGGCTACATGTATTTAACTTTTAAATAATGTGTTTAGGAAAAAAGGTAATTTCGGTTTACATATTAAGTACTTTATTATCATTAGGCCTATAATTAAACTCATATAAATAAACGAAACAAGCTTTAGTACATAAAAAACACATATTTATAAAAATAAAATTCACTTACCTTGAAACTCGAAAATCTTTTTTAAATTCGGAATCCTTAAAAGATTTCATAACAAGCTTGTCCCACCAATGTGTAGAACGGAATTTTGCCCACAATCCCCGATCACGAAATGCAGGCATTACTGCAGCTTGGAGATTTTGCAAAAACAAATAGGCATTTTGCTTTCGTTTGCGGAGATATTTCCGACGCAGATTTCTAATTCGAATATTCGAATCTGGCGTCATAATAATGTCAAGAAAAGTTTGGATTAGCAAAATTTGATCAGCCATTTTTAATTCAATAAAGACGTTTATGCGCGAAGAACGACTTCTGTTTGTGTTTACACCGGAAGTCATACGCCAGTTCACTAAGCAACCAATCAAAATTCAGAAGCAAAAATTACGCAGTTTCCGGATGTTTGAAGGGGATTTGCGATTGTAAATGGGTGCAAAATGAAAGCTGGAATGATAGCGGCATATTCACAGGTCGTGTAAATCCGGTTTATAAAAAGTGGCATTGTAAACGCTGCTAATGATGCAGTTATGGTGGAAAATCAGAAAGTTTTTTCTTATGGAAAAGTTTTTTTAATGAAAAATAAATATACAATTTCAGTATTAAATTAAGTTGATTAATATTAAAAATTCATTTACGTAATGTAAATAATTTCTTTACTTAATGTTATTAAAAAATGGCACACAATTCTTACATGTAAAAAAATTTTAATCAAGTGAAAAAAATTTAAGATGGTTTAAAAATTCTAAATTTAGTAAAAATAACATAATTAGATTTTTCTTCCTACAAGCATATCTAAAACAAATCCAGTAGCAGAATGTGTGCCAATCAGTAACACCAGTATCACAAACCAAAATTTAGCTGCAAATCCCAACAATGCAAGATCAAATCTACTGCTATAGAAAATGATAGTACAGTAGACTTCCTCAAATGTGTACAAATTGAAACCAGCGGTAGTGCAGATTTTAGAATTTTGCAGACTTCTGGTCATTACGTTGTTTATATTTTTTAAACAATAGTTTGAATATAGTTAAGCACTGGAAATTATAATGAATGCTTTCAATAAAGAAAAATAGTAAAATAATTAAGTAAAATATTAAAATAATTTATTAAATTAATAATTACATTAAATAATTATGTAAAATAATAAAATTTAGAAAAAGATTAAAATGTTAAAAATAAAGTGTTTTTCTTTGCGTAAGTAGAGAGAATTCTCTTCATATAGAAATTTAAAATTTTTCTTTTCTTTTTTTTTTTTTTTTCATACACTATTCTAGAGCTTATTCCATATGTTTGTGTCAAAAAAGTGAGTAGATGAACCAGAATCAAGCTTTTTAGGATATCTACTTTTTAAATCATTGTCAAACATTTTTTTTTTTTTTTTTAGAAATATTGGAATTAGTCATATTAGTCAGAATTACTAACAAAATCATGAAAAAAATAATAAAAATCTTTATGAATGACACTGATTAAAACAGACACTGCAAAACGCAAAATAGTAAACACAAACAATGTGACTTTAACAGTTACAGTTGCAGGTATTTTGCAAAAGCTTGTGTTATCTTAAATAAGAAAATAATTTTCGCCAGAATCATAAAAGAATGAAACTTTATGCCCCGTTTATCCAGATTAAATAAACAGAAAAGCTTGATACATTATAAAACAGTTTTGAAAAAAACATTGCAATTGCCACCTTCTTGACTTTTTCAGAAATAAATTTATATTTTCTTCATTAAAAAGCTTGAGTTCAGTCATATTAACACGTGAATTACACTAGAATTACATATTAAAATATGTATGTAATCTTGAAAAAATAAAAATAAATATTGAAACATGTCAAAACCGAGAGCAAGAAAACTAACAAACTGTTTGGTTACTGTTTACACTTGCAAATATTGTGCAGGAACTACAATATGGCAAATTTTTGCTACAGATATGCTAATTTACATCAAAATCAAAAGTAATACAATTTTATTTAGTAATTAATTAGCTGTAATAGCCCAAAGAGCATGATTAGAAAAAAATTCAGTTGTGATTGCCACTGTTTTCAGTGCCATCTTTAATTTTCTTCCTGCAGCTGAACTGTAAGTTTCACTGTTTAGATAAAAAATGATAGATGTTCACACATTTTAGGGCTGCAAAATTTAAGAGAGTCATCTACTGTACTCTATACGAATAAAAGAAATTTTCGCTCTTTACTTGATATCGATACTTTATCGTGATTTTTTGTCATGAGGTGCCTAACCATCATATTTATAAATGCTGAAAATCTTGAATAGTTCGGCAACCAAAACTTTTTAAAAACTACTAAAGTAGACCATGTGGGGAAAAAATGGTCATTTACGAGCCATTTTACAACTAAATATCAATATTTTTTCTCGATTGCTTCACGCAGGTCACGAAAACATTATGTTTTTAACTCCTAAAAATTTCAAAGAGTTTAGTTGATAACAACTAATATCATTTTTTGTATTTAAAATATCAGATGACTATCCCCTCCCTCCTCTGTACACAAACACACTCCGTCCCTTCTTTCAGCAAATTTCAAAATTATGCATCGACTCTGAAAATGCAAAACAGAAAATACCAAACAGTATGTAGTTTAAATTTTCCAACACTGCAAACCATTTAAAAAAATATGAAAATTAACCCTTAAAACAAATTCATTCCCCAAAATCACTTTGTTTTTTTTTTTCTGCACAATTTCCCATAGGATTAACATTATGCACATTTTGGTTGAAAAAGTGCACAATTTTATAATATAGCACTGAAATTTTAATACTATCTACTACCTTTTAGCTAATGATCGAGTATGGATTTGGTTGAGGTATAATCAGATTTAGGGGTGAAATAGTATAACCTCGAAAATCTGGCATCGTTGGGACCAAGACTAAACCTGACTTTTAAAATTCCAGATTTTTGAAAGAATATCAAAGGTATTTCCAATATTGCTAATGGTGCCTTTATTCATAATTTAATTCACAGCCAATTGATATTTATATGAGAAAAAGAGAAAATATTTTTTTAAAACCTTACTTTTAATTTATATTTTCTTTGTTAAAAAAATATGTATTCTAATAAAGAGTGAAGACATTTCTTCTCGTAAAATTTCTGAAATAGCGACGTCAGTTTTATTTTAAATTCATAAAATACAAATAAATATAAATACATTGCTTAAAGGTTTGTCAAATACAATAAAATCCTTTAAAAACACATTAAAGCCATTTTAAAAAACCAAAACGTTTTCAACCGAAACTTACTCGGCCTTCATCAGTGAAAAACTAATAGCTATTGTCTTTCTGCATCCTCTAGCCCAGAACAGACCATTTTACTTCAAGGGTGGTATGGAATATAAGATAGAATGAAAAATATTTTTTCCCCCCAAAAAAGTACAGGTTTATCAATCATGTATTAATTCTTTCCAGACTGTGTGGATATCATATGATAACATATAATTAATAATAGTCTGTATCAATATGTTATCATATGATAACCACACAGTCTGGAAAGAATTTATACAAAATTGATAAACCTGTACTTTTTTGAAAAAAAAAGTGAATAATATTTTTCATTCCATCTTATATTCCATACCACCCTTGAAGTAAAATGGTCTGTTCTGGGCTAGAGGATGCAGAGAGAAAACAGCTATTAGTTTTTCACTGATGAAGGCCAAGTAAGTTTCGGTTGAAAACGTTTTGGTTTTATAAAATGACTTTAATGTGTTTTTAAAGAATTTTATTGTATTTGACGCACCTTTAAGCAATGTATTTACATTTATTTGTATCTTATGAATTTTAATTATTAATCAAGGTGAATTTCATACTGAAATTTTAACATTTTATTGTCAATTTTTTGGACAGTTCTTTAACAAGTTTTTCTTGGATTTAATACGAAGGAAAAAGAAAGATTTCGGAAATACAGTGTAGTTTCTCTAAAGCAGATATTAATTTCCAGTCAAATTTATTCATTTTTACAGTGACCCCTTTTCTTTTGCCAGCTCCTCGTCTTCTTTGAGCTTTAACCAGCATTATCAGCAGTTCTATTTAGCACAGTGTCAGCAATCTCTGTCTGCAATTCCATTGCTTTTAATTCATAAATAATTGCTATTTTTTCCCCATAAGTTGAAAGTGTTTACAAAACAAAAAGCTTGTACTTAAGATTTCTATGCATGAAAAAGGAAAAAAAAAATAAGTAGTTACACATAGAACCCTAATTTTTAGAAATAAATATGCATGAGAAATGCATGAAAATTACACAGTGTCATCAGAAACATATTTATAACTCATAATTTTGGTTTAAAAATTATAACATGTAAGGGGAAATAATAAGTTCGAATTTAATAAAAATTCCCATATATTCACCACTAAATAAAAAAAAAAGAAAAATAACAGAAGTAATACTCTGCTTTTTAAAACTAAATATTTATATCTTAGCATAAAAATTATACACAGCCTTTGAATGACAGGAAATATGTATGTATTTTTTTAAACATTGAATCCCCCCCCCCCTCCACAACGCAATTATTTCAAGACCTTTTACTGCTAAATGTCAGTATATTATGTATATATATAAACAAAGAGTGAAATCCTGTTTACTCAAATGAAAAATCTTACTTTTACCACTAAAAATGAATATTTTTTTTTTTCACTTTTTTTTTTTTTTTTCATTTAAAAATATTCTAAATTCAGACAAAATTGGGGTTCAATTAAGGTTATTATCATGGGCCCAGGAAATGCCGGGCAGGTCAGCTAGTAATTACCTCTTTGTTCCCAAAGCTAAAATAATACTACAAGTACCCATTCATTGGTTTTAAACAAACAAAATCACATCCTAGATGACAGAAAAAAGAATTTTTCAGAAATTGATACCTTAGGGGACTAGTAATGTAGGTTCACAAATAGGGATCTAAAATTAAAAATCCCCTTAAAACATCAATTTAATTATCACTAACCTAAATTCAAACAATCACAAATTTAAGGCCTTTAAACAAGTGAATGACATACAAATCCTCAAAACATTTTACTGTAAAGGATTTAAGTTAAATATGAAAATTTCTCAATTTCTTGGCCACACTGTCTTGAAGGCATTTTGCAAACTGAGAAGAAAAAACATTTATTTTATGAGAAAATCAGTATAGATGTTACCATTCATTGGTTTGCTTTTAAAGCAAGAAACATTAAGCTATTAAGAAATGATGTAAAAATGTAAAATAAAAAAATCAAACAGTTCAGTTTTGATAAGGAAAAGAATAGAGGCCCACATATGTGGACCCAGGTAGTGAAGCGGATAAACAATATTTGCATTAATTTATTAACAAAGAAAATGAAAGTACAGTAATCTGGAAGCATAAAGCATATTTTTTCAATCCAATATTTTCTTTAATACATAAAGAGCAGCAAAGAGCATTTTGTCATACTATAAAATAGTTTTAACTTGCTTAATATGACAATGAAGAATAAATATCGTTTATACTCGCGTATAGGTCGAGGAATATCTGACAATTTTCAGTAAGCAAATTTGGGGGGTCGGCTTATCCGCGAGTCAGTTGTAAAAACAAAAACTTTGAATACTGCAAAATTATGGCTTTTTATGTGTATGAATAAAAAAATAATATATAAAATATACAAATAATAACAATTTATCACTAAAAAAAATTTCAATGATTTGTTTTTGTTTACTTACTATTTTTTCGTATTGGCAAGTGAAATCTTTGGTTTGATTTTGTGCAAAATTGAAGTAAAAAGTTAGGGGGTCGACTTATACGCGAGTTGACTCATATGCGAGTATGTACGGTATATTTCTTTCAGAAATATTTTGCAAGCTCTATTTTCATATTCAGTCAAATGATAGTTGATACTTCATTATAGAAAATTTTACTTTATAAACACACACACACACACACACACAAGTCTGTTAATTGTATTTATTTTGTCTAATTACAAATATTAAAAATAATATGCACAAGGCATAGTTTAAATGATGTTTCTTTGTTGCCTAATTAACAAAACAATTCTAAAGTATTCTGAAGTTCTTAACTATTAAAATATTACTGAAAATATCTTTGCCTTTTTTTTATTATTATTATTATTTAATAATTGTACGATAAACACCATTTAAGCATGTTTCACAGAAAAGAAAAATTGTAAAAAAATACTTTTTTTGTTGAAGGAAAAAAAAATACAAATAATGATATAACAAGTCCAAAGTTATCATACACTATAAAATATTTCATCTGTAATTATCAAAGGCCATATCAATCAGACATTTTTCTTATTTAAACATTAAAAAATATACACAAAATGCTAGTTATGTAGTCGTAAAAAATCAGAGAGCAAAAATGATCAGGATAATTATAAATGACATTGTCAGATGATGAATACAGTGATATTTTAAAACAGGAAACATTTTTCTTTTATTTGCTTCTAACTTGCCTTAAAGTCTATTTATTCACTTTTATTTGCTTTATCTGACAAAAACTCATAAATGAGTCCTCAGATTTTTTTTCAATCATTCTGTGGTCATCAACAAAAGAAAGAGAAGTCTCAACAATGGAAAGAAGATGGATTGATTCGTCAGACATATTTCAGACTTATTATTTTTGTAGGATCTGAATCAAACATGAAAAGATATTTCTACACAACTGGCCAACATTAATAATTCGACAAAGAGACCACAGTTATCCTATTATCTGCCCATTTGCACCTTTAAACTTTTCTGCTTGGGAGAACATGGGGGGGGGGACAGGACAAAGGAAGGAAAATAATTCAAATTGCAGTTAGTGCAGTTTAGGTAAATTATGTTATTGTGAGGGCTGTTCAAATAAAGAATGATCGTAATTTTTTTATTGGCATACTTTATTGCACATAAATTTACCTTTATATTTGATTCTTAGTTTCATGTGTAGTGAATATGTGGTAATTATTTTGTTTATTTCCAGTAGTATGTCAGTGGCAGCCATGAAAGTTCAGATAATTTCAGTATCACCTCTGGCAATGATGGAGGCAACATGCAATGAGGAAGTATGCCTTCTAGAAATTTTGCTTTCATTGGAAGAAATTATCAGTCGAAGAGTACGCTGTAGGAGTTTAAGTATTTTTTCCCTGTAGCACAGTTATATGATGGTTTGAGATGTTTAAGAAAGAGACAGGTAATCATCTATGAAGGAAGATGGACATGGAGTTCCTGTAAATGAACTTACAGAAGTCAACATAATACCATTGTTATTATTGTCAGAAAAGATTATTAGATATGAGAACTGTTAAACGTATTGCAGTTATAATGTCAGGACACCCACACGTTGGTAACAGAAAGTGAACATGAGATGTGTTTGTGGGTTTTGAATTCTGAGACTCCTCATACCCGAACAACAGGATGTTCATGTGGAGGTTGTTCGAAATTAAAGGTGATGTTATATGAACATGAGATAAATCCCCTAATGTAATAATATGCATCGACTGATGATTTCTTCTGGTGAAAGCAAAATTTCCACCAAACAAGGGCTCATTGCATTGCCTGCATCATTCCTGTAGACGATAGTATCTGAATTTTTATAGCTGCCACTGACGTACTACTGGAAATAAATTAACAAAAAAATTACCACATATTCATTACACATTAAGCTAACAATGGAATATAAAAGTAAATTTATGTGCAATAAAGTATGCTGATAAAAAAATTATGATCATTCTTTATTGAACAGCCCTCATACAAAGTTACAAAAAAATATATATATATATATATATATATATATATATATATATATATATATATATATATATATATATATATATATATAGGGCTGTTTAATAGCCTCTGCTTATTAACCAGGAGAAGACCCTTTAATTGCCTTCGAGGAGGACTTAAAGGAATCGAGTGGGAGCGGAGACTTAATGTCCAATCCGCACCTTCCACCGGTACAGCCTGTTAGTACCCTTGCCTAGTGCATGGGGAACGAACGCGGATGGGCTTCCTCGAACCCACTTGGCCAGCGTGGAGGAATTTGGCCACCTACCCCCCTTATTTTACCATGAATTCACAAAATAAATCACGGCCCTTAATTCCCGGTGGTCTGAATGTTCCTGGTTACGGCAGCGATCAGAAAGACATGAAGACAAAGGGTGCTAAGAATAACCGGGCTCGGCTAGGCTGCCATAAGTTGATGACCTTGGCTACGTATAATGGACGATCCCTATCTTCGGAAAATCGTTTTCAGGAACTTGAAGAAGAATTAGAAAGAATCAACTGGGACATCCTAGGATTATGTGAAGTAAGAAGAAAAGGAGAAGAGAAGATAGATCTTGCCAGCGGACATGTATTATACTACAGAGGCACAGAAGATGGAAGAACAAGCGGTGTAGGATTTCTGATTCATAAAAGGAGGAAGAATCACATCGTAGAATATGATAGTGCATCAGATAGAGTTGCAAGGTTAGTAATACAAGTGTCCAGAAGATACAAGCTGCAAATTACCCAAGTTTATGCACCAACAGTAAGCTATACTGATGAAGAAGTTGAGGATTTCTATGAAGAAGTAGCTTCAATCCATCAAAAGGGAAAATGCTACATAAAATTAATAATGGGAGACTGGAATGCTAGAATTGGGGAAAAAGAGAAAGGTGAGTTATCAGTAGGAAATCATGGATATGGGGTGCGAAATGAAAGAGGAAACAGATTGATTGAGTTTGCAGAATGTGAACAGTTGTATATCATGAATTCATTTTTCAAGAAAAAGCCACAAAGAAAATGGACATGGCGTTGTGCAAATGGCTCAACAAGTGAAATTGACTACATCTTAACAAACAAAAAGCATCTTATTCAGGATTGCAGCGTTCTCAATAACTTCAATACAGGAAGTGATCACAGGTTGGTTAGATGCAAACTGTTGTTAAATACTAAAGTGGAAAGAATGAAGCTTTTGCAACACTCAAAGAAATCAATCGATATAATAAATCTCCAGAAACATAAAGAAGAATTCCATTTGGAACTTAAAAACCGTTTCCAAGTACTTCAATCAACTTTAGAAGAAGAGCAAGATGTTACAGTAGTGAACAAGAAACTAACCAGTACTCTACAAGATATTGCAAAGAAGATAGCCGGCGATGCACAAGTAAAGCAGACAAAGAAAATAACAGAAGAAACAAGAAGATTGATGAAGAAACGCAGAGAATTTAAAATGAAGAAAAACGATCCTAAATCAAGAGTTGAATATGCTGAATTATGTAAAACGGTAAGAAAATGTGTTACAGAAGATATCAGAAAATTTAACTCTGATCTTGTCAAGAAAATTCTAGAAGATAACAAAAGTTTAAAATCAGCTAGGCGAAAACTTTGTGTTGGAAGAAAAGGTATTTTTGCACTAAAGAGGGCAGATGGAACAATCACCAAAATCAATAAAGAAATAGTACACATTGTCAAAAAATTCTATAACGATTTATATAAATATGAAGATCAGAGGGAAATCAACTTATGTGATCCACGAGAAAACTTAACAGAAACCGATGCCATAATCCCAGTGACGACAGACGAAGTTTTACAAGCCTTTAAATTAATGAAAAAAGGTAAATGCCCCGGAGAAGATGGAATTACAATCGACCTTATCAAAGAAGCAGGAGAAGAATTTGCAAAAATGCTATCCTTACTGTTTTCCAAATGTCTCCAGAAGTCAGATGTACCAGAAGATTGGAATAATGCTGTGATGGTGCTACTTTACAAGAAAGGAGAGAAGGAAAACATTAAAAACTACCGTCCAATCAGCTTACTGTCAGTGATTTATAAAATTTTCACCAAAGTTTTAACGACAAGACTTGAATCAGCTCTGGACTCAGCTCAACCTAGAGAACAAGCAGGATTCCGAAGTGGATTCAGCACAATGGATCATATCCAAACGGTAAGGGAACTCATAGAAAAACATAAGGAATATAATTTACCTCTTTGCCTTGCCTTTATTGATTATGAAAAAGCATTTGATTCGGTCTACACATCAGCAGTAGTAGAATCTCTGGAGAACATTGGTATAGACAAACCTTACATCAATATTATAAAGAAGATTTACAAGAAAGCAACAGCAACCATCCGCTTGGACAAAGGAAATGCAAAGATCAAGCTTGGAAGAGGGGTAAGACAAGGAGACACCATTTCGCCTAAGCTTTTTACTGCTGTCTTAGAAAATATTTTCAAGAAGCTGGATTGGGAAAACAAAGGGATTAGAATAAATGGGGAATTTTTAAGTCATCTCCGATTCGCTGACGACATTTTAATTTTCAGTAACAGTCCTGAAGAATTGGAAAATATGCTAAAAGATTTGGCAGAAGCTAGCATTAATGTGGGATTAAAAATAAACTTGGAAAAGACTAAGGTGATGTTCAATTCATTTGCATCAAAAAAGAAAATCGTCTACAACAACACTGAAATTAAAGAAGTGCAAAGTTATGTGTACCTTGGGCAAGAAATATCATCTGATAATAGTATCATGAATGAAATCAATAGAAGAATAAGAAATGCATGGAGTGCTTTTGGGAAGAACAATATTATTCTGAAGAGTAGCATGCCCCTGTGCTTGAAAAGAAAGGTATTTAACCAATGTGTTTTGCCTGTCCTAACTTATGGAGCAGAAACATGGACACTAACAAAACGGATGGTACAAAGATTACAAACAACACAGAGAAGTATGGAAAGATGTATGCTAGGTATAACTAGAAGAGACAGAAAAAGAATAACCTGGATAAGAAGTCAGACGAAAGTTTTTGACATCATTGAAAGAATTAAACGGCTAAAATGGGAATGGGCTGGGCACATCGCAAGAAGACAAGACAATAGATGGAGCACAAACACACTACAGTGGTATCCCAGAGATGTAAAACGGCCAAGAAGACGACCTCAAGTAAGATGGAGTGATGAAATCAGAAAAGTAGCCGGTGTAAATTGGATGACTAAAGCACTAGACAGGAAACATTGGAAAAATCTGGGGGAGACCTACATCCAGTAGTGGATTGAAAACGGATGATGATGATGATGATATATATATAACCATTATATAATTACAAATCATCATCTATTTCCAATTACTAAAATTAATATATATATATATATATATTAATTTAGAAAACAATTTAAAAAAAAATGAGAAAATGCTAGCAGTTAATTGATGTGGAAAGGTGAAATAAAAGGAGAAAAAAAAATTCCTACAAAAAGAAAATGTTAGATAAAAGTATTTAGAATTATATTAGATAAAAATGAAACATTTCCTGGTCATAAAAATTCATGGCATTTGCAAAGACCAACTTTTGAAAAACATTTTGGTTCAGTTAGAAGAAAAATATTTAACAAAGTTGACTTCTAAAGAAGAAATTTCAGCATCATTTATGATGCTAAAATTTCTTGCAAAATAATTCTGTGGCACTGCTTTTATTATACCCCTTTTTTGCATCCACCATATCTTGTCTGAACAGAAAATGAATAATATCAGAAGAGAATCTTATGTTACAGATATTTGACTGCAGTAAAATGTATTTTGAAAATCTAGAGAAATTGCAACCATTCACAGCTCTAATGGGTGGCTTACTGTTAGTGACTAAAATTTATCATAAATTGGAATTTCTTAAACCCACAAAAATAAACTAAATGCTGGGTATATTGTGATAAATTGTGTTGACAAGATGACTGAATACTGTTGAATTATATCAAAACTCTCAACACAATAGACCTATGACTACTTTTTATTTATATATATATATATTCAATTTCTTCATATATTTGTGACTTCAAATTTATTATATATATATACAGTGAATTCTCGATAAGTCAAAGTCTGATAAGTCGAATATTCATTTAAACTGAAGTTTACACGAAGTCCCGACCCCTTTATTACAAATCAATGTTAAACTTTCTCGTTTTGTCGATGTCTACATCTTTTAAGTCTATTTTTTTGCAGAAAGAGAAATAACAGTAATTGGACTAATTTCTTAATTTTTCAGCCACAGCTCAAAAATACTGACACTTTCTGTCAGATAAAACTTTCCTGCACTCTTTCGCAGTCTTTGAAGGACTCTATTTTTACTTCCCACGTTGGACAGGGAGAAGAGTCTGTGAGATTGTAAATTCTAATTTGCCAAATTTCTCACGCTTTTATGGAATGATTTTTTTTTAAACTTTCGATTCCATTATTGAGCTTTCGTTTGTATTCTTTGTTTTAATGTTGAGTCTTGTCATTTTAGTGTTTATTGCTTTCACATCATGATACGTTTTTAGTTGGGTCTTTTAAAATGACGAAGCGGAAATTAGAAATTCTTACTTTAGGGCAAAAAGTAAATTTGATAAAAGATATTGAAATCAATCCTAATTAAATGAAAAAGATCTAGCCCTGAAATATGGTATCCCTCCCAACACGCTATCTACTATACTGAAAGAAAAATAATGCAATTTTCAAAAGACATAAGTCAAGTGTCTACCCAAAGTGCAAAAGGATGAATACGTTTGCCTTCCCAGATACCGAAACAGACCTCGTAAAATAGTTTATACCTTACAGTACACAGAAGAGTGTAATTCCTTTAAGTCATACGATATTACATGAGAATGCTTTGGATTTCACAAAATTATTGAATGTGTAAGGATTCCCTCCAAGCACAGGATGACTAGAAAAATTTAAAGCTAAGCACAACATTGTGTTTCGGACATAAGACACTGAAGTAAAAGATGTGTCTGATACGCTGTGTGATGAATGGAAGACAGTTTCATAACTCAAACTTCTTGCAGGCTATAGTGCGGATGACGTTTACAATATGGATGAAATGGGAGATTTTTTTACAAATGTTTACCTAACAAGTCAATGATGTTTAAGGGGTAATCATGTTCTGGTGGAAAGTTAAGTAAAGAACGTTTAAATGTGCTTGTTCGGATCAAATGCTTCTGGAACAGAAAAATTACCTTTACTGGTCCTCGCTAAATACAAAATTCCTCGCTGTTTCAAACATAAAAATTCATTCTGGTACAGTACAGATCCAATAACAAGGCTTGGATGACACTGATATTGTTCAAGGAGTACACATCAGAAATTTGGATGTAGTGTTTCAGGCAAAAAAGCGTTAAATGTTGATCTTTGTTGACCCGTGTACAGCTTAAGATCAACTTTTGAGCTTGAAATCTATCAAGTTAGAATTTCACCCTTCTAACACGACTTCTAAACTACAGCCAGCAGACCAAGGAATAATTAAATGTTTAAAACCTTCCTACAGAAAAAGGTGGAAGGCAATCGAGGATGACGAAAGTGGAATAAATCAAAAGTGTGATGTGTTAGAAGCAATTACACAGATTTCAAGTCCCTGGAACAACAACGTGAAAAAAATCAATATCAAAAATTGCTTCAGTAGATGTGGCTTCTTTGCAAGCAATGCCCACTCATGAGTTGAGAAGGAAAATCTACACAATCAAGTTATTTCTGAAGATGACGATAATGAGTTTTTAAATATTGATGAAAATGTTGCAGTTTGCGGAGAAATTAGTGCTTCAGATATAGTTGAAGCAATGAAAAAGATGGAGAACGATCCTGAGTCTGATGATGATGAGGAAGTAAATTGCGTTTCACCTCCAAACAATCAAGAAGCACATGCAGCAATGACTACAGTACAGCAATATCTCGAAAGTAGAGATGGTGTGGAGGATTCTCTTTTCGTTTTTTTACATACTTTCTGACTCGTGAAAGATAAAAAAATTTCTTCAAACAGTCATTA
The DNA here is from genome assembly GCA_963932465.1 of Maratus speciosus. NCBI lineage: Eukaryota > Metazoa > Arthropoda > Arachnida > Araneae > Salticidae > Maratus > Maratus speciosus. The sequence continues at coordinate 84,025,103 of OZ010796.1, read as the reverse complement.
TTAACAAGTTTTTTCAGAAAACTTGAGTTTGTAAGTACCTTATATGTAGAATTAAATTATATATCTCTTTAGCGCTCATTTTGCCAGACTCCGTTATTACAGTATAATTGCAATTCCTATGTATATGATTGAGTTGTTTTTTGTATATTTTCTGTATGTATGTATTTAAGGATTTTCGATAAGTCGAACTTATGATAACTCGAATATTTTTGCCGGTCCCTTCGAATTTGACTTATCGAGAATTCACTGTATATATATATATATACACTTTTTTTGAGGATGGGGGGGGGGGTGATAAAACAAAGATAGAAACAAGGAGAAAATAATCAGACACCAATAATGAACGGCACCTAATCCTCTTTTCTTAGTTGTATATAGAGATCAAACAAAAATTCAATTTCATTTTTGGCCCAAAATCTGAGTTTTGCGAAACATTCGTCTTTGGTGAAAATGCTGCCAAAAATTTGGTCAGACCAAAACTATCTGTATTTCAAAATCTTTCAACATCACTCATTGATTTGATCTGCATCAGCTCAAATGAGACACTCTTTATTTATTGCTGTGAGCTTCACTGTTTATAATTATCAGACATGACTGACTCAAGAAAATTATAAAGCATGTAATGCATATTGAAGATGCTTTTCACATGCTCATTAAAAGCTGCAGACTTAACAGTAATAGAAAATTTTTAGTTTGGAACTGCAGAAGTGCTTCGGATGATACTCTTTGAGAAAGTTCTAATATAACAGATAATCAAACAGCAGGAGTTGCTGTCTGTGCTGCTAAATTTAACAGATGACAGGGACAGCTACTATAAAAATTTCTTCCTGCAATTTCTGAACACTATTTTTTCATTAGAAAGCAGAATTAACATTTTATCTTCTGATCAGAAAAACAGGGGATATACCGTATTTTCCGGAAATAACGTCACAGCGTTAAACTAGATTTTTCTGGTTTGAAAACAAAAATGCGGCCAATAACTAGGTGTGGCTTGTAAATAGTACCAAATTTACTTCCGATCTTTATTTAAAATTTTGGAAATCTGGTTACAAAAAAAAAAAAAAAAAAAAAAAAAAATCCATGATCTTATGTTGTACTTCTGAAAAGAAAAAACAATGTCTTGCACAGCGGAAAGATATCAGCGTGTGCGTGTTTACAAAAGGCTCAATCAGACAGGGGAGATATGGGAATCTTTAAGCTCAACAAGCAACATTTCAAGATGCAAAGGGGGAGGGATTAGTCATGAAGGGCTGCGAAAAAGCTGCGTAGAAAGTTTTGCCTAACTTGGTAAGTGGGTACTACAAAAATTTGTTTATCGCTCACTTGGCATAGTGAAGGTGCTGTCTGTCTTCTGCCATAATTTTCTCTAGTATTTATTTAACCACACACTACATGTATATATATGTAATATGTATACTAACCTCTGAACTTTAAAAAGGTATGACTTGAACTAAATTTATGAGTGAGAGTAAAATAAAAAGTTGTGTATTGCAGTTATTAAAATAACCGCAGCAATCATTGGAAAACCAATAAATATATAAATAAAATAAAATAAAAATACTATGTTACTATACTTTAGATTGGAACTTGACATATATTTTTTCACTAAATTGTATTTGGATTTTGCTAAAACACAACTGTTGCTGTCAGTTTTTAGCACATTTTCTATATTTTAATATTGTATTTCTTATTTATAATCCCATGCAAAAATTTGTTTTGGAAAAAAAAAAAAAAAAAAAAAAAAAAACTTAAAAGCGCAAGAAACTAGAGTAATTTATGATAAAATGTGAATTTCAATTAGTTTTTTTTTTTTAATGTTACGTATACATGGTGTGTTCACAAAGTTTCAAGACTGGTCCTAGAATACAAAAGTTATTAAACATTTTTGTACAGCGAACTAAAATTCTTCGAAATATGACTTTTGGGCATAAACACACCGCAGCCAGCGCTTTTTCTATTATTCATAGGCACCCTGGGGGTCTTCGCATGCAAGGCTGTTAAGGCACCTTGTCGAAGCTGCTTGGGTCACTCAAATCGTGTCTAATCGCTTCTTTTTCAGGCCTTTCTTGATCCGCAGGAACAAAAATGTCGCTGGGAGCAAAATCGGGGCTGTAGGGGGCTTGCGGCAGTATTGCCACATTAAACTTAGGCAAAACTTCGGCAGCGGCTTCTCAGAGGGCAGATTGTCGTGGTGAACAATCCAATCATCTCTGATGTCTGGGCGGGCGCGCCGGACTCTGTCCTTCAAATAGTGGTGCATTCCAGCGTAAAACTGACCTGACCCGGCGCGTCCACCCAGACACCAGAGAATATTGGATTATTCACCACGACAATGCGCCCTCTAACACGTCGCTCACAGCTGCCGAAGTTTTGCTTAAGTTTAACGTGGCAATACTGCCACAAGCCTCCCTACAGCCCCTACTTCGCTCCCATCGACTTTTTTTATTCATCCGGATCAAGAAAGACCTGAAAGAGAAGCGATTCGACACGATTCCAGTGATCTACGATTCCAGCTTCGACGAGGTCTCTTAACAGCGCTGCGCGAAGACCCCCAGGGAGCCTATGAATAATAGAAAAAGTGCTGGCAGTAGTATGTTGATGATCAAGGGTCATATTTCGAAGAATTTTAGTTCGCAGTACAAAAATGTTTAATAACTTTTGTATTCTAGGACCAGTCTTAAAACTTTGTGAACACACCACATACGCTCTTTTTTAAAGTCATTCCAACATATATAATTTTTGAGTGGTTTTCTTTAAGAGGCTACCTTCACAGTTCACTCATGCGAAAAGACCCGCTCACTAATGTTAATTATGTGAAAGAATTTTTTTAAGGTATCTCGTTTGCATTTCCATATTTTTAAATGATTTTTTTTATTTGGGTAGCTGAGATCGATCTCTACAAAGGCCGTTTTTTACTTTTTCGATTTTGCTTGAAGATTTTTTTTTTTATGCTTCCACTTTTAAAGCCGGTTCCGTAAGTGAATGTAAAAAAAAAAAAAAAAAAAAAAAAAAAAAAAAAAAAAAAATGAAAATATTCAAATGCAAACGCGATATCTTAAGAAATTTCCTCTGCAGGATTAAGATTGTCGAGCAGGCCTTTTCGCGTGGCTGAAGAAGCCCTTAAATGTAATAAATGTTGGTTGGTTGGTTGGTTGTGTTTATGACGGCAAATTATTAACACGAGCAATATAGGCTCTAAGGGGGGGGTGTCTTCCGTGGGGGTCTTTCAAAGGTAACCTACCCCGTATTTACGCAAGGAAATCCAAGGTTCCAGGAAAACTCCGAACGATTAGGCCAAGGGGTGCAATTGGGTTCGAACCCAGCACCTCTCGTCTACCATCTTCGAGAGCAGAACCTCTCGGCCACTGGTGGGCCATAATAAATGTTGGATATCTTTTCTGTAAATATACAACATAAATAATAATCTTCAATATTTAAGAATATTTCTGTCCTTTTTTCTCATCAGAATTTTCCACTTCCTTTTCATTACAAAAAGTTTAAATCTTAATGTTTTAAAAAGTTTTCTGCTCTATTTGGTACTTATTATCTACCAATTATTAAGTAATCATAATCTACCTCAACACATAATATTTAAAATAATAATAAAAAGTATATTTAATTAAATTTCGTATTCATTATATTTTCTTGTAATAATGAATAATTATCCCATCTCCCAAAATTTCTGTTAATTTTCCCAGCACACAAAAAATATGAAACTTTAATTTCTTAAGAAGTTTCGAGCATATTTTTTAATTTATAATAAGTATTCAGTCACCTAAACTCCTGTTCCCAGAAAATGAAGGAATTTCTAGAAAATGAGGGGAAGCAATTTCTTTCTTATCTTTTTTAGCAACTTGTTTGTTCTCAAATCTCATATATAAAATTATCTGTTCTGTGAAAGAAAAAAAATTGTATTATTTTAAATATAATATATGATGGAATATATCTCGTATAATCCCCAAATCAAAAGATTCAAAACCTTTTTCTCCCTCTTTCCATCACTGCAGAAATATAACATCATTAAAAAGTTCAAAGTGGAAGATCTCTTATCGGCCGATAAATAAAAAGAAAAGAAACTGAAGGACTGCATCTACTTCCTTCCATTTTATTTTATGTGAAAATATGCAATATATCTTAACCATGTGGAAAACGCATATGGTTTTTCTGGTTCATAAAAGAACTTAAAAGCAATATAATTGACTGTTTCTAAACTGAACACTCTCTACAGAACATTATTTCATTTTGACTTTAATATAAATACCCAATTATGCTTAATTGGACGATTGCATCAAAGTGCCAAAAATACATCCATATACTTGTAAAATTTAATGATGTAACACGCATGACTATAATATGTTTTTTAATTCACTTCTCAATGCGATCTTGAACAAGCAAGACATAAAATGTTTTCACTGCTCTTTCTTTAATATGTATAATTAAATTTCTCTCTTTTCTTTCCTATCAAAGAAGCTGTTTTCATAATGTACACCAATCGCACACACTCGCCACAGTAAGATGTCGATTAATCTCACACTTACGTTACGATGCCTGACTTACCCAGTAAATGGGTAATTCAAATCATGCGGATATCTATATAAAAGGTGAGAGATTTATTTATTCCTTTTTTGCTATGATGAGCCAGAGCGCTGTATGCATTTATAGAACATGATTAATTGAGAAGCGTGTGAACTCACGCCAAGAACTGTTAGGGATACGTCAGGGTTACAATTTTCTCTAACAATATAACCATGAATGAAAATATACAATATCCGGTTTGGAGTTACCCATGATTTCGGAAAGCATTCTTTATTTATTATTAACATCAGAAATTAATATTTTTTGAGAATTAAACATTATATATATTTAAAAAAATTATGTCATAGTATTTTTTATAATGTATTGATGAGTTTCCTCAAACTGACATATTTTAAAGACGCTATCAATTCCCAATAAAACATTTTTAGCTGCATCATTTTTAATGTAAATCAATGCTGTTAATTTAGCATGTTTGTCTGTAAAACACGTTTGTTGAACATGGAAATGTTTAAATAAGAATAATTTTATACTAAACTAGTAATAACCTAGTGGCTGTCAGATAAAAGGTTGTGCACCTTTAATAATAAAAATAAATAAATAATTTATAAATCTTGAAATAGTTTCAAGTAGTATGCAATGCATATTAAATACATTATATGTATTAGCGTTTATAGGCATTTAATATCAATAATGTAAGTAAATTTTTATAAATTTTAAAAGTATTTTTATTATTACTCTTCCATTTTTTAACAATAAAATTAATTGCAATGTTAAGAAGAGATTTTAGATACCTTTTTACTTTTTATGAGCTTTAATAGTGTTTTGTCTACTTTTTGACATTTTCCAATTTAAAAATATCTTCTAGCATAGAAATAAGTTTTAATGTTAAATATTTTTTCACGATCACTTTTAGAAATTTTCATGTCCCTGAAAATATGTTTAAAATAGTAAATTTGTTATTTGTACCCAACCACTGGCAGAAATATGCAAAACTTATAATTTTTATTCTTTTAAAACATCATTGCACAACTAGGCAGAAAGACACCAATTCTATTTTCCCTTAATTTAAAAAAAAAAGGACTAACATAAAGCGAGGATAGACAAGGGATATCTCACGGCTTCTTCGTGCTACTAACACTGATGGTGTAAAGATCCCAGCATTAGATATAAATGCAAATGATATGATTCACCTTTTACCCTATCAAAAATAGTTAAATTGCCTTTCAAACTGATTTTAAAGAATTGTTGATAGACCAATATAATAGTAAGAAAAACTGGAATATACTAACTATAATTTGAAAAATAATTTTTAAAGAAATTGTGCAAGGGTGTCCATTACTGGCACATTCCTCCTATATGAAAAAAAATATCTCTGGATATTTTTTTATGAATTATTCGCTATTATTTACACATTTCAAGGTTTTTTTTAAATCTTTTTTTAATACCCTGTATTCCGGTTCATAAGCGCACACCTACTATTTAAAACTATATATTTTTTCTGTTTTTAGGCATATTCACCATATTACGCAGACACACACATTTTCAGAGAAATCTTAATGAAATATGAAGCATGAAAATACAACAAGGGGCGTACGCCTCATCTCTATCCCATGCACACTTGAAAAAAAAAACTTTTATGGATAATTTAGAATAACTGAAAATTTCTGGAATTTCAGAATTACTGCACTAATAAAACTGATTGGCAAATAGAATTGTTGCTTAAATGATTGACGAGCTTTTAATTATTTTTAAAATATACAATTTGTTAAACAAATTTTATTTTATTCATAGTTAAATTTGATTAAAATTGAATTTCTATGCACATTTATAAGGCTATACTCAAAAATCTTTCGAATTTAACATCAAAATTTTACTATAATCTAAAGGAAAGACATTTTGTATAATAAAGAAATGAAGTTAACGTTTACATTAATAATTATTAATTGTAAAATTTCAAAATAATTTCAGGAACAGATTTAAGCAGTATCTGATAAAACATTTTCCCGTTACTTTATTCCTTTGTAGGAAATACAATCAGTACACTAATTTAACAGGATATAAAGATAGTATTGCAAATCTTTTAAAAATTAGACACGGCAAAAATTGAGCAATTGAATATGTTACATGATATAATATACCACACACAGAAACATTCATCTAATATTTTTGTGTAATAATACATTCAAGATGACAGAAAATGCTTCTGTTTGTTTACATTGGCGAATTTGGCAACAAAAAGACAAAACACTATGAAAGCTCATAAAAAGTAAAAAGATATCAAAAATATCTTAACACTGCAATTAATCTTATCGTTAAACAAAATACAAGATTAATAATAAAAAATACTTTAACGTTTATAAAAATTTACTTACGAGTATTTGTATCTTGCAGTCATCGAAAGTTAATACAGCTTGCTATTTGGAACTGCCGCAGGATCTTTGTCTTTTATTGTAATACCGTGGATGTCAGTAAAATATTTCTTTACTGTAAATTTCTTTTGTCGTATAAAAAATAATTTTTTGCGACTAGATCTTAAATGTTTAATTTGTTTTCAATACAGACGAACATGCATATGCATGTAAACACTAACGGCAGCCATTCAACAGTGTTTATTTTTATCAATAAATATGCATGTATAATATAATACGAAAAGATATTTTTAAAAACCCAGTTTAAACCAAAAAAAAACTGATTTAAACCAAATTAAGAGGGTTTTTTTTTTTTTTTGGTTAGAAAAAAAACAGTTTTTTTCCAACCCTGAGAGTTAGCAGATATGCAATACAGCTTTTTTTAACCTCTTCAGTAATTATTTTTTAAACTGACCCCAATTCTACCTTTCAAATTCCTACCAACCTTGTTAAACTTACATAATTTTTGTAAGTAAATTTAATAAGCTCATGCCAATAAGTGTTGTAAAGGATAAAAATATCATACACAGACTTTCTAGTGTTTTCAATTCTCACTTGCACTTCAAACTTCAGGATTTTAAACATTGAAAAAAAAACCCATACTATTATAACTGCTAACTTCGGAGGAATAAAATAAAGTAGATTCTAGTGACATTCTCAGACTTGTCAAGTTTCTAAAATGAAAAAAACCCGAGACTTTTTGCTACTGGTTACTTTATCGATATTTTGACATCGATATTTTTACACACTAACCACTTCAACGTTTGCCCCGAGATAAGTTGGGGGTAAAAGCACTGTTTCTCTATACCTGTCGCTGGTGAAGTGGTTAATGCAAAAAAGAATACATATAAGTCAAATTATCACTTTTCTCTCTTTTTTTATCATTTTTCATAATACAGAGGTACTTATGAACAAGCAGAAATAAATAAGATGGAAATAAATGTTATTCCTTCACACTATTATTTTTCAATTTACATTCTAGTACAATCTGAAATATCTAATAAAAATCTTATAAAATACTAAAAACAAAAAGTAGCCAAAATCAGTAAATAGTTGATGCAATAAGTTAGACTAGTTTTACTTTTTATTGGGGCATGGGGGGGGGGGGGGCATGTACAAAAATAAGGATTTGCATTCCATGCTTTCTGATAATTATGAAAAAATTTTCACAAGTACCCTAAATATTCTTTAAGCCTAGCTTTACATAATAAAAAAATAAATAAAACAGATGATAGTTAAATATATAACAAAAACATAATTCATGGTGGAGCAAAATTACTTTAATATTAATAATAATAAAATATTTCTATAGTAATTTTGGCCCCATACTAAAACAATGCTTTATATTTCTCAAAATAAATAATAGCTGAAATTCCAAACTAGAGGCAGCATTAGGTTGGGCAACCTGATTTTACTGGGATCTGACCATGTTTGATGTGATTATTTACTTATTTGGTTAAGTTTTGAATATTTTGGGTTGGGTTGATATAATTTTTCAAAAAGCAGCCTGAAAATGTTACAATTAAAAAAATAATAACTATATATCTGAATGTTAATATGTGCATATATGTTCAATTTTATACACAAAAAAATATATATATAATTGTAGACTACTTTTCCATAATTGCATTAAAATGCTGTTTAATTTTCTTTCATCTTGGGTTTGAAGTGTGTTGCGTTTCAGGTTGATTTTTTTTTTTTTTTTTTTTTTTTTTTTTGGTCAGGTTCAGATCAGGTTTTAGGCTGACTGTAACCAGAATTTTTGGGTTCAGTTCAGGTATGTCTATTCCAAACTACTCGCTTAAAATCTGAGGTCAAAATATAATCAGAATGGAGACAACAGAATTTCTGATTCAGCTGAGGTAATGGAATAAAACGTAATATCGATAAATAAAACAAACAAGATAAAAATAATTCAATCAATTCAAAAAATGAAACACTCAAGATGCAATTCATGTGATTCTGATGATACAAATATAGCATATATAGTAAATGCGATTTGATTTCCCTCACCGTTTTCATCCCCTTCATCCTAACAATTCCAAATGACTGATCATACGGCTTCGTGCATACAAGCAGACAGAGAATCAGAACATGTGCTTTCATTTTAATGTCAACTAATTCTATTCAAGAGGAATACATACTTTTTGTGCCCAAGAGCTTTGCTATGGCAGTTTAGAAAGAAACCCACTCTTATACAGGCTGCACACAGTACCGTGAAAAGAAAGGAATCATCTTCATTAAAGATTCAGGAACATTTATCTAATTCACACCAGGGATACAGCTGTTATGTTAACAGTCATACATCACAGATTGGAAACTAAATTCACATATCTAAAATTTAAAAAAGACATATTTAATGATCATCCAGAGGTTAAAATATGATTTTAAAAAATCCAGAGTCTCTGGCCAAAAGCAAGAAACTTGGCAAGTGTGCATTCTGTGGAAAAGCATGTAGTTTAAAAACCTAGGCAAATATAAAAATTACAAAGAGAGAGAGAGTTGTAAAACATATCTTTTTTAAATGTGTTGTATTAACTTTCTAGTCAGATTAAAAATATTTCATCAGAAATTTTCCCACAAGAAATAATCTAAAGAAGTGTTTTGTTTAACACTAATCAAATAACTCCAACCACTAAGATAATTACTATGGCCATGTTATTTTTCTAGATGCACTGATGTTATTTTTTTTTTAAATAAATTTACATTTAAAAATGTGCTATTTATTATAGTAGTTTCAATAAAAAATTTTAGGAACTACAGTCTAATTTATGATTTTGTTTTTAAAATTTTAAAATATTAACAAATTTGCCCAGGGCAATACAAAAGTACCGTCTATCCACTTGACCAATGGTATTCTTTGTTTTTGTTACATCTGCATCTAAGCAATATGAATGACAATTTTAAACTTCAGAAAAAATAGAAATGACCTCCAAAAAACTATTCTTTTGAAATAATAATTATTCATCTTTTTTTTAAGGAAAGGTACTGCTGAAAGCAAAAAAGAAGCTTCTACACAATTTTTGAAGGGGAGGAGTGGGAGGGGCTAAAAGAAATGCCATTTAAATCTGCAGAAAATCTGAAAAAATAAAAATGTCTTTCATAAAATAATTCTTTTAAAAAAATAATAAATATTCATTTTTTTAAATGAAAAGCTCCATTGAAATTAAAGAGAGAAACTTTTATAGATGGGTGTATATATATTCCATTTATATCAGGTCATGGGGATGTCAATTTAAAACTGCAGGGGAGGGGGGGGGACAAAAAAATATGAAAAAGATCTCCAGTTTTTTTAATTGTAAATATTAACATTTTTTTAAACAAAAGGTACTATTACAATTTACATTACAATTGGGAAGATAGTACCTAAAAGTAGAAATTTTTAACTCTAAAAATAAGAGTTGAAAATGGATAAAAGATGGAAAATATGAAGAACTTCAGAAAATAATTTTTTTGAAATAATAGATATCTTTTTTTAAGTGAAAAATGCTATGGCATACATGCCAAATTTTTAAATTGTCAATTGGTAAAGTAACGGATGAAGAGTATTTCCAATTCTTTTTTCAATATTAATATACGATCCATGTAACCCACTTTTTAAGCAACACAAAAACATTTTTACATGTTGTTTTAATTACATAATAGATGTATATTTTATACACAGTGGCAACCATTACAATGATAGTGAGGAAAGTGTAAATTTTAACATTCATCAAGAAACTGACTTTAAAGACCTAGACATTGCTTTAATTTTTATTGTTTAAGAACATCTAAATAAATTTATTCAAAACATGACTTATTTTTACATACAATGAAAATTAAAAGATTCCCTCAAATGATTTTTGACAATGAAACCTGAACTCATTCCTTTAACTTCCTTTACTAAATTTATTTTATTTCCTTAATTAACTCATTCCTTTACTAAATATCACTCCCGCATTCAGCGTTTACTGTTATTAAAAGCAATTAGATAGTAATTTATTATTTAAGGAAAGAAAAATGAAGCTTGGGAGAAACTTCACAAAAAAAAGTGTAAAAATAAGTATCCTAAGTGTAAAAGGGTAAAAGTTGACAAGTATGTAGTAGTACCAGAAGTACTGTGAACACTAATGTTTTTCCTTTTTTGTAATTCCAATGAAGCCTCATTTTAAAATGCAATAATAATGGAATGTTTTTCTCTTTGTACTTGAACTATGACTTACCTAGGCATACATGGAAGTGATCAGAACAGCAGCATATTGAGGAAAATTGAAGTTTGTTAATTAGCATTTAATAAGAGTTTTTAATTAATATCTTGGCTTGTCAAAAAATACAAAACCTGAATCTTAAGTGCATTCAAATATGTCTTCATCTATCCGTATAGAAATTTGCAGCAATCTATGTGCAACAGATTTTCCTACATGTTGGGTACAGGAAGAAAGACCCATATAAACATCTCTCTTTTATTAAAAAAAAAAAAAAAAATTATATGTCTGTTTTAAATACTCATGAAAAGTAAGAAAATAAGATAGTAAGAGAGGGGGGAGGGAATCAGGGAGTATCCCCTTAAAAAAAGGAGGCGGCAGATATATATACTATATTTTAATTACTTCAAAAGGAAAACAATATGTAATTAATAAGCAATTGCTCCCTAATGGTTTAAAATTCAAAGTTTTGCTTTAAATTCATATTTAAGTTTTTGATGTATAATACTGCAACAGGATGGTTACAAATATCTGATGCTAAAATTTCTAAGTCAGCATTAAAATAATGAAATTTTCACAAATATCCTTTTCAAACACTATTTTGATGCATGCATTCATAATTTAGTAATAGTGGATATTGAAAAATCAAGCCCAGTAGCGTCGTGGTCAGCATGCCTGTCTGCCACACTACAGGTCGTGAGTTCTGCTCCCGACTGGGCAAGGTACATTCAACCTTTCATCCTTTAACGGGGTCGGTTGATAAAATGAGTAGCAAGCTTGCTTGGGACCTAAACACCAAGGGTCTCGCGTTGGGTTGACCACCTGGCCGGGGCACATGCTGAATAGCACCTCGGGGCCCAGGGTCAAGTAAAAAGAGTTGGGCACTGTAGGCCCTGATCCTTCATGGATCGTATAGCCACAGGTTTAGTTTTTTTTTAGATATTGAAAAAATAATACTACAATATATTTAAACAGGAGTCATAACTAACATAAATAATTTCATTTTTTCCTAATTTTTCTAGGAGATTCTACTTTAAATATCAATTTATTCAATTTTTCATTGTGGTCCTAAATACTTTATATTAAAATTATCTGATAATTTGAAGTTAGTACCAAAGTTTCCTTTTTAATGACGATATTGTTGGAAATAATAACATTGCTCCCATGTATAGAGTCATACTTTAATTTAATAAAATAGATATATAAAAATATGCCTTCACAAGAACATAGTACAAGTCATTCCAATTTTGAAAATGTAAATTAAAAATTACATAAAAAATTTTAAAGCAATGGCAGACCAAAGACAATCTGTTTATTCTATTTATTTTTTACTTGAACAAAAGACAAGAAAGAAATAAGTAATGTTGATGATTTTCAAAGAAGAAAATACTGTGGTCAAGAAAGAAATACATTCAAATTTTGAAAAAATTTGACTTTTTTTCTCAAATTACAATACAGATGAACATGAGTCAACAACAGGTCATGACAGAATTAAATATAAATTTCAAAATTATAGTCCAAACCTACATGTTATAAACAAATACAAAAACTGTTTAGCTATGTTTAAAAAAATTTTTTATCTCCTTCTCATCTTTAAATGCATTAAAATAAAATAATTGACTTTGACAAAAAAAAACAAAAAAAAAAACATTATTTAATTACAATCATTATTCTAAGTGTATTCAGTGTGGCCCAGCAACCCAATATTTACAGATTCCACCATGCAGTTTTTTACGCATAAAGCCATTAAAAAGTGTTCATTTTGCCAAAATAAGAAAAAGAATTGGCTCAGTAAAACAAAGCATACCGAATATGCAAATAACTGCACTCTATTACTTAAGAAATAATAAATAATTTTCTGCTTTTCAAATTAAATTATAGTTATGTACCATGTAGCAATGTATAAGATCATGCTGTCTGTAATTAATCAAGTAGTTAACACTTTTAAGAGTTATTATATTTAACTATCATTTTAAAAAAAATAAACGGTCAAGTGCAAGTATTACTCGCGCACAGAGGGTCCCGTAGAATAAACATATGAATTTCTAATTGTATTATTTTTAAAAAACATTGCCAAAAGAATACCAAGACTTTGTAAAAAACTATACAATGTAGGGTTGGGTATAACTGTATATATTAGAAAAGTGTAAATATTATACCATGAAAGTTCAAAGAGATATGGAACCTAAATAATATAAAATATAGCTATTCGTATAACTCTTTTTTTAATATTATCCTAATCTGTTTATGATGAACTTAATTCGGTATTGACAATAAAAGCAGTGCATAGTTAAACTTCATTTGGCATTTCATAAAACTAAATTCAGCGTAGTAATAAACTTTATTTCTACAGTGTAGCTAAAACAAAACCTTTGTTCAAAGTTTAAATTTGGCATTGTGCTAAGCGCAATCAAAAGCACGCTTCGATAGGAGGTCTCAAAGTTGCAACACTGCCTTGGTCAGTGCAGCGTTTTTCCATATAGGTTTTTAATTAACTTTTAAAGTCACTCGAGGCATATTGAGAGATACACTCAATGCAAAATCGCGAATCCCACAGTATTTATGCGATTCATTGTAAATTAAACCTTCTGAGGGCAGTGCCCTTAAAAAAGGACACCTAATTTTAATTCCAAAACAGACAAACGGCACCAAGAATATTTAATTAAAATTTTCCTTTTATCATGTACGTGAAAATAAGCAAGTTCACATTTTCTAAGAAATTCATTCATAAATTCTGGTGTCAGTTCATTATTTCATAAGTTTATAAATAGAATTACTCTGCGCCAAAAAGGGTTAAGTGGTCGTAGGACTCTTAAAGCTTCAAAATTTAAGAAATTTTAATTTTTTTAGATGTTAAACTCGTATCTTTTATGAATATTTTGTTATAATTGTTTCCTTGAAACTCCCATTAGAACAAAAGTTATGGCTTTTAGAATTATACCCGCTCAATAACTGAAGGGGCGTTTCTGAAACTTTGAAGTCATTTTTCTCCAAATGGCGTTTTTTGGTCATAATGCGCAGGATACCTCAAAAACTTCTGAATATTTTTTCATGAAATTTTCAAAACATATATTTCATGTTAGTCTGTATAAACTGAACCTAAAATTTCCTTTTTATTGTTAAAAAAATAGATGATTTTACTGTTGGAATTTTCAAAATTTTGTATTAGCTAAATGCAACATTGCATTAAAAATATAAAAATACTTTAAATACAAATTTATTTAAGTTCAGGGAAATCGTTACAATCTGAAGTATAAGTACACCAACATTTTCATTCTAGTTGCAATATTTATTTTTTTAATCCTGTGCGTAAACTGGTATGCCAATTTTTTGTTCGACAAATGTCTAAAAGTTTCGAGCCCCCTATAAATACTAATTCTGTATCTTGCAATTTTTTAAATACATGAAACAAAAGAACAGACCTATATCTTTCATCCCAATTAAAATTGTGTTTTAAAACCATATACATTTTAAGACATTAAATGTTGAAAATGGTCTTTTTTTTTCATTTTTTAGGTTCCTGAGACCCCTTAAATTAGTATGTTTTTAGCAATTTGACGTTTATTGCTTTTATACTGTTACTGGACATTACATTACGCATATACATCATTAAAGGTTGTTAACTAGGCATAGAGCATGCCGCCCTGGCCTTTTGTATGTCCAAACTGGTCGTATCTTTAAAGGTTAATATCTCGGCTAATTACCCATGATTTTTTTCGAAAATCATTATCAACAATGCTTTTATACCTCTGCAACGATAGGTATATCCACCGATGCTCAACAATTTTTCTGAATGCCCGTAAATCGAAATTTGTGTATAACAGAAAAATGCTAATTTCTCAAAAACTATGTGACCTAGGTTAATCGCTATAATTTTCCGGCAAGGTTTATATTAACATCTACTACCTCTAATTTTTTCATAATTTTAGTTTCAGTAGATTTGGAATTAGAGGAGGGGGGGGGGACATATTTTTGCGCTACATTTTTGACAGTATCTTCGAAAATATAATGTCTAAAATTAAAAGGAATGTATTTTTGAGTTCAGCATTACGAAAGCTTTCACAGGATACCCCACATGATATACAAAGAAAAGATTTTTTTTTCAAGTAGCATAATTAGCCCCTCTGCATTTTTACTAAATATATTTGTGAATGTTTATTAATCTGAAAATATGTGGGTCAATGGTCTTTATTACTTCTCCGAATTTGAACTTTCCACGTTCCATAGTTTACGAGTAAAATGGCTGTGACAGACAGACAGACACAGGAGTGATCTCATAATGGTTCCGTTTTTACTTTTTAAGTACGGAACCCTAAAAAATATATTAACCGTGTTTTTTTGTGCGGTATACTGACCAACTTTTACAAGCATCCCATCTACCACAGTTGAAACCACTCTTTAAAAAATCAATTGATATAAAAATGTATTAAACATTTTTGATAAATATAGTGGTCAATATGTTTACTTTTTTGGATTATAAATATTTTTTTTAAATAATCATTATGGTTAAATATCTACATTATTCCCAATAAAAAGCTACCACAGAGATTTTCGTTTGAAAATACTGATATAAAAAAAAAAGACTATGATGACTCCTGTAAATAGCAACACCTTCTCTGCAGTCATGTACAAAGTATCACGGAAAAGAAGGTAAAAAGCATTTTATATTATTTTAAAACAAAAGGATTTTTCTTTTCTGTTTAATATATATATATATATATATACTTTATTCACAAATTCAAGCTTTACTTTTTTCCCCCATGACTGTACCAATGTGTAAACACGCCCTCCCCTACTAACTCTGCAAAAAATTATTATAGAAGAAAGTTACTTGTACCAAACGATTGGAAACAAAGTCTACTTTTATATGATGAATATCAAATTTTCTTAGGGGGCCATTTACGTATCATATAAAAATGAACTCAAACTTTGTTTTTTTCAATAGCAATACTCAAGTTTGATACCATAAATAATTTTTACACCCTTCAATTAGCCTAAATAGAAAATTTCATGAAATTTGTATGATTATTTTCAGAGAAATTATTTTAAAATGAGCTTATTTAGGGGCTGCATTCAAATTGAAGTTTGGTACTTTATAGTTGAAATGTACAGAATGATTATGTCACTTCAATTAATGTATTATTTCTTAAAAATACGACCGTTTCACTCGGGCAATATGTTTAGACTATTGCCAGCCCAAATGTTTCAATAAAATGAGTAAAATACATTTTTAAAAATTATGCTTTTCTGCACATCATAGGACCCTTAAACCATCATTTTGAAGTTTTTTAATCATAATTCGAAAACCATTTCGAAGAAAAATTTGAAATTGAGAATTTGCATAAAGCAAGACATAATATAAATCTATCAAAAAAATAAATAAATAAATAAATAAATAAATAAATAAATAAAATGAATCATAGCTTACAATTCATATTTTTTTTATATTAATTTCATAACTTATTATAAAATTTTTTAAATTACAACTTTGATGTATTTATGTTTGGGATTTTTAGTATTATAACCACACAAAAAATTATCACATTAGCATTATAATTTCAGGAGATATTAATAAAAATATGAAAATGTAATTGAACATTAGAAGCTCTAAATTCTGAATGTTTATAATTCAAAAAATTATCATCCAAATGACTTGAAATTTTATTTCTAGGCACAGTTTGAGCCGTAGATTAAAACATTGTCAAAATTGGATGTTGTCATTGCAAAAAGCAAAGTTTGGTATGGTTTTGATTTGTAGATGGCCCACTAACCAAATTTTATATGCATCATTTAAAAATAGACTTTATTTCCAATTGTTTGGTACCAGTAACTTTCTTCTATTATAATTAATTGCAGAGTTAGTAGGGGGTGTTTACTTTTTTTCTATAACTGTACAATACACCTGCAAAGAAAAAAAAATCAAACTATGGTCGTTACTTCAATTCTAAAAGTTGGAAAATAAATCTATTGCTACTTATGTATTAATTTTCACAATCCTGTTATAGTGGAATTTTCTTGAAGGGTCGTCTACATATTGAAAATTTTATCAAATTGTCATTTGGTCAAGAACTTCAGGAATAATGCAGTTTTAAAGTTTAGACCTCCTAGAGTTAAATTAATTTTTAATTGTTGCAAAACTGATTGCAATGTAGGTAGCTTTTTAAGAATAACTCAAACACCACTTGGTCAAATTCGTTGTATTTTGGTATTCACACATTTGAAGCTTCTGGGAAATCTATTTATGGTAAAAAATTCTTAGCTTACAATTCATATATATTTTTTAAAAAATTAGTTTCAAATTTTAAATTTGAATAATTCCAAAAGTACTTGAGTGAGTGACTTGGTATTCAAAGGCAAAATTTACCCGAGAATCTAAATATGATATGGAAATTAAATGTTAATATTAAAAAGATTAAAGTTTTATATAATTTCATTATGCAGATAAATCCCAATCAAGGAAATTTCTCTATAAAAGGATTGTAGAAAATAAAAAGCTTTTTAAAAAACAAGGAGTCTTAGTGCAAATAGCTATATTTTGTGACCTTTCAAATTGAGTAATGACCATTGTTTCTTTTCTTTTCTTGAGATTGGGGGGGGGGGGGGGGAGGGTGATGATGCAAGTACTGTACAGGTGATTCTCCAATAAGTGGCTAATTTCATTTAGTGAAAAATAAGTTACATTTTAAACAATTTTTCTTTATAAATTGATAAGGCATAAGGTAGTGAGTAATATACAACATTCTGGCACAAACTTTAAATAGCATTTATCTTTAAAAACGTCATTTTATAAATTAATTGGTTAATCAATGTGACTACTGTCCCCAGGATAGTTGTTTCTATTATAAACCAAGATATTATTAGAATTTTTCTTTTTATATATTCTTTGATACCCTATCTGCAAAAAATTTGTATTTCAAGTTTTAAGAATAAGGGGACAGGAAAAAATAGTAGTATTCATACGGACAGAAGTGACATACTTCTGAAAAATATTTAATTAGAATATTTTAACAATTATAAATTATTCAATATCTATTATTTTTTTTAATATTTCAAAATTAAATTAATCCTTTAAAAATAAATAACCAAGAATAAGATTATGGGTCTGAATAAATGAATTTATTTAGAGAAACAAATAGTAAGAAAAAACACTGTTTAGGTACAGCTAATATTTTTCACTTTAAAATTTATAATCATACAAGTTGTTTATAATAAAATATCAGGAAGTAGTTGAAAGAGGAGGAATTTCAACAAAACAAACATCCATCCTTTTTTCACTTCCTGGATATCTGGTATATTTGGCCAATAGAATTGGCTACCATTTCTTTAAATATGTCGTTACTAATTTCTCAAATTAAAATTATTCAAAACAAATGTTGTAATAAGTAAATGGAAAAATAAAATGCTTTGATGGTAATAAAATAAAAATTAAATTTAAAAAATTTAGAAAACCAATTTCTATCATACAAAACTGCAACCCAAACATCTACACTAATAGGTTCACTTTATAAATCAGAAAGTTGATACTTGAGAATCTTTACAATCATTAGGAGTATTCTTAAAACAGGGAGAATGTCTGCAAATGATGGTTCTTAACTAAATTATTGGTATTTTTAATATGTGTCACAGATGAAATAGCTTAACAGCCTACACTAGTCACACAAACGAGAACGCTTTTTTTTTTTTCTCTACTTTCTTCTTGTGAGCTTTAGCAATAATAGATAATACAGCTGTAGTTACATTTTCTCTTTCTTTTTACTTTCTAAAGTAGGGGGATAAGCATTTGTTGAAGGATTTGCATTTGAGCAGAGTTCCATTTTAGATATCTAGAACAATTACACATCAAAAAGTAAATATACAAGCTAAATAAAGATTATGCTTAAAAAAAGTTAAAATAAATAAAAACTGGATTAGACATTAAAGAAATGGACATATTGATAATATTTTCATCTCCACTCCTTTAAACAAATTTATTCTTATAGTTAACACTAGGTAAGTTCAATGTGGTGCTCTTTGAAAGTTCTTGACACTTCTTTGAACTTTTACTGCTAACAAACATTAACAAATACATAATATGAAATAGATAAGTGATAGATGTAAAAGAATCAAAATATCAACCTGGTTTCAATTGCATAGCTAAAATTGTGTTTAAATAAAAATTAGTATCAACTTTTACATAATTAATATTTTTTTCACTTTATGTGGTACAGTAGAGCACTGATTATCTAAACACCAATTAACCGGATTGATCAAGACCCATATATTTTTTTCCCGCCTTCTCCAAAATTTTCAAAGTGAAACTTTTAAGCATGTTATGATAAATCCAGCTGGATGTCCAGCAAGTTAACAATTAAATAACCATTTCTTAATCCTGAAATAATGAAATCGCTAACAAAAGCAAAGACAACAATGCATAAAATCAAATGTTTCTAGAACCCAAGAAGTTTCACTTCTAATGCACGAGAGTCCCACACATTTTCCCCCTCCAGGAACATCCCTCTTTATCTTAAAATTCTCTGAAACGGATAAAAAAATTCCTTATTTTGTCCCTTGGTGTCTTTGGAAAGAGACCCCTTCCTTGCTCGTGTTTGTTTGTACAGTGTATGCATATATACATGCAATAATTTCTATATATACTTCTATGTATAACTTTGTACCAATTTTGTAGAAAAAAAAAGTTAAAAAGATTTAACTTCTAAACATGTCATTTGAAATATGCTAAAATGTGTACTACTACAATTGCCAGTCCGAAGCCTGGAAAGGTGTGAAGGAAAGTTACCTAAAAAAACATTGCCATAGATCCATTTTTTAAACCTTGGATTCCCATCGCTTATTACCACCCACACGTCAAATCAACGTATACTCCTAAAAAGTTGCTATTTCTACGGAAATGTTCAAAGGAGTTGTGAGAAAAATTTAACATTATTGTAAAAAAACTTCAAAATTTTCTTAAAGTAACAAAGGAACTTCAAAAGTTTTACAGGATGTTGAATTCACGTAGGGGTGGTAATCCAGGATTAAAATTACCCAATTATCCAGATTTTTCATTAACCGGATCGGTCTCAGTTCCGACCGATCCAGATAATTGACGCTCTACTGTATTACTATTAGAAGGAATGATTAAGACCTCACATAAAAAATCCTGAAAATTCAATGCAATATAAAAGGTAATTGGTTAGTTGTTTTGTTACTGTTTTTCTTAATAGCTTTGCTAACATGAATAAAAACAACAATACACTGTTAAAAAAAGATGGGGGGGGGGGGTAAAAAATACTATAAACATTTCACTTAGCATTTGAAAATAGTACTTCTGATAATTTACAGCAATTATAGTTATAATCGCGAAAGACTGAAAGCAACATCTGTTGCCATTGTTGACCAAATGGGAGGAAAACACACAGGCAGGATATGTGCAGTAGTGAAATATGATATATGGCTGCCATTATATGCAGGTTCACAATCATATTGCAACACAGGCATTCATAATTGTAACTGGACACAGTTCCTTGGACTATTTAAAACATATTTAAAAGAATAAGAATTTTATCTTTGTTTTCCTATATTACTAGTACATATATACTCTGTCAAAAATGACAGAATGTTGATTTGTGTTTCATTTTCATAAGATTTCCTACAAACAAACATAATGGGGATTTTATTATTTAAGGGTTTGTATGTTAGAAAAGTACATTTTTAAAATGGCAAATGATTTAAACAAATACAAATGATTTGGATAGTTTTTTTTTTTACTCAATATTCAATTTCTTAAATAGTTCAACAATTAGACTAAACAAACAGCAGTATTTATTGCAGCAATAATAATAATTAGCAAAATGAAACACAATTTCTGAAGACTTCACAAAACATTAAAGTTAAATATTCAATGCATTAAAGTTATATATATATATATATATATATATATATATATATATATATATATTATTACTATAGAAATGAATGGCTCACCAAACTGCTTTCTATTAGGAATGGATCAAAGCAGCAGTTTTACTCTTCAATTAATGGAGCTTTATGTTTCATTTCCAAATACAAATTTGGTGCCATTTATCGGAAATTAATACAAACGAAGGAACTTTGTTAAAACTGTAGTTTTTATAGGAAATATGCAGGACACATTGATTTAATTCAATAACAATTTTTAAAAAGCTTAAGCTAGATAACTTTAGAATTTCATTTGGTATAAATAAAATCATTATTATTATTTCTTCACAAAATTAATTTTATCAACTTTTAAGAGCTTAGCTTATATCCACTTAAAATTTGCTTGCATTGTAAATAAAATTTATGTATGAGGACCCCAGAAGCCAAGGGATACAAGTGACAAAATTTAGAATTGGAGTAAACTGAGTTCAAAGTTGATACATCAATAGTAATTGACTGAATTAAAATATGAAACTGTTGCTTATTTCATTGCAAATCTTATTTCAATAACTGTGAAAGAAAAGTGGAGTACATTATTTTTTAAAAATATAAGTAGAGATTAAGTAGTTAAGTACTTTAAAGAGCTTAAGTAGTTGACCTCCAGAATGCAGAACATAATTTGAAAATCACTTACATTTCTTTACATTCAAACAAATAGCCTTATTTCGAGATATTTTATGCACTTAGCTCAGTTTTTTCAATTTTGTCACTTATACCCCCCCCCCCTTGGCTTCTGGGGTCCTCATATCTTATCAAATGTAATTAAAATGTAAGAAAGATATAATACTACATGTTACATATATTAATTGCATCAATGCACATAAAATTTTGATTTTTAACATAGTAACATTTGAATAGTGAAAACAAAATTTTAATTTAATAAGAGAATGTGAAAAAATAATTCTTTGTCATACTAATGTGATCATAACATCTTATATTTCAATTAAATCTAGAAAAAAAAAACTTTATTCATAATGCAAACAAAATTTAAAAATTTAAGTTAATAAAAACTAAGCTCTTAAAAATTAATAAAATAAAATTTAAATTCTATCAGAGGAATAATACTACTAATAATATTAATTTTATTTATATTGAAATTTTAAAATTATATAACCAAAGCTTTTAAAAATTGATCTCCAATTACATCTACTAAGTACCTGCATCTTTCTTATAAAAAACTATAATTTCAATCAAAAGTTCCTTCATGATTGCTGATAGATACCATCAAAACAGTACTTAGAAATGAAACATAATTGATGCATAGAGCTGTCGTCTTGTTTATATAAGTAGATAAACAATTAACTCTATTTTTCTCAAAAACATGGGTCAGTATGAATCCAGTATGAAAATGTGAAAAATGTGCTTCAAAATATTTAAAGGCTTTAATATGTTTTTACAAATATTTTAAGAACAGAATTGGATGTTAACTGGTATTTTTTTAATAAAACACACAAAGAATCAATCATTTGTTTCTAGATTTGGAATGGCAACAGTGTTCGTTTGTTTGTATCCGATTATCAGCTGTTTATAACAGCTGGTTATCCATTATTTTTAATTTACATTAGAACTTAAAACATTATAACTGGACAGTTTTTCAAGGCTTTAGATAAAAAGAAGAATAGATATGATACAAAGCAGATTATGTGTATATTTTCATAAGTTGAACAATCGGCATACCTATGGCATCTGAATACTTATGCCTAACATGCTCGTGATACATTGCTTTTCTCGAGGACAAGTAAGAACAGGAATCATCACCTCAGTTGCGTATTACATAAATAGATTGTTTTAATAACATCATATTGTTTCTATTATATGTAGTGAAGCATAGCAGAAGAAGGTATGCGCTGGACATTATGATGCAAAAATATACTTTAATTAAAACTGTTAAAAATCAGTTATTTACAAGGCAAGGAAAAAACCTCTTGGCGTCAACAACATTCAAATGTACACCAACTTTCCGTGTCGATCTCTAAAACCTCGGAGAAGAGTTGTTTTGGTTCATCTCAGAAATCATCTGCAGATTTAAATGATCGAATAAATAAATTTATTGTCTTGCTTTGCCACATATGTATTTATAAGATTCAAAATAGTTTTTAATCCATGTGTATATTTGTTTCTAGTACATATCACAACAACAGCTTTCAAGTCATTTGCTTAGAATAAGTATTTTGATGAAATTATAAAAAGAATATTTTGTTTGGTTATAAGGTTTTTTACATTATCTCTCAGAATTTTTTCATATTACTTTGCTATTATTTATGTATAATATGTGTCTAAGTATGTAGCAGGTAAATTTTATGCATGGAGAATTTTTTAAAAGAATTCTGTTCTTAAGCTATGCCATATTTCATTATTATATTTTTTTTAAACTCCAGTTTATGCATTCATATACAAATATAAACACATGTTTATAAGAAATGCAACACCATGAAAAAATTATATATCATCATGAAGGAATTTAATGAAAATTTTTTCCACAAATAACCTGTCATGGGCAAATAAATAATTAAATTTACAAAGTAAAAAAAAAAAAAAAAAAAAAAAAAAAAAAAAAAAAAAAAAAAAAAAAAAAAAATCAGCTTTTTGTGCAGCCAGCATGCATTGCAACAAGTACTTCTATACAATGTGGCATTGAATCTAACATATTTTGAATCTGTACATGAGACATACATTCTAGATTGCTTTTATCAGAAGCTAAAGTTCATCTGTATCAGCTACAGGTAGGCATCATGGGCAGAATGTGACCAACAAAATCTTAGACATGTTCAAAAGGCGACATATCAGGTGAACAGGCAGGTCAAGAAAGAAGCTGCATCTGTTCTGCTGAAAAGAAGATTTGACCATTCTTAGCAATATGTGGACAAGCACTGTAATATATTTTCTATACATGCAGCAAAATTGAAAGAAACAAATGATTTTATTTTTCCTGACTAATAGCTGCGCGGGTTACATCTGTTTGTAAGTCAAAAGATTTAATCGCTTAAAAATATATGTAAAAGGCACTTCAACTGTATATTCTTTTTCAATGATATGTAAATTTCATAAAAATTGATTGATTCTTTTTCAAAAAGCGAGTCAATAAATATATTTTTTTAATTTCAGCTGAATATTGTTCCATTTAAAAAAAAAAATGGAACCGATAAATTGTTCAGGTTAATTACACAATTATTCGAAAAAGGCTTAAATGAAGAGAAAACACCAGAAGAATGGAGAATTGGATATTTAACATCAATACATAAGAAAGGAGACCGACAAAAATGTGAGAATTACCATGAAATTACTGTAACAGCAGAATTTACAGAGCTGCCAACCTTAGCAAGAGAAAAAACAGGAGATTCTCTGCAGATTAAAGGGAGAAAAAAAGGAGGTGTTTTTTTTTTTTTTTTTTTTTTTTTTTTTTAAGTGAATTTATGTAAGAATAAAAAGTTATTTTATAATTCATTTAAAATAGATTAATGATTGACTCAATAACTTAAATATGATAATTAATGTATATACAAATAAATATTTCAAAAATAACATTTACTTTTATATATTACAAAGATTAAATAAATTACACAAAAAAACCTTAAGATATCAACAAATGAAACACTTTTTTCAAATAAAATGAAAATATTTATTTATTAGAACTTAATTTATGATATTCTAGCACTTAACTTTTGAAGAAGTTGCAGATTTTGCTCTGTTTAAAAATTCTACATCAAATTTTTGGTCAAAGCAATGAACTGAGAAATTGCTCTTAACAATTAAACCCTCTAAATTATCATCTGAAATGGATGAGCAGAATTCAGATCTATTTTTTCTTACTAAGCTAAATATGCAATCACACTCAGCACTGCTGTGAGGAATAGACAAAATTCCAAGCATTACACAGAAATATTTTTATAAGGCTGCTTAAGGGGTGATTTGGAGTAAATTAAAAAACAAGCAGCAGCAAATTTTCTGAAAGGTTCCAGAAGAGGGGGGATGTGGAGGAATCCATTTTTGGCTCTAACTATGCATTTTTCTCACGGCCATTTGATGTTTTTTCTCTATCTTTGGATGAAATTAGTGTTTTTTCGCGATCTTTTTATGAAATTTGTGGTTTTTCATGAAATTTGTGGCTTATCGTGATCTTTTCATGAATTTTGTGTTTTTTGGTGATCTTTTAACAAAATCTGCAGATTTTTTCGCGATCTTTTGATGAAATCTGCGAGGTTTTTGCACGATTTTTTATACTAAATTTGTGGGGGTTTTTTGCGATCCTTTGACGAAATTTATGTTTTTTCCCGGATCCTTTGACGAAATTCGTGTTTTTTCACAATCCTATAGCGAAATTCTGACGAGATCCTGTGATGCCATCTATTGAAACTGGAAAGAACAATTTTCATTTTTTCAGAAGTACATTTCTATGAATTTTAAAACACGAGTGAAAAACGGGCAAAAATCATACTTAAACGCAAAAACGGGAGTCTCCCGCAAAAAATGGGAGAGTTGACAGCTCTGCGTTTAGTAGATTATATGGACAAATTTTAAAAGATTTCATTGAAGAAAAAATTAGAATGAAGGAAAGTGAAAAGCAAAGTGGATTTAGAGCAGGAAGATCATGTATGGATAATATATTTTGTCTTAAACAAATTGTTGAAAAGGAAATGGCAGTGGGAAATCTAATTCATCTTCTATTTATTGATCTTACTGAATATTGATTGAGCATATGATAATGTTCCAATCACAAAATTATGGAACTTATTAAATGAAATGAACATAAATCCAACTATTATTAGAGCAATTCAAGAACTTTACAGGCAATCAAAAACAAAGATTGAAATAGGCCAAAGATTATCAAAAGGCTTTATAACAGATAAAAGACTCGGACAGGGATGTTGTATCTCCCCAGCACTTTTTAAAACTTATGTTGAAGAAGCATTGAAAGTTTGGAATGAGAACTGCAGAGGAATGGGACTTAATGTGAATGGAATATCAATTTTTACTCTACAATTTGCAGATGGCCGAATTTTCCAAAAAATTGAGGCAGTGATTTTTGAAAATTAAAAAATAATCGGTCATAAATCCAAAAGTTCAGACAAACTACATCGTGAATTTCGACAAAAATCAATTTCGTCTATCTTTCCAAGAAAAATCGGGAATTTCATCAGAGGATCGCGAAAAAAAAAAACGTAAATTTCATCAAAGGATTGTGAAAAAGCCGCAATTGTCAAAGGATCGTGAAAAAATGGCAAGTTTCGTCATAAAATTGCGAAAAAATGGCGAATTAAATTTCGTTTAAAGATTGCGAAAAGCGGCAAATTTCGTTGAAAAATCATGAAAAACAAAAAAATTCCATCAAAAGATCGTGGAAAAAAATGGCAAATTTCATCGAAAGAGCGCAAAAAGAATGGGAAATGTCGTCAAAAGAGCGTGAAAAAAAAACCCATAGTTAGTGGCGGGAGTGGATTTTACCACCTCCCCCTCTGTCATAGCCTTTTTTTTTACTCAGAATACACAAATTGCTACCAAAATCCTACACAAATTGCTAAACCCCTGTTTCAATCTGTATGTAGGAATAGTTAAGCATTTCAAAGTCGATTTTTGGACATTTTAATCAATCTTTCTTTTTTTAATTTTAATCTAATTTTTAATTCATTTTTTCATGTTTTGCGGCGATTTTTCCACATAAAGGAAACCAGTTTCGGACTTTTAGTTCAATTTATTAAACTTTGACCTCTTTTCAATAAAATTTAATCTGAATTCATACGATTTTTGAATTTTCCGTGGTTTTTCCCCACAATTCACAGAATTTTTCGAAATTCGTAACACACAGAAATCCGATTTTAATCTATAGTAAATTTTGAAGTATGCAATTTTTTTATTTTAAACTTTTATTTCTTTTTTCCCGATAATTTATGTGAAGTTTTTTTCGCGTTTCACATGCCATTTTCCTACATTAGTAAAAGTAATCCAGTTTCAATCATTTACCTCTATTTAATAAATTTAGATTTTCATGCGATTTTTAGGTTTTTTCGGGATTTGCGGGGATTTTTGATGCTCATAAAAGGTTGTAATCTTTTAGCCCAATAGAATAAATTTTGCCCTCAATAAAGTTTATTCGTATTAATACAGCAATTTGTTTTCGTTTCGTGCAGTTTTTTTTATAATTGTAAAAGGAATCCGGTTTCAAGTTTTTAGGTTACCTTTTTGCTCCAATATGATTTAATTTTTATGTGATTTTTTGCGTATATTTTAATCTCACATATTTTTTTAAGCAATTTCTTTTTTTTTCTGTAGATATTTTAAATTTTCTGTAGATATTTTAAATTCAAGATATAAGACATTTATTGAATAAAGAACACGCTTTGCGATTATAAATACTTTCAATAGTCAAGGCCTGAAAATTTAATTCCTTTAAGCATAAAAAGCCTTCTGTGAAAGTGTCAGAAATTTTCGTATAAAAAAGAAAAAAAAAAGTGCAGCAAATAGAAATAATGAATAAAAGAAAAAGAACACTTGATTTCTTTACTATTACAAAAAATAATTACTATCTTTGTTGCTAATTGGCCGATTTCTTTAAAATTTTTAGCAAGTTGCAATAATAATAAATTAGGCTGTGAGCTAAATTTTTATTAAAATATAATAAGTAATAGGAAAATTATAGTACCCACAAAAATGTCCACTCTTAGAACTGGAAAAAAAAAAGTGCGATCTGCGGTTTGTTTATTTAGCTCCGAGAAGTCTACACTAAAAGAGAATCAGATAAGCTTTCCCTCCATTGATAATGTTTTCTTTTGCTGCTGCATAGAATTAAAGAAAAAAGCATTTACTTAAAATATGAAGTTTTCTATATTTATTTTAAACACAATATTTTGCAGGATAATCATTCATTTTTTATTAACATCTTCCTTTAAAGGCCATTTAGGTTGTATTAAAGGCTTTAACTAAAAAAAAAAAAATCCAGATGAATTTAGAAAACACGTGTCGTTCTGGAATGATTTTCAAACAGCAAATGCAATGCAGCATGCATTGCTTTATCTAGCTTTCATACGAGTATGACTTATTAGGATTTAGCATGCGAGTCATACAGAGCAACAAAACATCTGTTTTCCAAAGTCCACATACTTTTGCCGGGTAAAAAGACAAAATATTGTGAAAAAAAACCCTTAAAAATACAGGCAGAAAGAAGATACGGGGAACAGGGGTTGGACGCGGCGCCCTTTGAAAAACATCAAAAGGGAATGAATACCTGTCACACTTAAATGAAATTTCTATTATAAAAGCAAACACACCGATTTACCGCAGATAATTATTGGAGGGCTGTCGATTACAAGAACATTAAAACTTAATTTCTCAAAAATAATATAAAGAATTAAAAAAAGTAATATTCTGAACCAGATTATTTACAAATCTTGAAGTATTTATTTCAAAGCAACCAAAAATATGTAGGATCCTATAGAAAAAAAAATTATGTTTTAAAAAAATAATTTGAAATATTTGATAGAAGGCTCATTCCTAATTTCAATGATAATAAAATACATTTTCAGCTAGATTAATAAAAACAAATTCGGTCTCAATTGATTAAGAGTAATATGAAGTGTTTTTAAATAAATAATTGAGAATAATACAATAATTATAATGCTCCTCAAATAAGTTGCAATGCCATTAAAAAATAAGCTAAAATAAAAGTTCCTTACTAAAGCTTTACAAAATTATGAAGTATTTCTTACTAAAACTAACAGTGCCAATTGTCATTTAATTAATTCACTACAATAGGTTTTGAAATAACTAATTCAGTGACAAAATGTATACTTGACATATCACATCGCCGATTTTTCTCATATATACATTGTGATCGTAGTGTTACTCGCCGATCATAAAAAAAAACAGACTTGTAATGGAGAATGTGGTGATTTGTGATTGGCATCGATTTTGGATAATCCCGATGTCTAAATGAAAGATTCGATCGCAATCTCCGTTTAAGCGACAAATCGCACGTACGTTGTCAATGATGTACTTCGTGTTTGGGTAAAACCCGCCTAACACTTCTTAAATAAGCAGAGTCTTAAAAGATAATACTTAAATATTGCACACAGAGAGCTTAGCTGAAAAATGGATGACTTGTAACTCAGAGTAACTTATGGGAAAACTGAAATGAAATGTGGGTGAGCAGCAGAAAGATAAAACTATATTGAAGAAAGATAAAAGTCATAAGTTCCGTCAAAATCGAGCTTCTTTATTTAAAGATAATAATCACATGCTTGAGTTGAGCTTAGATACAAATGTAGATTCCAATAGCATACTTCTTAAAAACAGATGAAAGTTAAAATGACGTTAAAACAACATGATTGAAAAATGACTAGAAAATAAACATATACCAAATACATTTTTGTGCAAAGCTGTTTTCAGACGTAACTAATCCTATATGCATTACCGGTAAAACTAAACATAATAACTCGAAGAAAATGAAAAAGCAACAACAAATTTAAATAGCGTAAAATGCCCTGATAATGCACGATCATTATCGTTCGCTTAAGACATCAAACAAGCTTAAATCAGATGTGCGCCTGTGCTTGAATGAACTCCGACCACGGTATATATACCATCCTATCGACGACACATGCCGGGGAACCGCCTATTCGCTAGAATGTTCCCGGAAGTAACGTGAACACAAACTTTATGAATAATTAAACCATATCAATGAATCAGCTGATTCATGATATGCTGCCACCTGGTGCCGATACGGCAAACCGACTGATTCGATTACTTCCAATTATAACATAATCGACGTTGTGTTCAACTGTTACGCCGCGAACGAACTAAAACGTAAATGAACTTTTAAAGTAAATTAAACTTAAAATAAACTTATTATAAAGCAAAACCTGGACAATAAACTATTAAAGGGTAAGTTAACAATTATCTATAATAATGAAAGTGCTTTTAATAAAAGAAAAAGTTGCATTTACTATTGTATGAGATGTAAACAAAGTAAAACGATCTTTCAACTAAAGATATAAAATAAACTCAACTATGAGAATGAATGAATATGAGTGAAAAAATAAATGCATTAAATATATAAATATATGAGTGGGGTTTTTGAGCAATGAGACCAAATAATTGGTATTAATTTCTATCACTTCGGAGATCATAGAAGAAACCTGTTTTGCTCATCATCGATGCGATCTCCATATTAGTGATGCTTCACGCGAGTGTTTGAAGATCGTGGGGAAAACCGGTCTTACCCACCGATCTCACTCATCGTCCATGCGATCTCCGTATTAGCGATGTATCACACAAGCGTTCGAAGGTCGGAGGTGAAACCGGTCTTACCCATCGGTCTCGTTTATCATCGTACTGGCGCGATGCATCGTTTGGCCGCAATTCATTGCTAAAAGAAAGATCGGGAAATCGGTTTGACGATTTATGATTTAAATCGATATCATGCGATGCATCGATGCATCGCCCAGTCCTAATATATATATATACCTAATTAATTATATATATATATATATATATATATATATATACAATTAATAATTCTTGCAGTTTCTTACAAAATTTTATCTAAGCAACTTACAAATTCAACTTACATAAAATTCAAGTTACGTAAAACTTTACGGAATGCATTACTTATGTAAGTCGGGGGATGCCTGTAGATCAATGTATACATAAAGAGATACAGGGGATACATCCTGGATTATAGGACATAGGGGAAGGTGGGGCACCTTGGGACGTTTCTCAGTAAATAATTTTTCTAAATTTTATTAATATTTATTCTTATTTTACAACCAATTAGACATAAAGTATAAACATTTCTGCATCAAATAAACCTCATAATAATCTAATATCTCACATAGGAAAAGAGTGAAAACAAAACAAAAAAGCCCTTAAAATGTCCCAACCTGCCCCACATGGTGGGGCAGGTTAGGACACTAATTTCAATCAAAAATACATGTAAAATTTTATATTTAATTGATGAACAAAGCTTTATTTATAAAGCTTTAGTTGAGCATGAAATAATTTAAGCATTGAAACACTTTAATAATTTGAATTGTAACATGTTTTCATTAATAGATCTTGTACTTGATGTGAAAATAATTAAAACTAGTTGGATGTGCCAATCCCAAAACTTTCTTCTATCTTATACATCTTAATATTTCAAAAACTAGTTACACATGTTAATACTTCAATATTATTAGTTCATTACTATACCAACTTTGATTTTCATCTTAAATTTCTGCTTCAGTCAATTAAATGAACTAAAAACGAGTTAATCTATATCTTGATATTTGTTAAAATTAATAGTTTTCCCTTATTCAGTTGTTATCGGATGTTTTTGAATAGCCGGCTTAGCAAGAAGTGAGTTCCCGCCTTTGCACGAGCCGCCGATGGACAATAGAACTACGAAAAATAAAGAAAAGTATACAAAAATCGCCATCACAGAGCCCCATTACCGCGTGATATTTCCAAATTGCAGGGGGACCTGTTGGCCAAAGCCAAAAACATGCACAAAAAATTTGGTTCAATTGTATGCATAATTTTATACAATTTTCGATTGTACAATAAAGAAAATGGTACAGACATCGTAATTATAGCGCACCCTTCCAATGGAATTTTTCCAAATTCAGGAAGGACCTTCATGCCTTGAACAAAAAGAAACACAAAAAATTTGGCTCAATTCTCTGCATAACTTCATACTCTTTTCAATGGTATAATATTCAAAATGGCACAAAAATCGCTATTACAGCGCCCCCTACCCGCAAATTTTTTCCAAATTAAGGAAGGACCTGTTTGCCATAGCCAAGAACTTAAAATAAAAATTTGGTTCAATTCTATGCATAACTTCATATACTTTTGGATGGTACAATATTCAAAATCGCACAAAAATCGCTGTTACAGCGCCCCCTACCGGCACATTTTTTCCAAATTCATTGAGGACCTACCTGCCATATCCAAAAACTTAAAATAAAAATTTGGTTCAATTCTATGCATAACTTCATACACTTTTTGATGGTACAATGGCGACAGACACACGGACAGACAGACATTTTCTATAAACATGTTTTTGGGATCTCTGACCTCTAAAACATGTAAATCCGTCGAAAACCAGAAGTCGAAAAAAATTTTGATTACAATACTTTCTTCTATTGAAGATAGAAGAAAGTAAAAATGGTGTTCATCAAATTGCAATAAAACATATCTTTGACCTATTTCGTTTTCAGGAGTGCCAAGTTTTAAAAGAATATATGTTTGATACACAAATAAGCTATCATGTTTATCAGGATTTAAAAAAAAAAAAAAAAAAAAAAAAAAAAATGACAACTCTAGATCTCGTCTTCTCAAAATGGATATCTCATACTCGCTGCTGTCCTCAACATTTTGAACACAAATACAACAATGCTTTGTTTTCCTGCAAACTTTGCCAATGTACACTATCCCACAGTTGGTTTACCTTTATCCTTTAAGTTTCTGGACTTATCTTAAGTAAGTTTGCAATCTGTAGGAAAATCAGCACCACATGAACAGCTGAATTCATCACTACTGCCATTACACAAATCATTTATATTTGTTTTCCTGCCAGGGGTAATTTTTACCAATTTTGCTAGTGCAACTGTCTCATCCTCCCTGCTTGATGAAAATTCTAATTGGTTGAGTACTTTTTTTTCCCTTCAGTAAGCTGCATTTGGTCTTTACAGCCTTTCTGGACATGTCCCAAGGTGCTCCACAACTGAGTGTCCCAAACTGCCCCACCTCGCACATTAAGTAACAAAAACTTTTAAACAGTTAAAGCTTAGCATTGCAGTTGATTTTTTACCCTTAAAATAACAATAAATCAATGTTTTTTCATCACAACATGCCCCCACTTGTATTACTTCATTTCTTTAATAAAAAAATTATTTTTCAAAACACACATAAATGTTATTCAACCTCATTCAAAACAAAAATAATGGTATTATTTGTTGCCAGCAAACACCAGTGATTCCAAAACACATGGAAGAGTAGATTTTAGTATCATATATTGGCACTTATATGTGCTAATTTTTAACTGCAAAATTAAGCCCCAAAATTGAGATGTCCCAAGGTGGGCCATGTCCCAACGTGCCCCACCTTCCCCTACTGCTGTGTGTACATAACATAGAAGAAAACTTTTTTTTTAAATAGAAAATTTCAATACAATTTTTTTTAATATTTAATATATTTTTTTGGCTATTCATTAACAACAACAAAAAGTAATTTTATATATAAAAAAATATACCAGTTCTGTATTCAAAGAAAGCTTTGAAATTTATTTCAAACAGTATTTTTTTATTAGTTACATTGCAGGGGTTAACAGCCAAAGATTTAATTAATTATGGCAGTCTTTTTGTTTCCAATTATTTCAGCGTTAGCTCAATTATACATGTGTTAAACTTGTGTCCCATTTACTTACTTATTTTGGTGAAGTTAACTTTGTTGTGGATTATTAGCTTGAAACAAATGCTAAACTATTTACATTGTTTTAAGTACAAAAAGTTCATAATTGGGCTGCTGATGTATGAACATGATGTATTTTTTTTTTTTAATCATGCTTGAGAATTATTTAAAATAACATTTAAAAAAAAAAATAGAAAATTAAGATACAGTTTTCAAACAAATTGCACTTGAAGATTTTTCCCCCCTGAATTTGATGGTGTGAAAATTATTGTGTGGTGTTTAGAAATTAATCAGAAAAAAAAAAAAAAAAAAAAAAAAAAAAACGAAACTTATTATTCAGGTAGCTATCATCAATATGACATCAGCATTACTCATGGGCATGCTTTTGCTTTAGATTATTTAACTTACAGTCAAGTTTTATTTATAATATTTTAGTTTAGATTAATTAGTTTCATATTTGTATTCATAAAACTATTTTAGAACATTTGCACATTAAAATATCACTGAATTGGAGACATTCTTAAAAATGTTTTACAAAGCTTCCTTGGAGAATAAAACGTACTTTTTCCAGTATAGGGGCCTTAGCAAGACAGGGAAAATGAGCTTGGCAAAAGAAGGAAATTGTTCATGCATATTTTCTGCCAACCTATTCATTGTTTCATATGCACAAGCGATTTTTTCAATATTTATACAAATTATTTAAAGTAAACAAGCCATAGCCATTTATCCATTTTTTATATACAAAAAGAAATAAATTGCATATGAAAACAATAATAATATAAATAAAATGCTTATATGTATAAATACATATATAAAAAAACATAAGGTTAGTTTTCATAGCTGTATATATCATTTGGCGACAACTCTCACTTTCTGAAGCCTGAATTCTGCACCATTATTTAAAAAAATGCTAAGTCTACTATACTGGAAAAGTACCTAATAAAATAATAAGAAATATAATTAATACAAGCTGGTACAGCCGAACCATACCCCTAAATAGAATTTTGCCGGGGAAAAAAGTTTTAAGCTGTATCTCTTACTCTATATAAACATAAATTGCGATTCAGAAAAAAAAAATAACAATTTAAGGTACTTTTATGTTAGCTGAGTGCATATCTCACAAATAGCAGCTTTTAACTTTGAGAAAATTAGAGATAATGTGGGGTATTTTAAATAAAATAAGAGAACATGAAATTAAACGAGTAAAATATTAAAAATGTATGTAGTACATATTTAAAATGAAATGAGTAAAAGCTTTCTGTTTTAAGGGTGTATTTGAAAAAATATTTTCTCACCCCCAACAGCTTGAAATTTTCTGAGACATTTCCAGACTCATTTTTAAAAGTAAAAACATGAAACTTGCTGAGGTGATTTTTGAAGAGATGTATTAGAAACCGTGTGATTTCATTTTTTGCTCAATTAATTAAAATTCGATTTTTAAACAATTATTTTCTCAGCATGACCATTTTTTTCATTCCCAGACCTCCTGCTTTGGAAAATTGGGTTCAAAACGCCAACTTTGACAGCATTTTTTGCAATATTTTCTGCATTTATCAAAAAATCGACAAGCACGGCACATTATGTAGTTTCTGAATAAGAGAATTTGACAGTTTGATGCGTTTGAGAGCAAAAATGAATTTAAAAAGTAAATAAAAAAAATAAGCAGACACCCTTAAACGAAACTGATGCAGTACTATAGGTGACAATGAAAGCATTATTTGGTGATTTATCATCTGCACCCGGTTACCATAAAAGTACTTATAAAACTATGGAGAAAAAAAGATACTGCAAAAGAAAAGGTTGAATATTAAAGTATTTTAAAAAGAATTACTTGGATGGATGAAGGGAAGTCAAATCGATACCAGTCATTTGAAAACTCAATGGCTCCAGTATGAGATGTGTATGCTAAATTACCAAGTAGATGAGGTCCAAGTTCCACATCATGGAGCTGAAAACAATTCATATATTAATGACATAAGTAGGGATAGTAAATAACCTTACATTTTATGTTAAAATCAATAAGAAAACAAATTGATTGTGTATATAATAAGATTTTATTAATAAACTGATCAATCAATTTATTTTAATAAGCGTTTTCAAGGATCTGTTTAAGTTCTTATTTTAGGCCCTTTAAAGGATCCTTCACAAAAATTTCTGTCATAAAACAGGATTCTTCACAAAACTTTTTATCCCAAAACAGAACCCTTCACAAAATTCTTTATCTTCTAAATAGACCTTTCACAACATTTTTCTACTTAAATTTGAATCTTTTACAAATTTAATCATTTAAAAATAAAATCTGACTTGTAACAAAACAGCTGAACTCATCATATAACACATTACTTAGCTTATTTTATACATGAAGGATAGAACCTGAATATAATGATAACTTCAAATTCACAAAATGTGACTAGATTTTCAACAAATATATGAAAAATAAACATTATTCTAGGTGGTTTGGTTGCTTAAGAATTTCTTTGTCTTTTCTAAAGGGGGGGGGGGAGGGGGGAATTTTCCATGTTAAATATATGCATATCAAACTGATCTTTGTTCCAAAAATACTCATTGAAAACACCCCAAAAGTGTTGTATAAATGAAACAAAATAACAAAACATTCTAGTTGAACCTTTTGAAAACTTTTTTCCCTTTTAAAGTTTGAAATAACTTCACCCTGGAAAGACACTTTAAACAACTTCATTTACAGGATTTTCAGGTGCTCATAGCATAAACTGACTGTTAATTTGACAGCTCTTCAGCACAGCACTTCAGAAACTAAGGATTTAAGCAGATCAAATATCTGAGGATAAATTTACCAGACCACCCTCCCCTTCCCCCCCCCCCATATGCTTCCAATATTTTCTTATCATTTTTTAATCAATTCAGAGAATGTCCAAAATGGTATTCAAAAAGGTGGAATTCCTCCTTTAGGAGGAGCTCTTTCATGTCTGTCATCAGAAAACTAATTAAAATTTTATTATAACAGCTTAGCAGTCCATTGTTTTCAAGAGAAATTAATTATTGATGTTTTCCTCTAAACGAGGCAAGTTAAAACCATTTATGATGATCAGTTGGGAGCATTCTTCTTTTAGAAATCTTATGACACACATAGATAAGCAAAGGAAAAGTTTGCAAACAAATGCTCTAGTCAACCAATCCATTATTTTTTAAAAGTATATTCTTAAAGTTGTGACCATCTTTTTTGTGATACCCTGTATGCAGAAGTGAATAGTACCTGGTACAAAATTTATGCGCATATATACAATACATGTGAAGTTTATTACTAGTCACTAAAGAGGGCACTTCACTCATGGAAAAAATACTTGCTTGCTAATGTTAATCTTATGGGAGAAATTTTTTTAAATATCTCGTTTGTACTTTAATATTTTAAAACAATTTTTTCTTTGCATTGGATAGCTGAGGTCAATCTCTACAAGGGTTGTTTTTTACTTTTTTGATTTTTTTTTACAGGTTTTTTTACCAGGAAACTTTCACTATCGGAACTGGTTTTGAAAGTGAAAGTATCCTCATAAAAAAAATCTACAAACAAAATGAAAAAAATGGGCCTTTGTACAGATCAACCTTAGCTATCCAATGCAAGAAAAAAATCATTTTAAAATATTGAAATACAAACGAGATATTTAAAAAAATTACTCCTGTAGGATTAACATTAGCGAGTGAGTATTTTCATGTGAGTGAAATACTTTGTGAGTTATGCATGCCAGAATGATGCTTCTCCCATGACCCTAGATAATCTAAGTCGGGCTCTGACTTTTACAGCTGCCAGCAGAACTAAGTGCTATATTTTTACGTCACAGTTAAAAAACTGCAAATCTTCATTTGCTTCTCCGGAGAAATATAGTATTTTTGAGTTGTGTCATTTTTCTTATGGGTGACTGATGTTTCTAATTTCTTACCTTTCCATGAGAGTCAGAATTTCGAGGCACAGCAATGAGAACACAAGATGGTTGTACATTTCCCTTAAAATGATACAAACTAAATAGAATACAGTGAGCTTCAATGTTCTGACAAAAGTTCTGATCAGCTGAATAGATCTGTGTTACACCTATAACATGATTATCCTAAAAATAAATAAATAAATTATACTGATTTGAAAATAAATTATACAATGGAGATAAAAATGAAAAAGGAACAACTTATAAAGGTACTTTATACATTAATTATACTAAGGTAATGTTCTACTTCTTTGTGTGAAAGTTTCGATTTTTTGTTTTTTGCATCCCTCAAGTGTGTAGATTGTTGCTTTAAGGCAGTTCTCATTTAATATTCCATTCAGTACAATTTTTTTCGCTCATTGAACATAATGCTGGTCGTTCAATGTAATACTGCAATTTAATTTTTTTTTTTTTTTTTTTTTTTTAAAAACCATGTTTTTAAAACCTGGACGACCATTTTTTCTAGCAAACTATTCAACAAATATCCTTCATTTCTTTTAAAAGGAAACAATTTTGCTGGAGCTTATATACCACTGAAAAGCATCATTTTCATCGATTAATTATTCTTTCAAACTTGTAAAAGTGTTAAAAAGCCTTTTTTTGTTAAAATGACTGCCATCTTTTCAAAAATCGATTTTTAAAACAGAATGTTGGTATATAATATGCTCCAGAGAACTGAATGTCCAGAGCCAGAATTTTTTCAGATGCTTGTGACTGGAGAAAAATGGTTGGCCGATTGGAAGTTCATTACGCGTATCTGTAGGTACTCCCCAATTAATAAAGCATACTATTGATTTTTTTACATACAAAAATTTAAATATATAAGTAAAATATCAATACATATAATGCAGAAAGTCCGAAGATGTATCTCTTTTCTTTGTAACTGAGAAAAAAAAGAAAAAAATCATGGAAAGGCCAAAGTAGAACCTCTCCTTAAGTGAAGTCCAATGAAAAGAAGTAGGTTTGTAACTCCAGGCATGAAAATGCGAAATAAAGAAAAAGGTGGACATTTTTTTCCATCTATACCATTGCGCCAAAAGATACATTTTAATGGTTATTTATACAATAAAATACAACTGTATGTATGATTGTTATTCACTTTTTTCAACTTTGAAAGTATTAAAAACAAAAAGCAAATTAGTAATGTTAATTTTGTAATAAATGTATAGGTTCATAGAATCAAAAAAGAAAATTAAAGACAGTTTGCTACAGGTATAAATCGAAAGATATCTGATGAACTTGTGAAGTATAGAGATCAGTTTTTCAAAATAAATATTATTCTGGATGGTTTAGCTGTTTAAGATTTTTATCCTTCTGTTGAAAAAAAAATTCCATGCTAAATAAATACACGTCTAACTGATCTTCACTCCAGAAACATATCTCCAAAAATGCATCACTGAAATTACCCAAAAGTGTTGCCTAAACAGGACAAAATATTTTTCTACTCCATAAAAGAACCTTCTGCAAACTTTCTTTCTATTTTTAGCCATTGGAGAAAAAAAAACACTCTGAGAAGACACTTTAAACAACTTTGCATGATTTTCAGATGCATATAATTTAAGGTAAGCTTTGACTTTTGTACAGCAATTCAGAAACACTCCAAGGATTTGAGTAGACAAAATGTTTGATTATGAAAATTTCTAGGTCTCCCCTCCCCCTTTAATTACTTCCAATGTTTTATTAGCGTTCTTGCATTAATTCTTAGAATGTCCAAAATTGTTTTAAAAAGGCTGGAATTCTCCTTTTATGACGAACTCTTTCTCATGCTTGTAACTCAAGGTCAACCGTATCATTGATCTTCAATTATTGAGATTTTATATTTTGACTGATTAAATTCAAATTTCAAACATCATAATTCACATTGTTATAGAAACCAATTTAGCATTGTTCTAAGAAGAAATTAATCATGGCAGTAGTAAAACTTACTGGAGATTCATTTTAAAAAATTGTAAAAAAAAAAAAATTACGGCAGAATGTGAATGCATATTTTTTTTTTCTAAATTCAGAGTACAAAATTTACAATCTTGGGCTAAAATATTAAAATCAGACTCCTTTTATTAATGCTAAAAAATCCTCACAAAATGCAAAAAATGATAAAAATCACAGATTCTTTTTTTAAAAATTCAAAAAATCTCTTTATAAATTTTATTAAATACACTTTTTTAAAAAGAGCACAAAATTTACTATATAGGGCTAAATGATTGAAGTTAGATTTCTTTTACTAATGGCAAAAAATTGCTACACAATGCAGAAAAATGCTAAAAATTGCATAAAAAATTGAATAAAAAAAGATCTAATAATATTGTTTAAAAATGAGCATAACTTCAGACACACAGATACCTTCCTGCCAAATGTAGTAGCTTTGCACACAGCAATCTCTTCAGAAAACTGCATGCAAACATCTGTTATATATCAGTACTAAACATCATTTGACAAAACATTCATCCTAATAATGAATATGCTTATTCACTTTCATACAATAAATTCTTGCTGAATCTATTTACAATGCTCTTTAAAATGATCACTAGACTTACTT
Organism: Maratus speciosus; assembly: GCA_963932465.1. NCBI lineage: Eukaryota > Metazoa > Arthropoda > Arachnida > Araneae > Salticidae > Maratus > Maratus speciosus. The sequence goes on along the minus strand of OZ010796.1, from coordinate 83,985,166 downwards.
CTGCTGTGAAGCCTGTAAGGGCGAACCACTTCATGTTGGGATCAGTCACATAATGAACTGCATTTTTTTCATCCTTGGATCCCCCTGGAGAACATTTTTATGGGTAAAGAAAAACCTAAATAACACACAAAAGAAGCAAGTTTGTAAAAAGCTTAGTTTTTATCTGACATAAAAGAATTTCATTTAAAAATTACATTTAAATCTAATATAATTTGCAATGTTATTCCTTTAAGTAATCAAGTTATCCATTCTTTTATATAAAATAAGCATAGCAAGTATAATAAATTTCTACAAGTAAAATAATAAAATAACCAGAATCTTACTTTCTCAGTCTGCTTTTGAAAGGATAAATTTATAGCAAATATTGGAGCTAAAGAAGAATGAAAGAATGACATGTGCTCAACAGTTGTTGTAACAGAATGTATACGAGGGGAAAAAAAACTACTTGGTATAAAAATGTTAAGCACAGCAAACGCTTCTTCGGTATAGGGTGAATTTTATTTATTTATTTATTTATTTATTTTGGTAACACATATATACAATAAAGAAATTAGTTAGGAATTTGAAAAAGCAACAAAACTTAAAAGAATCATTGAAAGCTAATAATCCCCACTGAGAGGTAACAATGCTGTTATTTAATATTTTGAGGATTTCAAATATAACTGATTATTCTTATGTTTACTCTGTATGTGTGTATGAATGGGTTTAACTCATTTTCATAATTTTTTTGGTTAGCATACATATACATGTGTGTAAGTTTAGACATTAGAGTGTAAATTTAATACTAAATGTAGTTATTAATAATTTGAATAAATGTTAAATATCACTAGTATTTAATAAAGTTTTACATAATTATTAAATAATATTAATGTGTATAATGTTATTGTATGATACTAAATAACAAAACTAAACTACTAATTTGCAGTTTTTATAATTTCCATAATTACTAACTAATAATTATAATTTTACTAATTAAAGTGTAAAAATGTAGATTATATTAGTAATTACAGAGATTTAATTGTTTTGGAAAACTAAAACTCTTGGTAGCTATTCAATGTTTGAACACTGGGGGAAAAAAAAATCATAAAAATCTGATTTAAATCAAAAATATCTCATTTTAATTTTTTAAAATCTGTTTATTATTATTTTTTTTTTTTAATCATGATTTTTTTTTTTTTTGCACTCTAGTTCCCAATTAAATACATTAACAACATTATAAATAAATTGAAATATCCAATTGTTCATCATAATATCCTAGAGATGCCTACACACAGGAAGCAAGAAGTTTCAATACATCCCAGTTTTATAGGAAAGACTTGAGAAATATTTATTTAAATTTGATATTTACCTAGTTGCAATTCCCCCTCCAAATTTATTAAACAGACTAGCAACTCATTTAGATCCAAAACCTTTAGATCATCTTGCAGGAATATATGAGATTCCTATCCATCTCGTCAACGGCTCCATAAAATTTCATATAGGTATTGACAAAGGGATAATTCACAGAACATCTTAAAGAGCATCGCAGTGATACTAAATTTCATAAACAGTCTACTGCTCTATCTAGATATCATGTGAATAATATTGGCTCCATAATTGATTTTGGAAATGAAAAAATTATCGCCCTGTGTAATAACAGAATCCATTGAAATCTTGATGAGGGAGGATGAAGTTTGAAATGATATGTCGTCCGTTTCAAGAATGTGGGTAAATGAAGTAACAGTTTATACTAATAGATGGCGTTGAATGTCTGTTCGACTCCTAAATTAACTTTATGCTAATTGGTCGATGTTTGTGTTTTGAAATGTCTGAAATTGTAAAGTCAAAAAACATTTAAATATGATTGTTTTTAACTTTTAGATCCTGATGATGGGCCCAGAAGAGGGTTGAAACCATTGATTTGTATATTTTTATTATATTTTTAATGTAATTTCAGGAGTCGATGCAGGTTTTTATTCTTGGGGTCCATTTTGTGAAAAGTAAAAGTTATTTTTGTGAATTTTATTATATTTTCATGAAAAATAACATTTTGTAACAAAAGTTGAAATCCTGTTACACAAATTCGAACCAAGAATTTTTTAACAAAAAATTTGTCCCTCAATAGGCAAAGGAAAAAAAATCTTTAATTGTTCATTTAAAAAGATTGAAAAATTCATTAGTTGGTCAGGAGAAAAACTCTCACAATTCATCAGTCAATCATGGAGAACAAATCAGGAAATTCTTCAATCTGTTGTGGAAAAATACAAAATTCTATGAACACTCAAGGAAAAAAATCCACGATTTTCGCCAATCAGTCACATGTAAAAAACTCCTCCCGCGAAATTCCTCAGTGAATTGCTGAAAGAAACTGCGAAAAACCCACGATTTTCTTTAATTAGTCACAAGAAAAAGGCCTCAAAATTTGCCTTCGGTACAAGGAAAAAATCAAGAAATTTGCAAATTGGTCACAGTTAAAAAAAAAAATCACAAAATTTATTGATCAGTGAAAATGCACGATTTTCTCGCTCACAGCTGCAAAATATGCTTATCAGTATAAGGAAAATTTCACAAAATTCCCCCCAATCGACCATGAGAAAAAAAAAAGCAAAATTCCTCAGTGGAATGTCAGGGGGAAAAAATCTGGTATCTGTCGATGAGTCACGGAAAAAATCCACAATTCTGGCCAATCGGTTGTAAAAAAAGTGGCAAAGTTTGGCAATGAATAAAAAGTAAATATAGCGGAATTTGCCCCATCAGTCATGACTAAAAAATTGTAAAATCCTTTAGTGGATCAATGGAAAAAATCGGAAATTGATCTATACAATCAGTTGCAAGAAAAAGATAAAAAATTCACCTATCAATCGCATGTAAAAAAAACCCTTTTAAAATGGTCAGAAAATTTACGAAATTCTTTGATCTGTCGTAGAAAAAATCCACAATCTTTTCCAATCTGTTGTAAGAATCGATTGTCAGTAAAACACACGAAATTCGTGGCTCAGTTGCGTGAAAAAAAAAAAACTACAATTTTCGCCAATCGGTCAAAGAAAATTATTGCGAAATTCGTCAGTGAATTGTGGAAAATATCACAAAATTCTTCATTTGACGATTGTGTCCAGGAAAAAAAAAAAAAAAAAAAAAAAAAAAAAAACATTAAATTCACCAGTTGACAGAGGGGAAAATCTGAAATATTGAAAAAGTCGTCAATCAATTGTCGGAAAAAATGGCAATAGTTTTGTGTGTGTGTGTGTGTCAGCATTTTACAAAATTTCTTTTGCATTTATAAAAGATGCAATTACACTTCTTCATATATAAGAAAATATCCCTATGTCTTTCTCTTTTATTATCGCAGAACATTCTTGATCAGCTGAAATTCGTTGCAGAACATCACAAAGTATTCTGCTTTGGGGAACAAGACCTGCAAATGGAAAGAAGATGGTCGTATTATCAACAGTCCCTGGATCAGACCTGCCACCAGTTTGAATGCAGGTATTAATTTTATAAAGCATTTGTTATTGTAGTTCCATTTCGTAATTCGGTATAAAGAGTGTATTAATAAAAAATTACTCTTTTATTATTTAAAGCATGTATACTTTTTTTTTTTTTTGGACACCCTGTATTCCACTTTACATAAAAACTATGCAACAATGAGAAAATAATTATGTAAACCTGAATATACTAACAATTTTACAAATATTCTGCTTTTATTTTGTTAAATTGCACTAAGTTGATCTTATAAGCTTATAAAATTTTGAGTACCAAGTTTTTGAGTTTTATAAAATGCTCATTATTATAGTTCAATTTCCTAATTTGATATGAAGTGTGTGTTAGTAAAAAATTGTGTTAATTACTATTTAAAGTGTGTAAATATTATTTTAACACCCAGTATTTTACTTTACATAATAACCATTAAATACTGATATTTTTCCAGATGTTCTGATTATTTTTTAAGTTGCACTAAGTTAATCTTATAAGCTTATAAAATTTTGAGTACCATAATTTCAATGACTGTGCTTTTTTTAAATCTTAAATGACATACTTGGTGTGTATTTGGTTCATAAGTCCTAATTCATTGCCATACAAAACAATACTTTTATTTTTTTTATTAAAATAAAATGCTTTTCTGTTAGACAAACACCAGTCACAGCTTGCAGCAAAGCATTATATGTGATAAACTGCTTTTTTCTCATCAGGGTTGCCAAATAGCATATTTTTTCGTAAGTTGTACGTTTATCAGGTTTATTACAGATTATATGCTGCACTAAGTTAATCTTATAAGCTTATGAAATTTTGAGTAGCATAATTTTCAGTTTATAAGTCAACTGTACTTTTTTTAAACTTTAAATGGCATACTTGATTTTGGGTATTTTGACAATTGCCAAATGATGCGATTAAATTCTTTCATGATAAAGGTATAATTCACAGTGATATTTGTTCATAGAAGCATACAATAAAATAATACAGGGTGTGTGAATAGCCTTTTCATGATTAAAAAATTTATTCATATCTGCTATATATTTAAGAAAGATATGCGAAACTGGTACCAAAATGTTGGAAAACTAATACTTTTTTTTTTTTTTTTTTTTGCTGCAGGTTTCTGTCATGTGGCTGTACAGCAGCTGTGACAGTGCTCATACAAATAATCCATTCCTTAGATCTCTCTAGGGATCTAAGGAATGTATCCTTTCACTCAACAGAAAGTGCCCTTTTGATAAATCCACCCTGCCCTTTTAAAAAAGAAATAGGAAAACTAATTTAAAATACCATTAAAAATAAGTATATAATGAAAAATAGTTTTTTAAAACATTCTTTCACAAATATTCAAAGTTCATCTTCAAAATCACGCCTAATTTTTTGACTGCAATTCATGTTTTTTCTCCAAAATTTCTGTTACAATGCATTCATTTGACATGTGTACCAAGGTCGATTATGAAAAATTAAATCATTTTTTTATGCTTGATAGAAAACACAAACAAGTGAATTTTTTTTTAATATATAATTTTTGCTCTGTTTTTATTTTAACATAGGGCAACAGGAAAGAAAGCATGAAACATTATTTCAACTATCTTTTTAGGATTTCTAAATTTATTTCTTGACATATAATTGCAAAGTAATTAATATTAACATGTTAATTGATGAAATTATATTTAAGAAAATTATATTACTTTTATTTATTTATTTATTTTCTATGTTTCAGCCTTTAAAATGTTTCAGTGTTGCAGTTTATGACAGCCATTTGGCATATTTTGGTGATTGTTTACAGGTGCATAATTAGATCTATTGTTATTTTAACTCTCATAGAATTTCCCACATTACAAAGAATTTTTGGCCATTGATCGCCTGTAGTAGGTTACTTAAAATTAACGCATTAATTTATAAGTAGTTTAAAAAAAAAACATTAAAATGTTGTATTGTCATCGAAACACACCAGTAAATGTAATTTTTACAATTATGGCATATCAAAGAGCGGTTTAAAAATCAGTCACAAAATTCCATCTTTACATACAAAAAAAAATTGAGTTAAATAAAAGAGTGTAAAAATGAAGTTAAAGACTATAAAAGAAAATATTACTACTAAACCTACCATTATCCAGATACCAGTGATAAACTGAGTCATCTGACACTATAACTGATGAACTAATCCAAGTCCAAAAACTGATGCTAAAGTTCAATGAACATCGATGTAAAGATTTGCGACTTCTCAAATCATATACTTGAAAAACAGAACCAGCTGAGTAGAGAACAAGATTGTTAAAACAACATATTAAGATTTAAAATTAAAACTTAAAAAATGAAAGCAACCTTGCTATAAAAATACATTTTATACAAATAGAAAATAAATTCAAATATTATATATATATATATTTAATACACTTTTTTGTTACCAGGGGTCAATGCAGATTTTTATTCTTGGAGCCCATTTTGTGTGAAGTAGAAGTTATTTTTGTGAATTTTTTTATATTTTTGTGAAAAATAACATTTTGTAACGAAAGTTCAAATCCAGTTACTAAAATTCGAACCAAGAATTTATGAACAAAAACATTCTTTAAATTCCTTTGCTAAAGTTTTTGTTTTTCATGACCTGATTTTATTTACAAATTACACATTTTAAAACAGTTTTTATGAAAAAGAATGTTACAACGTAGAGGGTCTATTTTATTAAAAGTAATTTTGTGAAGGTGCCTGTTTTATTAAGTTCATTTTTGTGAAGGGCCCCATTTTATTAAATTTATTTTTGTGAAGGGGCCCTAAATAGGTCCCAAATTTTGTCTGGATCAACCCCTGATTACAAATATATTTTTCAAGATAAGCTTACATGTGTAGACAAAAATTACATAGACTCATTTATTCACTGTGAGTCAAAATTGTTGCTTATTGCCAAAAGCTTAGTCAGTCACAGTATTGAGATAAATTTCATAGCTAGCAACAGAACAAGAAAAAAATGGAACAGAACATAATAATGAATATGACTATGTGCCTTAATGGGCTATTTCAGTCATGCGAAAACACTCACAAGCTAATATTAATCCTATGGGAGCACTCTTTTAAAGTATCTCATTTGCATTTTAATACTTTTATTTATTTATTTGTAGCATTGCATTGCTGAAGTCAATCTATAAAAATGCTGTTTTTTACTTTTTTAAAAAATTTTGATCTTGTTTGTATTTTTTTTTTTTTTTTTGTGAGGATACTTTTATTTTTGGAACTGATTTTGACACAAAAAATGACAGTAAGGTAAAGCAGAATATTTTATGCTTACTGTGTGATATTAATTTAATTGCAGCATTGAAATAATTAAAGCAATTAATAGTATTAATCAGTTTAACTATGAGCGTTTTCTTTACATTTTTATTAACTTCACAGGTATTATGATTAAAGGTTAATACCAGGACTTTTAAAATTCCCTTGCTCCTCCTACTATATTTCATTTTTTTTTAAACTGGCGAGTGGCGATTGACCTTCATAGTCACCATCAGTAGTGGAGTCATGGAAATCCCAGATAACTCATTTTTACTACTTTTATCGTTCTTTACTATAAAAGCTCTGAGACAACCTCGAATGTAGTCTGAAAAAAGTAACCATCTGGGGAATTCAGAACCTGTTATCAGAAAAACACCTTGAAGGTCAACTGTCAGTCTTAGCAAAAAACTCTACAACCAAGTTCGACTGTATATATATTTTCATACTGTTTTCCTATGTTCATATCTTGCTCATCTTTAGAATTTTACAAATTTGTTCATATATTTATGATTTCATCTTTATTATATATATATATATATATATATATATATATATATATATATATATACACACAGTGAAACTTCCATTTAACAAAGTCTCATCGTTACACCTAAACACTTCGTTCTGAAGAAAATTCGTTAAATAGATATCTACTTAATTTCATGAAATTTGTAATAAAATACATGCAAAATGAAAAATAAACATACTATGGAAAGATTAGGAAAATGTATTTTAATTCGGTGAGTAATTTGTTTTATACAATGTAGCCATGTGAGAAAAATTTAATTAGAATAATGTCTAAAAAAACACAAAGAGAGCTAAACAAAAACCAAAGCATAGTGTACCTTTTCTCTGAGAGTATATCAAATCCTTAACTTAAAAAAAGTTTGTCATACATTTCAACCCAAAACTCCATAATCTTCTTCCCACAGCTGCAGAAGTTTGCTATTTTTTTTAGAGGCTTTGATTTCAGTAGTGTGATTTTGCGTAAAGAAAATAACAGTCTAAAGACTCTAATACTTGCAAAAGTAACACAGAATATTTTACATTAACTTTATATTAAGTTAAATTTAGTACTGAGATAATTAGATCAATTAATATCAGGAATTATTTTAATTATGTGCGTTTTATTATAACTTTATTTTGAAAGGGATTAAATAAAATGTACAATGTATAAAAATTGCAACCTATAATTTTTTTAAACAAATATGGAACTTTAGAAGCTTTAAATATGCTAATCCAAGATTAGAACTCATTCCAACAAGTATTTTTCTATTTACACTTTAAAAACAATCTGCATTGCAATCGGTTTTGGAATGACTAAAAAGGAATTTAGCATTATCCAAATTTCCAACCTTCATAATTCCTAAACTATTTGGCTGAATGATTTCCAGTTTTGCATCTAAAGGTAAAATTTACCGTATTTTCTGGGAATAATGCTGTGGCTTTAAACTAGATTTTCTGTTTTGAAAACAAAAATGTGGCCAATTACTAGGTGCAGCTTGTAAATAGTACTGCTGATCTTTATTTAAAAATTTGGAAATCTGCTTAGAAAAAAAAAATCCTTGAAAAGAAAAGTAAACCTGCAAAAATGGAAAAATATATAGGGGAGACCACGGTACAGTGGTCCACTTTTGCAGTTAACATTTTTTTCCTCTTTAACGGAGAGACCAATCTACCTGAAAATACTTTTGAATATTCTTTAAACCTTTCTTACATGCCTCATAATTTTCACAGAATATAATTTCCATTACGTTTTCAAAAAAAAAAAATTACATACACTCGTGAAGTGGACCAGTGTACCTCGGAAGCGGGATACACTGGTCCACCCACTGGGGCACAGTGGTCCACTATTAGTTATTGTCTAAAATACAATATAAATCTATTTATAATTAATCTAATTCTTTTTTATTTCCCCTTTACCTCCAAAATAATATAATAATGCAAATTTGCAAGTAGCATTTTGAAACAAAAAACATATAAAACTAAAGAATTATCAAAAAATTTACTATATTTTGAAGATAGCAATATAAGATACAGGAGTGATGGCAAACAAGTTATTAATTAAGTACAAAAAAATAAGCAAACATTAAGACAAATATGATGATGAAAAATTTATTAGAAGCTTAAAATAGTCAAGATAAAATAGTTTATTATGAGCTAACCATGTGCTCTGAAGTTATAAATAACCAATCCAGTGAGGTCATCTATTACTTATTAGGCTACAGTTATATTTTTCAAAGGCAGTAAATATAAAACAAAATATTTCTTAATATGTTAACTCTACAATGCATGATTTTCATTTCTTTCCTTCTCACCCCCCCCCCCCCCCCCAAAAAAAAACTGCTATATTGAACACGAAAACTTATTTTAAAAATCACATGTGAACTGTTATCCATAATTTAGGAGAAAACTTAAGTGTCAGATGGCTACATTATAATCTGAACAACATAATAACATGAAATTTAAAGTGGGCCAAATGGCTAATCTATGCATTGTAGGGTTAAAAAAATTGTCATTTTTCTTTGTTTACTTTATTTTATAGTTAAATAACTATTTTAAAACAATATTTCTTTATAGAGAATAAGTAATTATTAAATATTTTGAAAATTCTTCATTACAGGAGCAGTATTCATTGTGGACCACTGTACCCCAGCAGTGGCCGGTTCACTGTGCCCCATGTTAAAGTTCAATACATACTCTTAAAAATATTATTTGAAGTTTTCTTTTAAGCATATAAGCTTTTAAATTTAATAGAAACCAGTGTTTTACCTTTTCAAAGAAGTTGTTTTATCTTATTTATCCATAACCTTTAATTACTCAATAAAGAAAAGTATGATGATGAAAAATTTTACTTTTAGGAGCTCAAAACAACCAGTCAGGATAAAAGGGTTCATTCTGAGCTAACGACGTGTTCGGAAGGCTATAAGTAATAAATCCAGTGCTGTTATCAATTAGCCTAAAAGAAAAGCTTTAAAAATAAGTAAAATATAAGGGGTGGTCCACTGTGTACTTGGGTTCACTGTACCCTGGTCTCCCCTGTCCCTCACATCATGATAATCTTTTTGTTTTTTAGTGTTTTCATCCCTCAGACACACATGTTGTCATTCCTAGAAACAAAAAACATATGCAAAACACCATTAGTACACAAGCAATGATGTCAAACATACGAGCAACCGCCGTGGGTAGCGGCTAACAAAAGACTCGGCAATCACAGCTCTGGAACGTTACGAGATCATGTGTTTACCGGAAAATGGTATGGTGAAGTAATGGCACCTTGGCATTGTGCATTTCGATAGACTTGGGGATCATTTCTAAAATTGAAATACATATTATATAAAGGAAACAAACCTAAGACTTAGGTACTTTTCGGTTAGCCGGGTGTGAGTGTTATATATACATATATATAACTAACATGACATAACACATTTAATAATTGTAATTATTTGCAATAAACTTGGTATTGCATATCATTTATAATGAATGTGGCATTATCTTATACCAAGTGTGGCGATATACCAGATGTGGCATTAAACTAGCTTTCTACTTTAAAAAAAAAGGTTACTGTGCCGTTATTCCTGAAAAATATGGTACCAAAAAAGTCCAAATGTACTGTCAAATTTAAGTGTTCATATTAATATTTCACAGTTTGGTACCATTTCAGTATTGAAGATTGCCTTAAGCTAACTTTTTTAACATAAATTAAAATAAAACCTAATTCTTAATGGAATGGCTATTTTTGTTTTGCTCTGCGATAATTTGACAATTAAATTTTATGAGGTGCATTGAGTTTTTTTTTTTAAAATACTAGTTAAAACATTCACTCTAAAAATAAAAAAAGGAAGGGTGATTAGTCACTAATAAATGCACAACTAAGGCAAAAAAAAAGGCACAAGTTAAAAAAAAGGGCATTATTTCAAGGGGGGAAGAAACTTATGTAATATATATACAAGATTTAATCTCCTGTGTTTTTCATAAAGAGATAAGAAAGTTAATGATTTTTACAAGTTTTCGTGCACATTGATTGACTGTTATTGGGGAATATTTTTACAATAAATTTTTGGATATAACTAAGGGTGCATTTCACTATTTTAAAAAAAGGTCAAGGTGCATTTTGCAAATTTTAGAACAGGCAGGGCACTGCACTGTTAAATAATGGACCAGAGGGAAGACTACAGACTGTACAACAATATCAGTACAGTAACACAGAATTCATAACATAGTTTCATAACATATTAAAAAATCTGTACAGCTAAAGAAGAAGAATGCACACCAGAGTTGAACATTTATTTGCAAGCTAATGCAAATCTTTTACAATATATTAAATGTGATGTAATGAATCTTTCTGGATTTTTAAAAGTTTCTAATTTGCTCTGGGTCATTCTGTGTGATTGTTTTGGTTTGAATTAAAAAAATTCTTGTAAGGTGCCTGTTTGTACTTGTGAATAAACATTATGTGCTATTGCTATGCTAAACTCTAATGGGCATTGTTTTTTAGCTCAACCCACTTCTTAATATATAATTCTGATGACGAATAATTTTTTTTTTAAGTGGATGTTTGATAACTAACCAAATGACTTAAATATAGAGGGCATTTGGAATCTTACTTTACAGCTAATGGCACTTGTATAGCGAAGGGATGCCGGGGGGGGGGATGATTTCAAGATTAAAATCCCTTCCAATGTATTAGAAACCGATAAGATGCTTAGAAAACCTAGTGTGTTAAGATAAAAAATATGATGCATAAAAACCAAAGTAAAGAAAAGAATAAACAACATAAAATTTTTAACATTCAATGGCAGCAAAGTATTGTGTATGTTATTGCTACTGTTCTTTCTCCTCCTTTTCTTTTTTTTTTCTCTGAAAAATAATGGAAATGCTCTTTTTTGAAACCTTAAAACACATAAATACTAAATTTATTATGATTGTTTGTACTTTTTATTATGTCTGTTTTTATGTGTCACATATATACTAAACAATACATTATTAACATGTAACACAACAAAATTGTTCATCTTATGAGTAACAATAGTTCAAAACCACTCCCAGATGAGGATCTTGTAATGGCTAATAATAATAATAATAAAAGTCATATTTTTAAGTGCTTGTGGAGCTTTTTTGCATTCTGTGCTTCATTCTATATACAAGCTTGGTATTCTCAAAACAGTAAGATTTGCCAATAATCTTTCAAAAATTAATAATTTTTTTGTCTAAACCTTTTGAAATCCTTTGCCAGTTTCAAATTCAATAAAAGGGATCAGCTACAAAACGAAACTGTTGCAGATTTCACTTGCCGATCCTTTATTGTCAGGTTTCATGACAGGGCTTGAAATGTACTGAAGCAAATCAGAACAATATTCTGGTTCATGAAATTATAACAAACATTGTTCTGGTTCATGAATTTATGGTAAATATTGCTCTAGTTTGTGAAATTATTAAAACATATTATTACAGTTTTATATGTATATATAGCTTATTATACTCTCTGTAACTTTTTAAAAATTAATATTTAGAATCTTGAATGCATTTTTTAAACTGTTTTTGTATGGTTAGATATAAATTTGTTTATACTTTCAGAAAAATGTTTTAGTGAATGATATTTTTAAAACAGCATTTCGGTTTGTGGATTTTTTTCATTTCAAGCACTGTTTGATGATTATATGATGAATAAGTTCAATAGAGTCTGATTTGAAACTAACTTTAACAGTATGCTGCTCTTGCAGAGGAAGCGGTGACATATCAATTGAATGAAATTCAGAGAACTGTTTTGAATCTATCAATGTAATGAAAAGTCAAAATCATAAAGACATGAAATAATCATGTCTCAAAATGTTCATTTATATTTGCAGAAAAAAAAAAAAAACAGAAAAAGTTAAAGAAAATGAAAATAAACTGTGTCATTGTTGTGATACCCATTTGGAAGATATAAATTCCTAACATATAAGGCTATTTTTTTAATATAAATTTTGATATTTCAGATCTTTTTAGATAATCAGCTTAAAAAAATAAAGGTAACATAGGATACACACTGAAATATAAGAGAATATAGGCCAAAATTTGGAAATAACAATATATTTAAATACTCTTTTCTAAGCATTCAATATTTACCATAAAAAAGGGTGATTTTTGTAGTAAATTTAAACTGGTAATAACTTTTATGGTAAATTTTAAAATTGACCACTTTTTATGAACAACATGACTGCAATTCATGTTGTTCATAAAAAATTTCAGTTACGATACATTAATTTGGCATGGGCCTTGATTATGGAAAATTCACCACTTTGATTGATGCTTCATAGAAAGCACAGACTAGTGAATTTATTTTTAAATAATATTTGTTCTGATTTTTTTATAAGATAAGGCAGCATGAAAGAAATAGAAGCACTATTTAAAATATCAATTTGGTATTTCTAAGTTGCTTTCTCAATGTATAATCATAATTTAATGAATATGAAACTATTAAAAATGAACATTAATATGATAAAAAAGTATTTGTTGAAAAAAATATTTACATTCTTTATTTCCTACTTTTTAATGTTTAAAATATTTTGTTGTTACAGTTTTACAGCCTGTTGGCCTATTTTGGTAAGCAAGGTTTGGCACATCATTAATGCCATTGTTATTGTGAATCATATACAGTTATAACCATAAAGAATATTGGCTGATGGGATCATATGTGGCCGGTTAATGAAAAAAATCCTTAAAATTAATTTGCAATTAAGTCCCAAACTATAAAAAGGTTGTATTGTCATGGGATATACATCTGTGCACATAATTTTTATAATTCTAGCTTATCAGGAAGTGAATGAAAAATCAATTACAAAACTCCACCTTTACATACAAAAACCAAGTTAAATAAAAGATTATAGGAAAAAAAGGAAATATAAAAGTGGTGGGAGACCTGTATTTAGCCATTATTATCACCTGCAGCTGGCTAACAGAAAAGTACCCAAATACAATCTTTCTCACCTTTAACAGCAATGATTGGCATAACAGGATTCATTTAGGCACAATCAGCTACTGCTTTATAGGTTCGGGATTTTGAATTATGGGGGTTTAAGACAGTGATCAGTCCCATTTTCTAAATTGGATAGCCTATAAAAATAAATACAATTTTTAATAAGTTTACCAAATGAATTAAAATATTTTTAATCTAAAGAGAGATATCATTACATTAATCTACTGTGTTAGATTTGTTATTATTTATAACATAAAAAATAAGTAGTAAATAAACATAAAATTGGTACAGAAAGATGCAAAATTGAAGCATTTATTTATGAACATAGTCAAAGATTAACCAACATCAAGTCAAATTTTATTGTAGTCTAAGGGGAAGATATCATCACATAACCCTTTGAAGGGTTGTGTTGTATGACTTATACCACTTAAATTTGATCCCTAACTGCTAAAACTGCACTAGAATTTAAAAACTATGTTAGATTTTTTATTCATTTATGACATAAAAAATAATAAATAAATAAACACAAAACTGACAACAAAAAGGTGTAAAATTAAAGCATTTATGAACAAATATTGACTAATAACAAGTCAAATTTTACTTTAGTCTAGGGTGGGGGGGATATCATCACATTAAACCTTTGAAGGGTGGTATATTGTTTATACAATTTAAATTTTATCCCCAAATGCCAGTTTTGGAATTTGGGGAAAATAAAATTTTTACAAAAATGTGTTAGATCCTTTATTAATTTATAGCACAACCCCGCCTCCCCCCCCCCCCAAAAAAAATACAGAAAGCAAAATAAAAGCATTTATGAACATACTCAAATATTAGCTAGCAACAAGTCAAATTTTACTTTAGTCTAAGGGAGAGAATATCACATTAAAACTTTCAAGGGTGGTGGTATATTAATTCTACCGCATAAAGGAGGTGAGTTGATAAGGGCCACTTTTCACCCATCAGCCCCTTGATATGACACACAATTTTTTTCATTAGTATACCTCATAACAAATAAGGAAAAAAATTTTTGAATTAAAGTTCTAAAATTGATGAGAAAAATAAAATACATAATTAAGTAAGTATTATGTGCATTAATGAACATAAACACTATTGCCATTAGTTTTAATCCATATAATCAATAGTAAATACAACACTAAATGGAAAATTAAGATGAATAAAACTTATTAAGACTATTATTTCAATATATGAATTATCGGAAATAATAACCAAAAATAATTATGCATTTTCAGACACTTTTGGCAATGTGTTTTAAGCCGCTATCAGATTCACCGACTTTTCGAGCAACCAACTTTACAGCCGATTTTAACCCCAACTTTTTCCAGTTGAAAGGGAGAAAAAGGTTACAATTGTCTTTGCTAAAATTGGAAGAAAACCCGGGAAAACCAGTACTACTAGCACCAGCCGTCAATATTTATCGCATTTTCGTATCAATCGCTTATCTCTGATTTGCTGAAATGTTGAAAGGTGGGAGGAAAAGTTGCGGCTAGGACAGACTTTTTTGAGATGCGGATAAAAAGTTGGGGATATTGCTGTTTGCTATCACACTGGGTGTCGAGACAACATTTCGCGAAAAGTTGGAAGAAATCAAGAGTTGGCTCAAAAATTGCTCGAAAAGTTGGTGAATCTGATAGCGGCTTTAGATTAGTCTTCCTTCTTGCTTTCTACACCCAAATCACTACTGAACCATCCAGCGACGGCGTCTTGTAGTATATGAGCATGGTTCAAGACTTGATTTTTTAACTTTGGTTGAATTATGACCAGAGTCATCGTGATGGGGGGTTTAAGGGAGGAGCTCCCCCCCCCCCCCTCCGATATATGTAAACTTGGGAAATTTGAGCTTAGAGTTGGAAAATTATCGATTTTTGAAACACTTTCCTTTTTTTAAAATAAAAAGTAAAAAAAAAATTATTGTTTTGCTGACTACTTTTCTGAGTTCTGCAATAGTAAAATAGTTAAACTTTCAAAAGAAATACAAAAAAGCAGCCAGACTCAATTTCGTATTATGTTTCTCTGTGCTACGAAAATACCACACAGCTACCAGACCTGAATTTCTCTACTGTTGTCCATCAACAGTGTCTCTAATACATTTCCTCCAAAACTTTGTTCCTTTCTCAAAAATCTAAAAATATGAGTTTATTTTCACATGAAGTACGATCATGACTCGTACAGAATTGGAGACAAAAACTTTCATTAAATGAACCAATAATTATAATTTTTATGTTTTTAGTTTCTGCATTTTCAGCATTTTTCTTTGGAAAGATTTTTTTTTTGCATATAAGTATCATTATTATTAAACACACATTGAACATATCATTTTAGTTGGAAAACTGACCAATTTGTTTTACATTGAAAAATTTTTGAGTCATAAGTTGGAAAAATTTTGAACTCTCCCCCCCCCCCTCTCCCTGAAAAAAATTTTGTAGCTACGCCCCTGATTATGATGCCAGTAAAATTTTGTTTCACGATAATTTAATGCTGCTAGTCACTCAATTTGTGAATTCCCCTAGCTAATGCCAAGTCTATAGGCGTGTGATGCATTATTAATATATTTAAAATATCTCCTTGGGAAATCGATATTTTAAACTTATTTTTTCTATGTACCCTTCTTAAAGAATGTTTCTTTTTTCATTAGTTGTCAAAATATTTCTAAAATGTATACTTAATTTTAGGTGAGATGTTAAAATCTTACTAACAGTTACTTAGCTTTTAACACATAAAATATTAAATTCAGCCTATTTTTTAGAAATATTTTGAGAACTAAGGAAAAGATAAATGTCTTTTAAGAAGGGTACTAAGAAAAAAGGAAGTGAAAAATATTAATTTCCCGAGGAGATATTTTGAATATACAAAAGCATTCTATGCCCATAGACTCCACATTAACAAGAGGAATTCAAAAGTTGAGTGACTAGCAGCCTTAAGGAGTTTTAAAGAGTATTTTGTTTATCTAAGGAGTTTTCAAAGAGGTCTAAAGAGGCTGTATGTACCCTGCGGAAAGAAGAAAAATTGAAATGAAGTGCATATCACACACTAGAAGTGAAAATCTCCAATTCTTTAAATGGCACATGGCAATTGGGAGGTAGTTTCTACTTGAATAAAGTTTGAGAATGGCTGCAATAACACCTTTGCACTGAACAGTACATATAAGGTCCTTAAATTTCGACACCAGTATTTTTTTATTGAAAATTTTGGCTTATTTAATAGAGCGATTAAATAATATAATAATTTCCAGTCAAAAAACGCAGGGTTGGCAAAAAAAAACAAAAAAAAAACAGGTTTTTTTCAAAAACAACAACAACAACAATGGTTTATTTGGTTTAAACCAGGTTTTTTTTTGGTTTAAAACGGGTTTTTTTAAAAACATCCTTTCTTTTTACATAATACATGCATATTTATTGATAAAAATAGACATTGTTGGATATATAAGTAGTATAACTACATTTGATAATAATTTAAATTAAATGACTAGTCAATTTATGTAGAAAATTGAAAAAATTCATATTTTAATTTAAACAGTATTAGTAACAGTCTTATGTTCAAAGAACAAATTGCTCTACACAGTGAAATATTGATACCCTGAAAATCTTTATAAACAATCTTTTGATTACTAATAATAAAGATTTGATGTAGATTGATGAATATAGTATTCTTTTCCACAGTAGTTATTCAAAAAATAAATTTCAAATACTTCTTGGCTTTTTGCTTTTTGAGTGACAATTTGAAGTCAACATTTTTGGTCATTAGATTCAGAAGATAACAGAAAACAAACAAAAAAAATAGATTGGTATTATTAAAATGCTATAACTAGCACACAATTTTTGAATACTCTCTTATTTGACTTCATATTTTGATTTTAATTCTTAAAGATAATCTCCCCAATCAAGAAAATTTTCTTTTACAGCTTGACCAAAATCTTAAAGATCATCATCATATTATATATTGCTTTGAATAATCTGAAATTTTTTTAAATGAAAATATTTTATACCAAATATTGAATATTTTAAATCTATTTTATCTTTGATAAATTCACATGTTTTAAGTTTTTTCTTTAGAGCAATAGATATGTTCATCAACACATATTGATTTTCATTCTGTACATAAAGGAACTTCATCTAGACCCACTATATCTAATGCTTATTGATAAAATAAAGTGTTAAAAGTAGAAACTATTTATATTCATTAATTTGAAACACTTAAATTATAAAGAAAAAAGAGAAAATGTCATTAGATTTCTTAAAAAAAAAAAAAAAAAAAAAAAAAAAAAAAACAGTTGGTTTAAACCATGGTATAAACCATGGTTAAAACCGGTTGGTTTAAACCATGCCAACCCTGCAAAAAAGTGATGCCAAAAAATTAACACAAGACAAATAATTAACACTTGACGTTCGTTCCAAAGGGGTTAAGGCATTTCACAGCAAGAGAATTTTAGAATAAGTATTTAAAAAATAATAATTAGATTATTTATTTATGATATAAAAAATAAGACTCAAAATTGACTACAGAAAGGTATAAAAATGTTAAAATGATGAGCATTGACAACATTTATACCCAGTAGCAGAAAATTCCCCAAGTGTCTGGCAACAGATACTTCAGGGACAGAAAATAATCTGCAGGTAAAATATTTTACAATTGAAGCGTTAATCAAATGATTACTTACTTTTGATGTTATTATGGATTTTATTAATTTTACTAATAATAATCTTAAGTTTTTGTATTAAGTAATAAAGAGCCAAACACAATATAAAGCGAAATAAAGGTTCAATAGAAAATAATCTGCAAATGAGAAAAGAAAATCAGCGATGCCCGTCTCCCATCTCGAACTTTCTGCTACTGGGCATTTATATATATAAAAAAGTATAAATTAGTATAAAAAATATGCATCAGAATACACTTAATTTCAAGTGTGTAATAAGAGGTACAGTACCGAAATCAGTATATCATCCCCTCAGAGAAACAGTAGGACATCTAGTAATAATTGAAAATGAGATGTCTGACTTACTGCTGTGAAAAACTGTGCCTGCACTTAGCAGAACAGTAGGGAATTTTTATAAAACACATCTGAGATATAGTATTAAACATAAATTTGTGTTTCAGAAGTTGTTCCACGAGATGCAAACACAGTTTCTCATAGCAGTAAGTCAGACATCTCATTTTTTATTGTTACTAGATGTCCTACTGTTGCTCTGAGGCAATGTTATACTCATATAAAAGATGCAAAAAAAAAATCATATTTATGTTAAAAAATAAATCTGAATTTAAATTAAATATTTTTTAAATTTAAATTGGATTTTGATTTTTTCCCCCTCTGTGAACATATTCAACAGTTACCAAATCTAGGTTTCAAAAACAAACCTCTAATTAGACGATATTTAGAAGCATAATTTGTACTTTTATGCTTTAATTAATAAAATTATAATTAGAAATTATAGAATATGCCAAGAAACAGTTCATGAATTAGCAGAACATGTAAAATATCATGCAAATATAAATTTTTAGCAGCTCTTTTTATGTTAGTACACTATAAAAAAAATTGTAAGTCCTGCATTGTGTTGATGACCTGACCCAGACCCAACTTGCAGTTCAAGTCATGTTGAGTCAGGTTAAGGCTGCTAGTCACTCAACTTTAGAATTCCTCTCACTAATACTAAATACAGTCAACTCTGTGAAATATGCCAATGTCTATTATCCACACTACACATTGGAATGTAAACAATGAAAATTGTCATTAACAGTTAAACTCATAAAGCTAAATTTGGTATATATATATATATATATATATATATATATATATATATTAGTTATCAATTTTCCAATGAATAAATATTTAAATACAAATTGGATATAAGTATTTAAATTTCCTTGAGTAACAAAATTTTATCATCAATTTAATAATTTTGATCAGTGTTCAGAAACAGAAAAAAATTACCGACAAAAAACCAAAACTGAAACTACCATTGTGTTGTGTCAATGTTTAAAATAATGAATAATCAGTAAAATTTGTATTGCATATAATTTAATTTTTTTAATCTAATTTATTAAATATATTAAACCAATGTTGCATAAGTTTTTCTTTTCCACTGTAATTGTAATTTTCTACAGGTGTTCCTAATTTATAGTCAGACTTTAAAAAATAAAATGTAAAGAAAAAGATTACCTATAATCCGCAAAAATGTATAATGCACAAAACCCTCAGTCCCTAAGTGTGGGGATTTCACAAAGTTGACTGTATATGGGCGTATGATCCATTTGCATATTTAAAATATCTCCTTGGGAAATCAATATTTTTAACTTATTTTTTCTGTGTATTCTTCTTAAAGAATGTCCCTTTGTCCTTAGTTGTCAAAATATTTCTAAAATATGTATATATTTAATTTTAGGTGAGGTGTTAAAATCTTACTCACAGTTCGTCAGTTTTTAACACATAAACTATTAAAATAAGTCTATATTTTAGAAATATTTTGAGAACTAAGAAAAAAAAAATAAACATCTTTTAAAAAGAAAAAAAGAAGTTAAAAATACTAACTACCTGAGGTCATATTTTAAAAATACGAATGCATTTTATGTCCATAGACTTAGCATTAGCGAGGGGAATTCGGAAGTTGAAAGACTAGCAGCCTTATTATTATTTTTTTTTTCTAGTGCAAGATTAATTTGGGTCATTTTCAGGTTGGGTTTGGATTTATCAGATTTTTCAAAAAAGTCTAGGATATTTTACAGATTAAAAAGAAACTATATATTAAAACATTAAGGAGTATACAAATATATATATATATATAATTTACAAGAAAGCAACAGCAACCATCCGCTTGGACAAAGGAAAAGCAAAGATCAAGCTTGGAAGAGGGGTAAGACAAGGAGACACCATTTCGCCTAAGCTTTTTACTGCTGTCTTAGAAAATATTTTCAAGAAGCTGGATTGGGAAAACAAAGGGATTAGAATAAATGGGGAATTTTTAAGTCATCTCCGATTCGCTGACGACATTTTAATTTTCAGTAACAGCCCTGAAGAATTGGAAAATATGCTAAAAGATTTGGCAGAAGCTAGCATTAATGTGGGATTAAAAATAAACTTGGAAAAGACTAAGGTGATGTTCAATTCATTTGCATCAAAAAAGAAAATCGTCTACAACAACACTGAAATTAAAGAAGTGCAAAGTTATGTGTACCTTGGGCAAGAAATATCATCTGATAATAGTATCATGAATGAAATCAATAGAAGAATAAGAAATGGATGGAGTGCTTTTGGGAAGAACAATATTATTCTGAAGAGTAGCATGCCCCTGTGTTTGAAAAGAAAGGTATTTAACCAATGTGTTTTGCCTGTCCTAACTTATGGAGCAGAAACATGGACGCTAACAAAACGGATGGTACAAAGATTACAAACAACACAGAGAAGTATGGAAAGATGTATGCTAGGTATAACTAGAAGAGACAGAAAAAGAATAACCTGGATAAGAAGTCAGATGAAAGTTTTTGACATCATTGAAAGAATTAAACGGCTAAAATGGAAATGGGCTGGGCACATCGCAAGAAGACAAGACAATAGATGGAGTACAAACACCCTACAGTGGTATCCCAGAGATGTAAAACAGCCAAGAAGACGACCTCAAGTAAGATGGAGTGATGAAATCAGAAAAGTAGCCGGTGTAAATTTTATGACTAAAGCACTAGACAGGAAACATTGGAAAAATCTGGGGGAGACCTACATCCAGCAGTGGATTGAAAACGGTTGATGATGATGATGATATATATGGGGCATTCTCACAATCTTTTGACTTTCGGGAATAAAACTCTGGCGAAATTAAACTTGCTAAAATAACATTTTAATCTCATAGATGAATGCCTTAATGATTCAAAATAAAGAAAAAATGATCAGCAGTGAAAAATGTTTTATTTAACTGAGGTTTAAGTTAAACTTGCAAGTTTAATTTTCCTTATCATTTTACCATTATAATTTTCTATTTTCTTCTAAATTTTTACTTATAATGAATTTGCATAGTATCCACAGGACATTCAAATAAGAAATAATAACAATGCAGTATTTTTAGTACAAAATTTTGGTATAACATTGTCTTAAAGGGGTGTTAAAGAAGGGACGGAAGGAAAAAAAAGGGACGGTAATGAAAAAAAGGGGGATGGTATAGGAAAAAAAGGGACGGTAGTGGAAAAAAAAGGGATGGTAAGGATGAGACGGTAAGGAAAATTACCACTATTCTTAGGCAAATCATGTTACGACTAAGTGATAGCCACAATGTTCATTGATTTTTAGAAACAGTTATTTACACATTGGATTAAATTATAAAAAAAAATTTAATTTACCTCGAAAAGTAGAGGAATAAAGCTTGGGGGCGGTAAAGACTACCACTAAAGTCACAATGCTTGAAATTGATATTTAAATGTTGATTTAAATTCTACAGTAAATTTCCTGTAAAAGAATTTTAGACATTCTTTCTTTAGCATACTTCTGCATGAGAAAAAACTTGAAAAAAAAATTCTGTGGATGCATCTGAAGTGATTCTCTGTAAAAGTTTAGCAAGAGGGATGGTAAGGTATCTAAAATCCAGGGACAGAGTTCAAAAAATAATATCAACCCTAAAAATGTGTGCAAGTTAATTTTTTGCCAAATATTTATATATAAAACAACTGTCCCAGTTTCAGAAAAAAAATTACATTGAATTACTTTTATTGAAACAATTTTATACAGACAGCTCCATCAAAAATCAGCATCAGGGACACGGGACGGTATAGGAGTTTTCCTGGTATTTGGACCCCCAACATCGTCCAAAATGTCGTTAATATTGTTATGCAATCATGCAATGGGATTTTCCCCAGTATATGAAATAAAAAAAACACAAGAATATGTACTAAAATAAAAATTATTATTCAGGGACATAAAAGTCAAAAGATTGTGAGAATGCCCCATATATATATTCATTTTTCAACATAAAAGATAAAACTGATAACAGAGATATAATTAGACAATTTTTCTTAATTGTATTAAAATATATATTCATTTCAGGTTGATTATTATCATTATTATTTTTACTTTTTGTCTGGTTTGATTACTGTTTGACTTCAAATAGAATTTTCAGGTGTGATGACGGTAGAGTCCTATGTGGACATAAATCTAAACTTAAACAAGTGTAGATTCTAATTTAAAAAAATTGTGACATGATGAGTAACATCTGTTAATTCATACACACACACAGAGTAAATATATAATCATAAGACTGACAAATTTTAAGCTTACGAATGGTGGATACAGATCCACTGATCAGATGTCATAGTTACTCCAGGCCATGTTATGTTTTCCTGGAGAATGCCAACATGGGTTAGCTATAAAGTTTTAAAACAACAAAATATGTTACTTTGACTCATATAAATAACTAGTGTTCCCGCTAGGCCATTTTTGAAGGGCGCAGCGCCCTGCCCCTTTTAAAATCGGTAAAACGCGCCCTGCCGCTTTTTAAATCGGCAAACTGCACCCTTCATATTTCAAAAATAGTCAAATGTGCCCGGAGTCGTTCTCAGCGATCGCTTTAAGCGATGCCGCGGACGCGCTATAGCGCGTAAATCACGCGAAAAATCGGAGACGGGACGCAAAAAAATAGTTATTACGTGTCCGTGGGACGCGTAATTTCGTCAAAAAATCACGGAAAAAAGCCGATTTTCGTCAAAGGATCGCAAAAAAAAGCGCAAATTTCATCAAAATATTGCGGATAAAACGCGATTCTCGTAAAAGGGCCGCAAAAAATAGCGTATTTCTTCAAAAGATCGCGAAAAAATAGCGAATTTCATCAAAAATAGCGAAAAAATAGCGAATTTCATCAAAAAATCGCAGGTAAAAAGGCCGATTTTTGTCGAAGGATCGCAAAAAGCGCAAATTTCATCAAAATATCGCGGAAAAAACGCGATTTTCGTAAAATGGCTGCAAAAAAATAGCGTATTTCGTCAAAGGATCGCTAAAAAATAGCGAATTTCGTCAAAAAATTGCGGGAAAATGTCGATTTTCGTCAAAGGATCGCAAAAAAGCACAAATTTCATCAAGATATCGCGGAAAAAACGCGATTGTCGTAAAAGGGCCGCGAATGAAATAGCGTATTCCGTCAAAGGATCGCGAAAAAATAGCGAATTTCATCAAAAAATCGCAGGAAAAAAGACGATTTTTGTCGAAGGATCGCGAAAAAAGAGCAAATTTCATAAAAATATCGCAGAAAAAACGAGATTTTCGTAAAAGGGCCGCGAAAAAATAGCGTATTTCGACAAAATATCGCGAAAAATTTGTGAATTTCGTCAAAGAATCGCGGAATAAAGCCGAATTTTGTCAAAGGATCTCGAAAAAAAGATCACATTTCGTCAAAGTATCGCATAAAAAACACGATTTTCGTAACAGGTTCGCGAAAAATAGCGAATTTCGTCAAAGGATCGCGGAAAACGCGAATTTCGTCAAAGGATCGCGGAAAAAAGGCGAATTTAGTCAAAGCCTCCAATGCACCAAAAAAGATGTGCAAACCAAACTTATCGGTAGAACATTCATAAAATGGGATTTAGTTTTTTTTAAATGAGATTCTTAAAACTACAGCATGATTTCAGTGTACTTTAATAATGTATTCAGTATGTAGACCAGTGAAAAATCTCCCCCACCCACCCACTTCTTACTGTGGTATTACTATTAATCGATTTATTACATTAATTTTACAACAAGTTATTTTAATGGTACTTTAAAGTACCATTGGTGCATAAAGGGTTAATCATCCCCACAGTTCAGTTAAATATTTAAAATTATTTACTTTATTACTTTTTCTGTTTTGTGTGTTATTTTATTATAAAAGAATTTGAACTCTTAGAATATTATAATTTTTTCTATTCTAATTGTAAATTTTAAGTAAAAAAAAAATTATAAATAAAGTATAAATATAAAGTATTGTAATAAATGTAAAGTATAAATAATCAATCATCCAATCTAATCTACCTCTTCTTCCCCCGCCTCCCTCCTTCTTCGAAGGTTAAAATATTTAAAACTCTTAATTTTTTTTACTTGCAACTCTGTCACTTCATTGTGACAATAAATAACCAATCATCTAAATTCTGCTTCTCTTTCTTATCAAACACCAAATTTAAAGGCTTTTATTTTTTCTGTCCTAATTGTTAAAATTTTACTAACGATAAATAATTCATTATATAATCAACCTCCTCCCTCCACCCCCCCCCCCCCCAAAAAAAAAAAAATCGCTTTTGTCTCTTTGCCCCCACCTTTACACCTCACAAAGCTTATGATCTTTAAGTTATATTTGGTGATTTATTGTAATAATAATTAATTGGTCACCCATCTAAATTTTACTACCCCTTAAAATCTCTGCTTTACCCTTAAAACTGCTAGTTTATAGGACTAATAATTTTTTAGTATTTTTATTTGAAACAAAATTACTTACCTAGATCTTTGAAATATCAATTTAAGAAAAAAAATATATATATAATCTGTTACTAAATGTGCGCATAAACAATGATGAGTTTGTAGTAATGTATAATTCTTATATCAGTTTCGAAGATCTATATTTTCTCAGGGTCGAAACTGGGGGGGAATGGGGGGGGCAGAGGAGGCATGTACCCCAGGCGCCAGTTGTTGATTTTTCTCACGTCCATGTTTAGCACTATTTTGTTAAAATCGTCCTGTCTGGGGTATGCCAAAGCACAGAAGAATCTAAGGATATGGCATAAGGATGCTGTATAAAGCGGAATTTTTTTCAATTCCGTTTTCAAGATTTTAATGAATCAATATTTGACAAAGTAGATTAAAGTAGTTCAGTATTACATATTTTATGATCACATAATTTAAATTTAAAAATATGTTGGCTATTAGAAAATTAATAAAATTTTCTTTGTAAATATACTTTGCGGAGGAGGGGGGGGGGGAGGGCACCAAAATCCATGTTTGCCCCAGGTACAAAAAAGGCTAGTTTCGGCCCTACATTTTCTGAAGAAACAATGCCCTTTTTTGCTGAAAAAATTGCCCTCTTTCAGCTTCAACTGTGCCCTTTTTGTGGCTAGCAACCTGCCCTTTTTTTTCCTAGAGTGAACACTATAAATAACAGTTAGGTAAAGAAGATATAGATTAGTACCATGCAATATTCAGGAACTTATTTTTGTAAATCATTAATAGTTTCTAAAGTGTCACTTTTCAAACAGCATTTCGGTGATATATATCATGATATATATCCAATATTTATTTTCAAAATATCATGAAGTTTGATATTTTTTATATTTTCATATATATGATATTTTTATATTTTCAGTCAAAACAGATGTAGCTGAATAATTTAAACAGTTATTGATTGTGTTGTTCTGTAGATAAAGAATGTTTGCTCTGCCAACAACTTTTTTAACCCCCTAGCCCAGCACCACCACAAAAAAAGTGTGTACAGTGGGTGATTGGTTAACGAACTTAATCCGTTCCAAAACAGCATTTGCTAACCGAATTGTTTGTTATCTGATCATAGTTTCAGTACAGATTTGTATGGGAAATCAATTAATTTGTTCTTAAGAGCTAAATAAGATATATATAAAAAACATAAATCTTCACTTTATAATTGGGTTAATATACCTACGTCCTTATTTAATATGGAGAGATCATATTTTAATGGTTTTGTCCGTGTCATTTTGTATTTAAAAAATAAATTATATGTCCTTTTTAAAAACGTTTAGGACTACATTCCTTAACTACACCATTAAATCATATCAGTTTGTCATTTTGACCTATCAAAAACTACTTAGTTTTCTAAAAGATTGTGTTTACTACACGGACAGATAAAGCTCAAGTGCAGCCTAGAACTTGTTAATAATTTGTGAATTAAATTTCAATTAAAATAACTAATTTGCAATTAAAAAATACTTCTTTAAAAAGGGACACAAATTATAAAAACTAGTGTTTCTAATCGGTTAATTTTAACTTGGGGAGCCTAAAATGTAGGACCGACGCCCCCGGCAGGCCATGAATTAATTGGGTCATTTATGCATACTTATTCTCTAAGTCAACAACAGGTGCAATTAAATATATCTTGATAAATCTGAAACACAGTATTGCTTCTTCTTGGCTTTGTTTTGTGTGATGTTCGCTAACCGAACATAAAAATCTCTCGCGAAAATATTCGTTAACTGATCTGTTTGTAAACCAAACAGTTCGTTAACCGATCACCTACACCATATGTATATATATCTCCAAACTTTACATTTGTAGCTGAATTTTTATATTATCAATAATTATATGGATATATTTACTTAGCACAGGTATTGCAAGAACTGTCTAGTTCAGATAAGTTATTTACAGCTTCATTTTTTCTGGTTTTGATTTTGTTCAATTTAAACTGCACAACTGGTTAGGGAAAGAAGCAGACAAGTGTATTTGAATATAAATAAATTTACATAGTATATTATTCTTTACAATTTATTTGAATATAAATGTAAAGCAGATGAGCTTGCATTTATATTCAAATTTTTCAATAAAAACAAACTATTTTGAATTTAAAATTTTGTTTTATAAAGCATAAAATTTTCTTAAAACTTAATACTAAACCCTATAGATAGTTTGTTTATTGTGAGTATAAAAAACAAATTGTGTCTGTTTTCAATTAGTTGATCTTAAATTTTGTTACAGAAGTAAAAAAAATGAGAAGAAAAGAAAAATGCATTTAGACTTAGAGTATTGTTTTATTAGGTTTTGATGCTAAATGCAATATATTTTAGTTTCTAATTTACATTATGTCTGAAAATATTTACAATCATCAATAAGTTGACAAATTTGAAAATATCAGATAAATATATTAAAATACCCGATATTTTTGATATTTTCAAAAATATCATGATATTCACAAACCTTGTAAATACAGTATAACTTCTTTAATCCGGAATCGTCGCGATTACGGCGATTCCGGATTATAGAAAATTCCGGAATACAGAAGTTTTGAAACTAGAATGGATTTAGATAAATAATAATACAATACCTCTCATTAATATGGCAATACAAAAATGCAAGGAGCTTGATAATTGAAAATAATTGAAAACATTGAGAAAAATCAATTCAAAATGCTCAAAAGAACATATATTTTAAGAATAATAATGTAAATTTTATGCAGTGTCACCATCTGTTGTATAATACAAAAGACAATAACTATACAATTTTTTTTATTACGATTTCTTATTTATAAATATTCATTAAATAATACAAATAACAAGAATAACAGAGATATAAAAATATTAAAAATTTTCCTAAGAACAAAAAAATTTATAAGGAGAAATTTAAATAAAACTTACAATTAATTTAAAAATTAACTTTATAATTACATTAACATATTTAAAATAGTGATATTTATTTCTAATGTTATAAGAAATTAAATGTATAGTACTTACAAATATCGAAGTAAGTCCCAAATTAAAAACTTAAAAGAAATAATAAAAATAAAATCCGATTTTGCGATGTTTTGACGCCATCTTTGTATCTTTAGATTTTTTACAACTTAATATTAAAAAAAGGCATCTGTATTTTAATTACATATGTAATTCAGAAAGTTCTCGCAATTTTAAAATTTGAAAGAAAAAAAAAACAGTAGTAAACTAGGAAGTTTTTTTCATTTTTCTTAATCATTTTTTTTTAAATTAATTCATGTATGTGCTATGGCGCCATCTATGATCTTTAATTGAAAATAAAAAGGAATAAGCGGGCCACAATGTCCGGATTACAGAAGTTTCCGGATTAGAGATGTCCGGATTAAAGATGTTATACTGTAATGTAAAAACAATATATTTTATTTAAATATGATTCTATCTCTTAATTATTATCAATATCTTTATTTATTAACTCAGTTAAAAGTAGAATTTATGTAAACTTTAAAAATATATATTTTTTATAATATTTTTCAAACTACAGTAGAATATGTTTATAATGCAAACTTAAAAACTTGAGGTTGTGCATTATATACAGAACTGTATTATCTAGAATTATGTTAAAAAAGATCTTCTATTGTGTTTGGCTCGGCCAAATATTTTGATATTCAGCCAGATCAAATATTTTGCCTAAAGCTATGCTAGTAGGCCAATAAAATTACCTGAAGCAATTCTGTAATTCACAATGGAGTCCTCATTCCATGTTGCTCCTTTTGTCTGAACATCATTGGAAACAGATAATTGAAGACAAATGTAATCTAGTGAAGATAATTTATACACATATTAACAATCAAGAACAATTATGCAACGAAATAAGCAATCAATTTTATTTTATTTTAGAGGTTACCAAAATTGAACTGCAGAATGATCGGTCATGCCGAAACCACTTTAGCATAACTAGAAATGCTCCTTTTTTCTTTTTTTTATGCTAATTATTATGAAGATATACCATAAATTTAAGGAAAGAGAAGAAAATCCACGAATCCACTTTGCATTAAAAAAATCTCTAATCCCGTTACTTCTTTTTTCTACTGCGTTCAAGGTTCTTTTCAAAGAAACAAAACTGAAACAATGAGCCAATTACACGTCAAGGTCATAGGGCGATGTGTCTGAACGTTCGGTCCGAGAAAGAGATGGAGTGAATTTGAAATCAAGTGTGTCTTTCTTTTAGTTGAGTCAAGAGATTACAAAATTGCTTGTTTGTTTTTTAGTTATAAATACGTACTTGAGTGATTTTATTAGGCGCTTCTTTAAAAATAAAGATTATAAACATGAAAAAAAAAGATAAAACAAGTATTTTTGTTCAGAACTCTTCGTACGAAACAATTTTTAACCATAGCAATGTAAAAATCGATGTTTTGAAGAAATTCAGTCAGGTCGGGCCGAGATTTTAACAGTTTTCCGTGCCAGGTCAAACTTTTAGCTATTATGTCGGGTCATTATTTTTTTTATTTTTTATTTTTTATTTTTTATTTTTTTTTTTTTTTTTGTATGGGCCAGGCCGATTTTTTCCCCCTATGGATCGGCTACTTCACTCAAGGGAAAACATCCGCTCACTAATGTTAATCCTACGGAAGAATTTTTTTTAAATACATCGTTCACATTTCAATATGCTTAAATGATTTTTTTTTTTGCATTGGATAGCTGAGTTCGATCTCTAAAAAGACCCTTTTTTGATTTTGCTTGCAGATGTTTTTCGTAGTGTATTTTGATTTTCTGAATCAGTTTCGTAAGTGAAAGTATTCTAGTAAAAAAAAAAAACCCTAAACACAATCGAAAAAGTAAAAAAGACTCTTTGTAGAGATCAACCTCAGTTATCCAATGCAAAAAAGATCATTTAAAAATAATGCAATGCGACGACATATTTAAAAAAAAAAATTCTTTCTTAAGATTTACATTAACGAGCCGGTGTTTTTGCGTGAGTAAAATAGCAGAGCATCGGCTCGTGTAGCACATTTATAACATGCATCCAGTTGTTAACATTGGATTAAATTATTTTTTTTTTAAATTTACCTCGAAAAGTGCAGGAATAAACCTTGGGGACGATGAGACTACCAATAAAGCCACGATGCTTGAAATTGATATTTAAATGCTGATTTAAATTCTACAGTAAATTTCCTGCCAAATAATTTTAGACATTATTTCTCTAACATACTTCTGCATGAGAAAAAACTTGAAAATATTCTGTTATTGCATCTGAAATGATTTTATGCATAATTTTAGAAGAGGGATGGTAAGGAATCTAAAACCCAAGAACAGAGTTTAAAAAATAATAACAACCCTGAAAATGTGTGCAGGTTAATTTTTAGCTACATGCAGTAGACTCCCTTAAATCCGCGACCCTAAAATCCGCGAACGCCTAAAATCCACGTTTTTTTTCAGATGTAAACAATGAAATTTTCAGTTAAGATGCAGGAACAAAATTCAAGATGGCGCCGAAATCAGCGACTACCGCAATGTTTTTTTTACTAAATTTTTTGTTAATCATTCTCTTTTGACTATTACAGCTGATTTATTACTAAATAAATTTACATTACTTTTGATTTTGATATAAATTAGCATATCTATATCAAAAATTAGGGTTCGAAATGGAAAAATCCACGAACCGGAACGCTATTTTAAAATTATTTTTCGCGGAATTTTTTTTTAAATTATAGACAAATTTATTTGTAAACGTACAAAGCAGTATAAGAGAAGCATTCAACACTCTAAATAACAATGAAAAAAGTTACAGTGAGTGCAATAAGCTATATATACTGATATTAGCATTAACACTGTTCTTCTTGCTACCACTAGATGGCAGCATAGGACTTTTGGAATCGAATTGAATCGATTTCATGCATAATATTTTTCTAAATTTCTATTTTACATAATTATTTTAATGATTAATTACTTTTAAACTGATAAATTATTTTAATATTTTACTTATTTTAATGTTTCACTTTATTGTAAGCATTCATTATAATTTCCTTTGCTTAACTACCAATCAAATTAATGTTTCAAAAATGTAAACAAATTAGTGACCAGAAATCCGCAAAATTCTAAAATCCGCACAACCTCTGGTCCCAAGCTGTGCAGATTTGAGGGAGTCTACTGTATTTATATAAAACAATAGTTCCAGTTTCAGAAAAAAATTACATCGAATTATTTTTATTGAAACAATTTTATCCAGACAGCTCCAAACTTAAAAATCAACTTCAGGGACACGGGACAGTATAGAAGTTTTTCAGGTGTTTGGACCCCCAACATCGTCCAAAACTTATTTATCTCATTAATATTGTTGTGCAATCATGCAATGGGGTGATCCAAAGTATATGAAAAAAAAAGTGTATTAATATAAAAATTATTATTCAGGGACATGAAAGTCAAAAGATTGTGAGAATGCCCCATATATAGATTATTGCGCTCTCTGTAACTTTTTTCATTGTTATTTAGAGTCTTGAATGCTTTTCTTATACTGCTTTGTATGTTTAAAAATAAATTTGTCTATAATTCGAAAAAAATTTCCGTGAACAACAATTTTACAATAGCGTTCCGGTTCAGGCATTTTTCCATTTCGAACCCTGGAATTTTTTATATAGATATGCTAATTTATATCAAAATCAAAAGTAATGTAAATTTATTTAGTAATAAATCAGCTGTATTATTATTAGAGAATTATTAACAAATAATTTAGTAAAAAAAAACATTGCGGTAGCTGCTGATTTCGGCGCCATCTTGAATTTTGTTCCTGCAACTTAACTGTAAATTTCATTGTTTACATCCGAAAAAATACGCCGATTTTAGGGTCCCAGATTTAAGGGAATCTAATGTACTAATATATAGTATCCTATATAAAAATCACTTCAAAACATCAAAATACACAATAATTGCTATAATATTTATTTTCTTGAGAATGTTGCCGTCTGATGCAATGAAACATGTTGAAATGTAAATAAATAAAGGTATTTTGTCATTTTTAAATTTATGTTTATCAGTTATAGCAATTATTGAGTACTTTAACATGTATCCTCCATTATAAAATCTAAACTGACTTATTCAACAAGAGAAAGGGAGGGGAAAAAAAGGAAAATGTACATAGCATGAGACACGCAGAGCCACAGTTGACAACAGTGAACATGATGTCATACATCTATCATAGGCCTTAAATCATATTGTTCATGACAGATTTTGCTAACAATAAATCAGGGTTACGATTTAAATCAATTTTTAGGGTTCCATACTTAAAAAGTCAAAATGGAACCATTATGAGATCCTTCCTGTGTCTGTCTGTAACAGCCATTTTACTCGTAAACTATGGAACGTGGAAAGTTCAAATAGGGAGAAGTAATAAAGACCATTGACTAGGGTGTCAACGATTTTAATCAGTTGATTTAAATCATGATTTTAATCAACTGATTTTTTTTTAAATCATTAATTTAAATCAAAAATTTTCTAAAAAAATTTTCTTTAAAATGTCAAAAAAGCATTAAAATCTAACATGAACATAATTTGAAAGTTTCTAGACAGGTATTTTGACTTATGAATAAACAAAAAAATATCTTTAAATAATTGTTTCTAAACTTTATTCATGAGTATTGTAAAAAATTAAAAACAGTTGAGTTTGTAAAAGCATAGCTTTTAATTTTTTATCCAAATTAAAACAGTTTCATTTAAAAATGATATTTAAATCTAATATAATTTGCAATGTCATAATTTCTTTTAGGTAATCAATTTATGCAATATTTTATATAAAATACACATAGCAAGTGCAATACATTTCTACAAGTAAAAGAATAAATAGTAATTAATAGCAATCTCAAGTTAAAGAAGAATGAAAGAATAACATATGCTTAACAGCTAAATTGTAAATGAATGCATAAGAGAAAAAAAAAATAATTGGTATAAAAATGCTAAATGCAGTCAAGAGCTTCTTCGGTATAGGTTGAATATTTTTTTTTTCTAAACTTTGTAACTCATATATATACTAAATAAAAAAAAAATTAATTAGGAATTGAAAAGGCAGCAAAACTTTTCTTAAAAAGAAAAAACAAATTAACCATTGAAGGCTAATAATCCACACTGAGAGGTAATAATGCTGTTACTTAAATATTTTGAGGATTTCAGATGTAAGTGACTAACTTATATTTATTCTATATGAATGGGTTTAAATCATTTTCATAATTTCTTTGGTTAGCATACACATACATGCGTGTAAGTTTAGGTTTTGGTGGTTTACAGTAATTTTCCTAAATACAAATACAAAACGAACTGCAAATAATATTTGTTATTTTGTTATATGTGCTACTAACCAATTAAATTACTTATTTGCAGTTTTTATCAATTCTGTAATTACTTATACTGTTTCTTCTAGGCCATTTTTCTAATGGTGATGCACCATGCCACTTTTGAAATTGGCAAAATGCACCCTACCTTAAAAAAAAATAGTTGCAATTCACCTGTAGTTGTAGCCAGAGATTTCTTGTAAAAAACTTCCCCATTCAACAGTATTTCTAAATTTATGTGGCCAAGATCTTGCAAAAATAACAGAACTTTATTTCTTTGCAAAAAACAAGATATTATTAAAATACGTTATTTAATTGTATTTTTCAATTTGTTATTCATAAAATTATTTAAAATTAAGGACACTTAATTTATCATACTAAAAATTATTATTTTTTTTTATATCATTACTAAACACATTACTAAAATATTTCCTCATGAAATAGTGCCCTTTTTTGGAACTTAGCATCTTGTCCCGTTGGGCCGTTTTCTTTCTAAAATGAATACTACATCATTTTCTTCTTCTTTTTCTCATAAGACTTTTATCAGATACTTTTGTAGTGCACTACATCATTTTAATAATTAAGGCTTGTCCATAGACTGCCTCTAATACTATGTTCACACTACGATACTTAAGATATCTTATACTATGTTCACACTACGATACTTAAGATATCTTAGGCCGCCGAACTCTCTTAATTTTGAGGTGGTACCCTCCCGGAATTGGAAACCTGTTCGCATGGAAAAACTCACTTAAGATAACTCAGTGAACGTCACTGTGTTGTTTGCGCATGCGCTTAAGATAACACCGCCCGCAACACCCAATCAGTTACTGCGAAGCTTTACAGCCAGCGAGAGTGAATGGTCGTGACTGTCTCTAGCCCGAAGAAAGTTGAAACTCTCTCAGAGAGTTTGTGGAACTCCCTCAGAGAGTTCGGAGGTTTAAGAGAGTTCCGATAACGCAGTGTGAACAGGGTATTAGGGCTTGTCGCATTTTCGCCGATCCCAACCGTTATAGCAAAAATTTGAAACTGCGCATGCGTGGGGACTTAGATTGAAATTCTCTTACTAGAAAACATATACGTACAGGTTTACCAGCTTGGCGCTTTTATCATATCAGACATGACCATTTTCATCCCATCAACATTTTTTTCAAATTTTTCAGTTGATTAGCAAAACTTTCTCTAAATGTTGTAATAAACCAATGGTTTATAATAAATAAAAGTACATCTACCATCAATTATATATTTTTACACTTATTGTTTAGTTATTTTAAATCACCTGCAAAATATATTTTTAAATAATTAAAAGTAATTTGGTGAAAGTCCATGTAAAATTTTATTAATTTCAAGGAACTGCATATTATTTAATATAATTCATTTATTAAACACACAACTTTATTTAATATTCTATTTTTATTTGTTGATAATAACAAATTATTATATTTGATAATTTATTATTAAAAACTGCAATGATACAATAATATTAATACTTAGATTATTATCAAATTATTATTATTATTATTTTTAATTATTATATTAGTAATGTAATGCTATCCATATATTTCAATAAATAAAATTTTACATATCACTATTTCATTGAAAATTAATCATAATTTATGATATTTATTTATAAAATATTATGTTCTTTAGACAATAAAGAAGATAATATTTATTATGAATTACACCTGTTTTATTTATAAATGAAAATATTTAATGTCGATAATAAATAAATACCATAAACATTATAAAAATATCAATAATGATCAAACATTTCAGTAAACCGTTTAATGATTAAAATAAATAAATATATGTATTTAAATACTACATAACAGCATTTTTTTTTTTACAAAATATTTTAAAATTTATTGAACAGTTAATTAAAAAAGTTATAATTATATAATAATTCATAAAATAGTATTTTAACATTTTATAGTATGTACTATAAAATATCTCTCTATACCTATATTGTAATATTATAAATTTATTTATCTAGTATAGATAATATTTATTATTTAAAAGTCACATGAAAGTTGATGACAGAAGAGAAGAGTCAAAACTGTTTAAGAAAATATTTTATCATTTTTGACTGGAATATTATTGTTCAGGACACATATTGTTCAGGTAAATTCATTATAAATATCAAATCAAATAAGTTTACATAAGCTCTACACAGTATCACCGTTTCACAATAACAAGAAATTGAAGTATTTTTTCGAAAGCCAAAAAAGTAATCGCCAATTTAGCATGATGACATGTAGCAACCTCGGTAACCCTGTACAAGTTTTCTAGTAAGAGAATTTCAATTAAGTCCCCACGCATGCGCAATTTGTTATTTTTGCTATAACGGTTGGGATCGGCGAAAATGCGGGCTTGTCCAACCCAAACAGTGAAAATGACAGTTTATTTGTAACCGTGCCCGTGCCAGTTTGAAGGGGGAGGGAGGGGGGGATTGTCTGAAAACATCTGAAAATTACTTAATTTTTCATTCTTTCAAAGTCTTTAAATTGAATTCTGTTTGTGTGTGGTTGAAAACGTCCTTAAGTGAAGCTTATTAGAAACCCCGTGCTCCGAAAATCAATGAATCAACCGGGAAAAATGTTCTTTTTTTTGCAAGGGTTTTTGTAGTGAGAAAGGAGCGAGGAAAGGAGTGTTTCGGCGTACGAAAGCTACGAAAGTCTGAAACTGTTCGCCAACCAACCAACCGAAAAATTTGTTTGAAATGCGAAATTTGACTTTCCATAAGACTTCGAAATTTGACTTTCCATTAGAGTGAAATCTTGCAATTTCATTGGCTATCGCTTCACCGATAGCCAATGGACTTTACCCATGTGACGTCAACCGCGGGTAAACAGAAGTAAACACCAATAGGTGTAAAGAATGTTTTAACACTGATCCACCTTCGTCCAATAAACAGTCTTTTACGGAGGGTTTTACCCCGCAGAGGCGTGGCTGTTGCCATTCGTGGGTAAAGTCCATGAAATTGAACGGAACTTTTTTCCCTGAAAGGACAAGTAGAAGAGTAAAATACTGTGTAAAGCCGGCACATGGTATTTTGGTATCTCAAAGCGTATGAATGATCTGGCCCAGTGGTCAAGACTAGGGTTGGTTAAGATTTTGCATTTGTAATCCTAAAGTTGCGTGCTCTGTCCTTTCGCTGGCGTTTTCACTTTTTTAGAGTTTTGTTTTGATTTTTATTAAGTCAGTAAGTTAAAATCGGTCGATCTTTATTGCCAGTTCTTTTGTAAATTTTTTTTATCAATTACATTTTTTAAAATAAATAATTAAATTAAAAAAATCAGTTAATCTATTTTTTAATAATTAAAGTAAACATTTATTAAAATGCAATAATAAATTTCCTAGGCTTACATCAAAAGTATTTTCACGTTAGAACTTTATAAAGTTCTGATCATTTTTAATTTGTCTCTTACTATAGTAACAGATAAATGCAAAATTATCAGAATTAATATATTAAAGGTTTTTTGTTTTAAAATAATCCTTGAGACATAAAAATCTTTATTAATTTATGATAGGTTACTTTATAATTTTTTACTTTAAATATTACACAAATATTTAAATTAAATTTTAAAATTCATAGGACTTATAGGGTATTTTTCTAATAAAAAATTCTTTAATAATTAAAGTATAAACATAATATTTTCTTAAGTCAGTTAGTTAAAATCAGTTGATCTTTATTGCGAGTTCGGTTGTAATTTTTTTTGTCAATTAGATTTTTTTAAATAAATTTAAATAATTAAATTATAAAATTCATTTAATCTATTTTTTTAATAATTAAAGTAAACATTTATTAAAATGCAATAATAAATCTCCTAGGCTTACATTAAAAGTATTTTCATGTTAGATTCTCATAAAGTTCTGATCATTTTAAATTTATCTGCTATTTAGATTACCATTTTTTTAATTGTAAATGTTATACAGATAATTGAATTAAATTTTAAAATTCATATGACTTATACGGTATTTTTCTAATAAATAAATTTCTTTAATAATTAAAGAGTAATAATAATATTTTCTTAAGGCTGTTCTTAACTGCTCTGCTCAACAAGCGCAAAACATTTTGACACATTTACAAATTCATTTTTAACGAAAAGGTATAAAATTGGAAAGCCTGGCCATGGAAGCGATTTGGAATTAAACTGTTTTTTCCCTTTTTTGATGAATCCATTACTTATTGAGTTATAAAGCGATTTTGATCACGTGACAAACACGTTTTTCGCCCACTCTTCAGTGCTCTTTCTTCCTTCGCGCGGAAATTCGGTTGAAAACGCCCACTTTGACTCTATTTTCTGAAAGATCTATTGC
Organism: Maratus speciosus; assembly: GCA_963932465.1. Lineage (NCBI taxonomy): Eukaryota > Metazoa > Arthropoda > Arachnida > Araneae > Salticidae > Maratus > Maratus speciosus. The sequence continues at coordinate 83,947,453 of OZ010796.1, read as the reverse complement.
GTTTGCAAAAAACAAAAATGAAAAAACAGCACAATAACATAGTTTCTGAACAACAACACCAGCTACTTGCATGCATTTTCGAAAAAAATAAATTAAAACTTATGTCAGAAAGTTGCCTTTTCGATTTGAGAACACCCTTAAGTCAGTTAGTTAAAATCAGTTGATCTTTATGACCAGTTCCTTTGAAAAAAAAAATTGTCAATTAGATTTTTTAAATAAATTTAAATAATTAAATAAAAAAATTCATTTAATCTATTTTGAATAATAATGTACTAATAATATATTCTTACCTTACATTACAAATATTTTTTGTTGGAACTTTAGTAAGTTATAGTAATTTATAATATTACTATATAATATTATTAATATATATATATATATATATATATATATATATATATATATCTGTGATTTAATAATTATTCGCAAAAAGTTTTATTATACGTATATATATGTTGCAATAAAAATGTAATATACATCAAATATGAACAATGAAAAATATTTTGCTAATAGTTGCAATATATATACATTTAAAATAACGATTATTATTATTATTATGGAGATTTTTGTTTTTATCTTCATTTATTAACTTATTATCAGTAGCTTTACATTTTTTATTCGAAATATAATATTGTGATTAAATTTTACTACATAATACCACTTAGGAGCTAATGTTATATAATTAAAATAAAATATCTATTTAAATGCAATAATAGTATCTTTTAAACTGACATAGAAAAATATTTTTATATATCTAGATGGAACTTCAATTACTTATTTTTAGTTAAGCTGCTAGAACTTTAATACTAATTGCAAACATCTGAGTAAAAAAGAAAAAAAAAGTTCTAAGCAGCTTATTATAACAATCTTATTATTTTATCATAATTTAACTAAGTCAATGTTGTTTTAGAATTGTTAATAATTTTCTTACTAGAAAATTAAATCAAATTTAATAAATTATATATTATGTTATTAAATGTATAACAATTGATTCCGTGCTCAGTATGAGAAATACATAAGCTTTTTTTAATGCATCAAGTTATTATTATCAAGAAATACAATAGATTAAATTAGTAGCAGCGCTGTTACTCGTAAAATGGATTTTTTCCTTTCAGGGAAAGAAGTTCGGTTCACCGATAGCCAATGAAATTGTCGGACTTCGAACTAATGCTAAAAGTCTTATGGAAAGTCAAATTTCGCGTTTGAAATTAAAGGTAGAGACTAGACTCAAACCCTGGGAATCACAAAATTGGCGCATGCGTATCTGCAGTCTTGGCTTTCGTCTGCTTCTAGAAAGGAGCGCCATCTACTGGCTAATCTTCTAAAAATAACATGCTGAAGGGTTTTTTAAATTAATTTTACATTTTATTTTTCTCTTTTAACTATGAATTAAAAACATTCTTCATTGTATTCTTAAAATAATAATAATATTGATAATTATAATATGTCCTTTCTCTGACTACCCATAAAATTTTCATTTTATGATATGACAGCATAAGCTAGTGAATTTGAAATAAAAATTCTTTAAAGTAAAGTTTAAAAAGAGAGAGAGGGGGGGGGGGTATAATTTAATACCAAATATTTAATTTATATGCTTTAACATTGAAGTTATATTTAAGTATATGTGTGCATCTAGACTTAGGGCTAGCGTCTATTAATACTAGCATGTTTTATTTACATGTTATTTATTTATTTTATTTTATTATTTTAAAAGAAATTTATTTCAGATTTACTGGTTTATGATGTCATTGAGTAAATTTCAAAAATTTACGGCTAGTCATAGAAATATAACATTTAATTATTATTATTTAACAATTCAAAGAAGAGCTTATTTTATTATTCATTATTTTTGCACTTTGTTAAGAAACAAGAAAATGTTAATTTGAAGAACCCCCTAGGATAATATTTTTCATAATAATATTTTGAATTTACCCATACAGCTCACTTACATCTCTGAAACGTCGCAGGTGCGTCGCACGGCGACATTGCGATGTCGCACTGATCGTCTCACAGATGTTCTGGCAACCGCAAAATGTCCGTGACCACAGTGGTGTAGTCCTAGAAAAAAAAGGTGGGGGGACGCTCATAGTTTTGAACATTAGGGTCTATATCACCCACAAGGCAAACTTTATTTTTGATATTGCTTTTCATTTGCAGAGAAAAGTAATTGAAAAATTAAATTTTAAAATAAAAATTTAATTTAAATTAATTTAATTTAAATTTAAATTTTTTTAATTTAATTTAAATTAATTCAATTAATGTTCTTTATCTATTAGACATTAAATAACTTGCAATAGAATTCAGAAATTTAAAACATTATTTCATATCTGAAATTTTTTGGAATAGAATTCGTAATTCAGTAACACTAATACGAGCAACAAAATTTTTGCCAGAATTTGATTTGTATTATTTATTTTGGAACTAGTTATCGAGAAATTATTTTGTACTGCGAACACTGAAAATTATTTCACTTTTGCTTTCTTCTATCTTTACAAGAAGAAAGTATTTCATTACCTGTAATTATGATGAAACAGCAAGTAAACATCCCTTTCTTCCCAATTCCTTTCAATTTGGTTTTTGAATGCCCTTTGTTATAGAAAACAAAAATAGTTTAAAAAATCAATTCTTTACTTCAGAAAATTGTAAATTTATTAATGTGTTTTTTATTTTAAACATTTAATAAATCAGGAAGATCCGAGTCCCCTCACATCGTTAGCGTCCCTCTTCGAAACAAAAAGTAAGTGGACGCTTGAAATAAAATAAAAAAGTGGAGGGACGCCGTCCCCCAGCGTCCCTCTTCGAAACAAAAAGTAAGTGGACGCTTGAAATAAAATAAAAAAGTGGAGGGACGCCGTCCCCCAGCGTCCCCCCTCGACTACACCAATGCGTGACCAGCGACGTCGCGTTGTAACGTCTATAGTACACCGCACTGCAACATCTATGCAACGTCGCTCTGTAGCATCTGCGAGATAGCTCATTGTGACATCTATGTGACGCTGCGTTGCAACGTCTTCAGTGCATCGTACAACACATCTATGAGATATCACATTGTGACAACTATGCGATCTTGCTCTGCTAGTACTGTTCTGTAATGAGTGGTCTATAGTAAGCAAACCTAGATGATAATTGTCACCACTACTTCTGAATAGCAATATTCACCTAATTTGATAAATTTCTGTCATTAAATAAGGCAAAGATTACTATTTGGAAACACTGGTGATAATTGGCCTGCTGACATGCAGGCTCACCCTATGACATTTTTGTCACTGTTATTTTGCTATAATTAAAACAAATTATCGTTCACACCCCCACTTACAAGTGGGGGCCTAATCTGTGGCTGCCCCAGTGTGCCCTTCAGATGCATCACAGAATAACTCAATTTCATATTTCTATTATTTTTCATTCAGGATATTTTGAATTAGAAAATAATAGAAATATAGTACTAGTGACATCTATGTAGTACATCAAAAATTTTCTTCTCGAATCTTAAATCTTCTTGTATCCTCTAATAAAATAGAAATGCAAATTTAGTATGCATGATTTTTTTGCATGCATAATACACGTGGTAGAACTCTTAAAAAAATGCTTGTCGGTCTACTTCAGTCACGCGAAAACACTCGCTTGCTAATGTTAATCCTATGGAAGAAATTTTTAAAGATATCTTGTTTGCATTTCAATATTTTTAAATGATTTCTTTTTTTCTTTTTGCATTGGATAGTTGAGGTCGGTCTGTACAATGGCCGTTTTTTACTTTTTCGATTTTGTTCAAAAATTTATTTTATAAGTATACTTGCCCTTTCGAAACCGGTTCCGAAAGTGAAAGTGTCCCAATTAAAAATACCTGAAAATAAAATCGAAAAAGTAAGAAACAGCAGATGTAGAGATCGATCTCAGCTATCCAGCACACAAAAAAAAAAGATTTAAAAATACTGAAATTTAGACGAGATATCTTACAAAATTTCTTCCATTGGATTAACATTAGCGAACGGGTGTTTTCGCATGACGGAGTAGCTTCTTAATGGAGTACTGTATTTTTCCTCTACTTTATCGCAAATATTTTATCCTACTCTAAATTTCTAAAAATCAGTTTTTATGGACTTGTATCACTTTATATTCCAGGTATTCAAATTATTGGAATTGTGTTTGAATACTAAAATTTTTAATAGATAATTACTTTTAAAAAAAATATTGTTGAAGTAGAATACATCGCTACTAAATAATTCATGAAGAAATTTATTACGTATAATTATATATAAGTATCAGACAAAGAGTATGGGTTATGGTATTCAGGCCGATCATCCATATGTGTGAGCCCAGGATAACAATTCAGTTGAATTAGAGGCCTTCTAGGACAGTGGTGACACACGATATTGGCAAACTCAAACGCCAATTGTCACCACTACTTCCGAAAAGCTATCTTTATCTTTTTAAAAGCAGAATTTATGTCAAAGATTATTATACAGAAATAGTGGTAACAATCGACCTACTGACATCCAGACTCCCAACCCTTGCCCTATGACACTTTAGTTGCTGTACTTTGCGTAAAAAAATATACTTGGTTTTAACCATTCAGGACCTCATTTAACTCAAGCTAGCTCAAGTAAACGTCAATTTTTTCCCCCTCCGATTCCTAAATTTTCTTGCATTTACAGAAATACAACGTTTTTATGGTATTGGAAGTTCGTGCGATTTCTATAAAATCTGAGGCATCCAGAAAAATGTGATCTAAGGCTGAATATTTGCTGAAAAAGTACTTAATGCAGTACCATATTCTTTCTAAATATAATTCACAGTCTAAGTGGCTTTACTATCTTATTTAATTGCAAGACTCTACCATCCTAAATCTTTGTCTATTCTGAAAATCAGTTTTCATGGACTTTTATCATCAGTATTCTGAGTAGTACTTAAATTATTAGAATAGTGTTCAAACAGTAAAATTTATAATTGATATAATCAGTTTCAGGGTTCGTAAATATCATGGTATTTTCGAAAATATCAAAAATTTCCGATATTTTCAAAATAGTTAACTCACTGCTGACAATAATTTTTTTCAAGCATAATATAAATTAGAAACTAAAACATATTGCACTTAACATGAAAATTTACTTAAACAATATTCTAAAAGTTCATTGCTTTTCTTTTCCTTCTTTCTTTTTTCTACTTAGAACAAAATTAAAGATTACCTAACTGAAAACAGATATAATTTTATTTATGCAGTTATTAATATATATATATATATATATATATATATATATATATATATTATGGTATTCAGTGTCAAATATCAAGAAATCAGAAATTTGTAAAACAAAACTTTAAATACAAAGTAGTTTTTAAATTAAAGAATTTTAATATAAATGTAAGCTTATCTTATTTTTTATTTCCTAACATGTATTACCTTAGTTTATACTAAACTGAACCAATATAGGAAAAGATTATTTTGTAATGAAGCTGTATATAATTGATTATCTAAATTAGACAGTATATCTTTCAATGGCTGTTTTGAATTAATTATCTCGCCTAATTATTAGTTCTACATTTAAAAATAAAAGCTTCAAACATAAAACTTGGGGAAAATATTTGTTTTCTTTGGATAAAAAAGCCACTGCCAGAGCCAGAGACAAAGTTTTTTATCTGCAGAATGATACAGTTAATAAAAATTGAAAATTTCATCTACACTTGTTTTAATTGAAAATGTCAAAATTATCTTGCTCAGTGATATTTTGAAAATAAGTATCAAATATACAAAACATCAAACATCTTGATATTTTGAAAATAAACATCAAGTTTACGAAAATACCAAAAATCTTGATATTTTAAAATTAAATATATATCAAATACATCGAGATATATACCCATTGATATATATCAACAAACCCTGATCAATATTTCAAATGAAATTCAAATTTCAAAGTAATTGCTTAAAAGGCGCAAAGGCCAACATAGTGAAAAAGATTCCAAGCCGGGACTCGAATCCGGGCCATCAGTATAGCGCACTGACGTTCTACCGACTAAACCACTTGGGACGATACCCAGCAAGGAAAATTTCTCACTATTATATGTTGGCAAGGCTACAAACGCAGCACAAGATGGAATATTTATCGTGAGAGTGTCCCAAGTGGTTTAGTCGGTAGAACGTAAGTGCGCTATACTGATGGCCCGGGTTCGAGTCCCGGCTTGGAATCTTTTTCACTATGTTGGCCTTTGCGCCTTTTAAGCAATTACTTTGAAATTTGAATTTCATTTGAAATATTGTATGCAAGGCGAATGTTTCCCTCTGGATTAATTTCCATGTATTAATAAACCCTGATCAGTTTTTAAAAAATATTGTATAGGTAATATGCTAGTAAATGTTTCCCGAATCTTTCCTAATACATTTTTTATAATAAAAAACTCATAATGAAATTTAAAATGAACAGTGTGATTGTATAACAATATGAGATGAAAAATTGTATGGATTATGATATGTATACCGACCACCCATAAGTCCAGGATAAAGATACAGTTTGAGTCTACTCCTCCCTTACTCTCAGACAATGATGGTATACGATATTGGCAAACTCACATGCTAATTACTGCCACTATTCCTGAATAGCAATCTGGATGTGATACTGACCTTCTTTCTCCTAACATACCTTATTTAATAACAGAATTTCTTTCATTAAACAAGGAGATTACTAAACAAAAATAGTGGTGAAAATTGATCTACTGACATGCAGGCTCACCCCCCACCCCCCCCCCCATCACCCTTTTGTTGCTGTATTTTGCTCTACAGTTGTTTTTTTTCCTTTAGGGCCGCACTTAACTGACGCTAGCCCAAGTAAATGTTAAATATTTTTTATCTGATTTTTAAATTTTCTTGTATTTAATAAAATCTTGCAACGAAATCCACTTATTCTTGCACAGAAATTCAATTATTTTATTGTATTATGATTGTGATAACTTTCTTAAGAGACCTCTATGATGAGCTATACTAATGTATAATATATTATATTAATAATATGGTATAAATTCATACGGTAGTATGAAACGAATTGGTGTTTATTCTATGTTTATATACAAAAAATATAAATTTCATTGTAATATATAAATATCTGGATACACTTATAATTCTGTTATCTCCTCCACACAGAAATAAGTTTCAGTATTATGTCTCTCAGATTATGTAGAATTTCATCCAGCTTTTTTTTGTAGTATGAGTTTTCCTTATTCTCTATAGGTGCAGATTTACAAAAAAATAAACAAATAAAAATTTAAATATATACCAAAATATACAATATAAACTTTACAAAGTTCACTATTTTACTTAAAAGGCGAACAAAAATAATAATAATATAGATGTTACAAGTTAAAAAATGTACAATTTATTTTAAAATTGTAAAATCTGTACATTTGTAATTTGTTAAATTGTAACATCTATATTTTATTTATTTTTTTTTTGCTGCCTTTTAAGTAAAATAGTGAGCATTTTAAAGTTCATATTGAATATTTTGCGATTGAATAAAGGTAAAATATTGCATTTCGTCTTATGATTTTATTTAAATATATTCTTTAGCTAAAAAAATTAAAATAGGTTTTTTTAAAGCAGCAAATGATAAACTTTAATAACTATTGTTGAATAAATATTTCTATTATATCAATTCAACCAAACAGAAAAAAAGAAAAGAAAACTTATACAATACATGATTTGTGATGAGGAATACTATTAAATAATCGCATCAAATGAAGAGGTGTTTTGTGTTTATTCTATGTTTGTTTACAATTCTGCTCATCAGTTTTAAACAGAATTTTTTTTTATATCAAATGCTCCCGAGCTGCTTGTTTTACATCATATATATTTCACTATTTCAATCTATGAATTGCATTGATTGAAACTTGATTATTTAAAAAACTCATATTTATGAATGCAAGCATTCTATATCTGATGGAGATAAATTGTTAAACATCATTAGAAGTAGATCGCCATAAAAGACTAATTTTTATACATTACAATATTTGCAAGCTTATTTTTATAATCCAAATTTACACATTAATTTCTTAAGTATTATTAAGGAAACTTATTAAGCAATATATTGCCCCCCCCCTTTTTTTTTTCTCCAACAGAGTCTTTGGAGTGAAAAGGGTTAAATTTTGCAATTTGTTGTACGATGATATTATGTTATAAATAAATAAATACTTGATAAATGATAAAACTCCACATATCTACAGATTAAAATAATTCAGCTAAATAAGTTTCAAAATTTGTTTCTCTGAATCATAAACATGATATTGATAAATCTTTTTGCATATATACACAAGTTTTACGTACTCTAATACAGATAATGTCATTATTTGTAATGACTATTTTTATTGCAATTATTTACAAATAACCTGATGTTAATTACTATGGAATTTTCTTTATCTACTTCGAATTTGCAAAGTTTAACAATTATCTTCAGTAATTATAAATCAACGTGCTCTATTAGAATTAAAGGAATTTATGATATAGATAAAACAATATGTTTCTAGCAAATAATTATTCATTTATTATTCCTCATGCAAATGTTAAATATTTTGTAACTTTTAATATATATATATATATATATATATATTGTAATTTATTTTTTTATAAATTAAACATAAGCTTTTGAATATAAACAAAAACAAACTTTATTATAACAACAGGTTGAAATTAAAATATTCCTGCTTATTTTATACACAGAATTTTTAAATGATAAATAAAGCGTGACATATGTGTATAATCACAATATTTTCATAAGTACTTATTATGGAAAAATATCAATGACTAATACAACTTTATTATCTTAGCAAACAGCAGTTTACAGATTCCAAAAATTTAGTTTTGTAAAAGCCATAACCCCCCCCCCCCCGGCCCTCATATTTAATGACATTTAATAAGAAATTTGATAATTGCTCTTCATAAAAACAAAAAAATTCAATATTTTTGACCCAGATACAGGGGGAAAAAAATGTAAGCTTTATTGCAAAAACATAAATGTCTGGAGACACTTATAATTCTATTATCCCACCCACACATAAACAACAATACTAAACTAAATAAGTTTCAATATGATGTACTCTCAAATTATGTAGTAATTTCAGTCAGCTTTTTTGCATTGTGTGTTTTCTTTAATCTGTATAGGGCAGATTTACAAAAAATAAACAAATAAAAATTTAAATATATTCTTTAGCAGAAAAAAAAAAAAAAAAATCAAATATATACTTTTTAAAGCAGCAAATGATAAACTTTAATAAATATTTCTGTTATATCAATTCAACCAAATAACAGCAAAAAGAAAACTCATACAATACATGTTTTATGATGAGCAATACTATTTATATAATAGTACGAGACGAAGAGATGTATTAGTGTTTATTCTAAGTTTGTTTACATTTTTTTCTCATCCATTTTAAACAAAATATAAAGCAATTTTTTTTTTCAATCAATTGCTCCTGAGTTGCTTGTTTTACATCATATATATTTCATTATTTCACTCTATGAATTGTATTGATTCAAACTTAATTAGTTAAAAAACTCATATTTATGAATGCAAGCATTTTATACTTGATGAAGATCATTTAAAGATTTGAAGATCATTGTTAATCATTTAAAAGTAGATCTCCATAAAATGCTAATTTTTATACATTATATAAAATTGCAAGCTTATTTTTATAATCGAAATGTACACATTATAATTTCTTTAGTATTGTTAAGAAAACTTTATTAAGTAATATATTGAATTCCCCCCCCCCCCCCCGCTCTAAAAATTTAAATATATCCTTTAGCTAAAAAAAAAAAAATTAAATATATATTTTTAAAGCAGCAAATGATAAACTTTAATAACTATTGTTGAATAAATATTTCTATTATATCAATTCAATCAAATAACAGAAGAAAAAAAAGAAAACTCATATGATGAGCAATACTATTTATATAATAGTATGAGACAAAATGATGTATTAGTGTTTATTCTAAGTATATTCTTATAAGTGCCCTTCATTAAAACAAAAAAAAAATCAATATTTATGACACAGATAAATAATATATTCATAAACTTTATTGTAAAAATATAAATGTCAGGAGGCTTTTATAATTTTATTATCTTCCTCCCCCCCCCCCCCCCCACACACACAATCAACAAACCACTATACTTCTTCCAGATAGTTAATTAAAAATTTCCAAACAGAAGAAGCACCACTTTAGAGCTTTGAGAGGGTTCTCTGAGACCTATAGCGGCAGGCTGTTGTCTCAAATGATCCGGGCACCACTTTAGAAATAGTAAAAACAATACACAATATCAAATCCAAACATGGAGCAATCACATGGCACGTGCACATCCTTCGCTACAAATTATCTTTGATGCCATTAAGTTCACGCATGCGCCAGTAACTTAGAGGTATTTGCGCAAGGGCGAAAACAGCAGCTTGTGTCTCCATTATGTCGCAAGAGATGATCTCAGCGACAGTCTTTCTTGTCATCTCGGAGATGCTCTATTTACATCGCACTGAGACGTGACAATAAAGGGACGTTGTGATGTCTCTGAGGCATTGCTATAACCAAGTGTGCTGTGTGGGTATACTTAATAAAAGAGAAAGGGTGAAAAAAAATTATTAGCAAGTATTTTCTAATAATTTTAGCTATCAATTACTTTCTAATACCTTTAGCTAAATTTTACTAATAAATTTTTATAAATAAAAAAAGACAAATTTATACAAAAGAAATCGTGTTAAGAAACAAGAAAAGGTTAATTTGAAGAACCCCCTAGGATCATATTTTTCATAATAATATTTTGAATTTATTCTTTAATAAAAGAAAAAGGAGAGTGAAGAAATAATATTAACAATTACTTTCTAATAATTTTAGCTATCGAATACCTTTAGTTAATAATAAAGTTTTATAAATAAAAAAAGACAAATTTATAAAAAAGAATTCTCATAGCCATTCATAAATTTTTAGTAATTTAGTAGAGGAAAATTATTTTAATCTAAAAAATCAAGAACAAATAACCATTTATTTAAGTTATTTTTGACAAATAACTATTTAAGAGTGCGTTACATAAATATATATATATATATATACTCTTACATTTGGACTTACAAAAATAGTAATAAAGTTTTTTTTTTTTTTTTTTTTTTTTTTTTGTAAATATATATTTAAAAATTTAAATCCAAATTTTGCATTTACAACTTTTTAAAATCCTATAAATTAATTCATTAATTTAATTCAATAAGTGTTGTACAAGATCTAAAGCAAAATAATTGATAGCTAAAATTATTAGAAAATAATTGTTAATATCTTTTTCACCCTTTCTCTTTTATTAAGTATAAATTCAAAATATTATTATATTGCTAATATAATTATTAGCATAAGTCGTCGTCATCAAATAAAGCGAAATATGTTACCTTTGAAAAGTTTCTAAGTGTTGTTGAAATTAAATATATGTCTGCAGCCTGCAACATGCATAGCAATTATTTAAAAGTTCTTTTCCGGAAATGTTAAAGTCGTAGAAACATTAATCATAAAAATATTTTTTTTTATTTTATTATTTAATCGGTTTTTCAATTCTCTCACTTTTTTTGATGGGAAAACTTATGGGTTTTTTTTGTTGTTGTTGTTGTTTTTGTGATGTTTTACCCGGACGCGTCGGGTGGTTGGTGGGAAATTCTCCAAATTTTCCCAAATTGGTTCATGAATATATTCTTATGAAATAATATTTTTCATGAATAATTTCTCATAAACTTTCCGTAGACTCTTACCATTCTTTCTTTTAAACAAACATTCATCATACATTTTTCAAGAACTAACAGAATTCATACTTTTTAGAAATGAGTTTTCATGATCTATCATGCACTTTTCAAACATAAGTTCCTATGATCTATTCATGGACTCTCATCATTCTTTCTTTCAAGCAAATATTAATCATGTATTTTTCACGAGTTAACAGAAATCCAATTTTTAATGATTGAGTTCTCATGAAGTATCTGAGAACTCCCATCGTTCTTTCTTTCAAGTTTTTCTGAAACAAGAATCTTTTAACATCGACACACACACACATATACATTCGAATAACATTTATGATGAAATATTATTTTCGATTTCAAAAGAAGTATAAGTTTTTCTATAATTGATACTATGTATTCTAAAATATTTTTTAGATAAATCGATTATTTTTTTATGATTTTAAACATCACTTAGCGGAAATGATCTAATTTCATTTTCTTGTTTTAATTATTTAATTTAACATAGAAATTTTAGGTATATATCAATTTCATGATTAATCTTGTATTTAGGGTAGGTAACAAAGAAGCAACAACAACTTCAGAGAAGTTCAAACAGGATTAGACAAGTTTAAACACGTTTAGACAAGATCCGAGAAGCATGCATGGTCACTCACCTGAAAAGAGTGATAAAATGGTGTGAATGTGGCTTCTCAGAGTTGTTCTTATCGTTGAGTGACGTTGCAGATAATGAATCATGTGTTTGCATCCTCAACCAATGTACCGGGAGGAAGTTGTCACGTGATATTCTGTTTCACGATAAGGATTTGCCATTTCACTTTAAGTCGTTGTGTGAGACGCACGTCTTTGAGTTAGCTGGTGTATTAGGTAAGTGATGAATATATTATAATTTTAGATTTGCTAGATGTTAGAGTTTAAATTTTTTAAAATAAAGGTATTAGAGTACATAATTATTTTTCAAACAATAATAAAACTTTTAAAAATAATTTGAAACTAAGTTGAATTAAAAAGGTTAGTTACACAAGGTTTATCATGAAAAAACTGCCAAAGAAATGTTTAAGTTGGAATACTATAAAACCTAGTTAACCTAGAAATAGTTCTAATTACTTGCAAACTAATATGAAACAGTCAGAATTTAATTAATTTAAATATAATATTGTTGTGATTTTTACATATCTCCAAAAATGCATAAGTGAGTTTTCGCGGGAAATGAACAACTTTGCAAACTTTCATTCCAACTTGATGTTAAATAAGTTTCTGAGTCTAAATTGAGTTGAATTGAATTCGATTGTGAGTTAAACATAAAACAAGCAAATTCTTATAAACAGTTAATCTTAAATTTTTCTGAAAATTACTTCTTTTTTCTTAGCTGATTTTTTTCCTTTGCTTATTTTTCTTTTCCTTTACTTATTTTTTCTCCTTTACTTAAATTTTTTCTTCTTATCTTAATTTTTTTTCTTATCTTATTTTTTTTTCTTTACTGAATTTTTTTCTTTTCTTAATATAAATTTTTTCTTTTAACCTAATTTTCTTTTCTTTTTATCTTAATTTTTTTTCCTTAGCTTATTTTTTTTTGTTTAATTTGCAAATATTTTGAAACAAATAAATATTACGCAATTAGGAAATAACTTTGAAAAAATAGAAGTATAAATCTTTTAATGTTTGTTCAATTCGTATGATTGACAACAAAGTTCGGTTTAGTCAATTATGAATAATAATAAAGTTGCATACAGAACACGGTATTTTCATATGTAAACGTCTAAAACTGCATTATGCTTAACGACATTTGGCAAAACATCGCCCAATTTGACTATCAAAACCTGCTTTGTATAATTTATGTGGAATACCAAATGATTGTATCATTCAATAGTTTTTTAATTTGTTAAAACTTTTTTTAATTTGTTAAAACTTTTTTTAAATTTGTTAAACTTTTTTTTAATTCGATAAAACTTTATTTAATTTGTTAAAACTTTTTTTAATTCGTTAAAACTTTTTTTTTAATTCGTTAAAACTTTTTTTAAATTCGCTAAAACTTTTTTTTTATTTGATAAAACTTTTTTTTAATTCGTTATTTTTTTTTAATTCGTTAAAACTTTTTTTTAATTCGTTAAAACTTTTTCAAAGTAATGTAAATTTTTTAATTTATAAATACATAGTCACACAAATAGCCACGCAGACATATACACACCTACATATACATACATATATATATATATATATATATATATATATATATATACCTATGCACGATTTTGCAAGCAAATATAGACACACACACACACACGTTTAAACATATCTGAAATCGGTTTGATACTATATCAACAGATATATAAACAACCTTTCTGAATTATATTGTAACTTTAGCTTTTAAAAATATATAAGTCTTTCTAACAAAATGTCTAACATCGTTTAGACAAATGAGATTCGAAAAAGAATGTAATCATGAGAATGATTGTCTGATCGCAGATTACGCGTTGATTGCGCATTGCGCACTCCTCCGCTCCTCCTGTGGTCGTAGAACTGTCCTTTACCTACTACTAATGTGCGAAGACACTGCTAAAATCCCAAGTGTCGATCGCAGCGACATCTGCGGGATTTTCGTATTACATTGTATAGACTAGCAATATCTTGCAGTTGTAGAAAATATCGATAAACATGCAGATAAATATCGATGCAGATAAATATCGATAAATATGCAGATGTCGCTGCGATCTGTATATTTCAGCAGCATCGTTGCACATTTAAGGGATACAATATTTTAGCACTTTTTTGAGTATTACAGGGATAGCCAATTTCCACACTATATATTCTAGGCGCTATAGTAAAAGCTATCGGGAGGATGGACTCCCTACCTGATAGCTCCTTTTCCTTTTCACTTGGCGATTTCACAGCGGACTTAGCCAAATAGTGAAATAACACAGTGAGAGCCTTTCCTTATCATCCGTATCGTCCAGGAAACCGGTTTATGAGTTTTATCAATCGACGTGTTTGCCGATTATGTTTATGAAACTCATATGATTAAATTTAAGTTTAATAAATGAATAAAGTTTCGCGCCGAATAAGCACATAAGTGTAAAAACTTTTATAGCTCAAGCTTTTATAGTTACAAGAGAGAGAGGACAATAGATCTATTTTTTTTCTTTAGTATTGAGGAGTATTTTAATATTAATTATTTTAATCCGGAGACTAGAGGGTGTAGGAGAAGGGGCTTGGGGGAGAATTATTGTTATTATTGTTATTTTTGCCAGTAAGACAAATACAAATTTTGTGAAGAATTTATATCTTGATAATTTACTGTTATTGTAAAAATAAATGCTGCCGAATAATTAATTTTTTTTTTTAAGAGATGGTATAAAGTGCAATAGTTGTAGTAATTTTTGTGCTGAATTATGTGTGCGTTTTTATGATTTTTTTCTTTTCGTGAATTTTATCTAATATAGGAAATTTTATCAATATCAAGCGCCTCATATTAATTGACTTTAACTGTATTAAATATACATCTTTTAGGATCAAGACAGAAAATAAATCTTACTTTGAGTTCCTGTTACTACATTACCATAGTTACAGCATTAATTATTTAAATTAACTATTTACAGTATAAAATTTGATGAAAACAGGTTCTTATTACTTATTCTATATTAGCGGGTGCATTAAAATGCTGCTAAGTAATTCAGATTTGTTTTTCGTTAAATTTTAGCTTCTTCCGATGACCCAATTTGCCACACATCAATACCAATTTATTTATTTATTTTTCAAATGCGGATCCAAAAAGTAGTTGATGGGGGTCATGATTCCCTTTGGACGATTAATTTTTCTATATAAATTTTTTTTTTAAGTAAATGCATATTAAGAGTCCGCTCCTCCCCTTCCCAGAAACAAAAAAGAAACAAAATCCACTGAACAATGCTAATGTTTTGACAATCATTGAAGTGATTTAAAACGAAAATGCATGAAATTTGCAGACATTGCTATTTAAGCGCCAAAAAATCGAACAAGTTTTTAATTTTCTTACATGCGATATATCTTCAATAATAACTAATTGTTTCCTCATGAACTTGTAAAGGATTTTTCAAAGGCTCTTTTATTTATTCTGTTGATAAAATATCTTTACAAACTATTTATTTTTTAAATTTTATTATTAATTTCGCAACATTTTAAAAATTAAGATAATTTAAGACTTTAATCAGTGACTTAAAACTATATCAAATTTTTAAAACCGAGATTTATATCATTTAGTTAAAATCCCTGACACTATTTCTATAGCAAATTTACTTAATATTTAACATGTTTATTTTCTCATCTCCATTAAATTTCTGTAAAAATTTGATTAGAGGTCAAAGATTTATTATTTCACATGACCAATATTAAAGCAGTGTTGCCAGTGTGTTACTTTTTTTTAAATTCAGATTTCTTGATTGGCACCACTTTTTTGAAACGGTAAAATTAACTTTGTTTTTGCCTGAATTAATATGTCATTAAATAAGGCACATTTTACCATTTCAAAAAAGTGGTGCCAATCAAGAATCTGATTTTAAAAAAAAGTAGCCTATCTGGCAACACTGTTGACAAAATAATATATTTATTTGTAAAATTTTGGTACTAATTTTGAAATTAAATTTTCGAGAGATAAACCATTTTCTATGGCTCAGAAACTTCTTGTTAATTCCATACTGAGTTTTCGATTGAATGTAGTATTTTATTTATAAAAAAGTTTTTATATATATTTATACAAAGTACGCTACACTTCATTAATATGTTACATCATGAGAGACATGATATAGTTAAGTTGGAATGGTTTATCCACATTAAATAAATGTTAATTAACTTTTAAAAGTAGAAAGGATGATGCAGTTTTACAGAAATTCCACTTTAAGTATTAATAGGTGTAATTTTATTGTTACTCACAAAAATTATTTCATTAAACAATTTTATCTACACGTCAAAAAAAAAAAAAAAATGTCATTAATTGATGTCATCTGTATTATTATTTTATCTAATTATATAGGCAAAGTATAAAAATCAGCTCTTCTGTCATAATTACAAGGGTGAAATTTTGCAAACATTTGAATCGAAAAACGTCCCTGAAATTAAGCTAATCATCACACATATTTTATATTCAATAACAATTACTATATAAGGAACAATAAAAAAGCGTGAAATATGTATATAAATATGTTACTATGTCTAATTGTTTATTATTTTATTGTAGTTAACTATATTAAAGTAATGACCTAACTTTTTCCCTTCCCCTGGAATCATAAACCTTCTTGTTACTTCGGAGCGAACGGTTACGTATATTACTTATAATTACTACATATAACTCACCAAGTAAGCGGTAGGCTGCCAAATTAGGTAATGTATAACATATTCGGTAGGGAGCTTATTCTGCCGATAGGAGCCAGTCGTTTCTTGTATTATTCCATTTCTTTGCTTATAGTGTAACAGGTGTAAACTGTTAACCCCTTAACGGTCGCATTAAATTACGGTTTAAAAATTCAAATTCCGTATTGGCGCCACTTTTTTGAAAAAGAAATTGTCACTTTATTTAATGACAGGTAAAATGATACCGTAATAAAGCCAATTACCCTATTTTATAAAACTGGTGTTGAATCAAACAATCTGAATAAAAGATACAGCCCATGAATATCACGGGAGCGAGAATTAAGGGTTTAAAGTGGCATGGAAAGATTACTACTTTGCAGTATTTTTGATTGCTTGTTTGCCGTTAATTTTCAACAAATTTGATACGGCATGGATTTAACTTGCACGACAAGTTAGCTGCAAGATCAAAGTGTGGTGACTTCGGTGTTTGCATTATCTTTCTGCAGTCTTGTTATGAACTTTCTGTCTTGTCATGCTGAGCTTGCTGCAACTTTGCAGGTTTTCAAAGCAAGACTTCTGCAAATTTTCTGCAAACTAAATATGCTATTTGGGATTATATTCAAAATTTAAAAACTTTGCATATGTATGGATAAAAATCAACAATAATTTATAGCTATTTTAGGCTTCTTTTTTTTTTTTATTTGCCTTCGGTAAAAAATGCATATATAATTTGAATTGCTCCAAATACATACAATTTTCTGAATTTATTCTATTTATAACACATTCGAGACCGCATTTTTAATTTTTAGTCTTTTTAATAGTAAGCCCTGCCTTATTGTCGGGTTGCATGTTGGCCCTTTTGCATGTTTCATTATTTAAGAAAATTATTTGCCGTAATTGTGTTTATTTTACAAATAATATTTACTATAATAATGATACTGTTTTTAATCTAGGTATTTGTATGATTATAGTACACTAATTGTGTAAACACAAGTATTGTTTATATTTATGAGACAAAACGTAACCTAAAATGCAAAAGTAATTGTAGTAGGCAAAGTTTCAGACTTCTTAAAGAGATGAATTCATGTATTCACGTCAGGTGTCACGAATGCGATCCGCGTTTGTAGCGCATTTCTCCTTCCTTAAAGTTCGTAACCAATTAATTCCACTTGTTAATCGTGAAGAAACCTCTCGAAAACAAGGCACTTTGACTTTAAGAACAACCTTAATAAATTAGTCCCTGCATAGAGATCAATATGAATTTTGTACAAATGAACTGTTTAAAATGTAATACTCACACCAGGTTTTCTTTAAAGAATAAATCATATTGTTTTGGGAATACGTTTTATACTTATACTTACTTGGCGTCTGAGATTCTCTAATCAACAAGGGTTCTCTCTCGGTCGGAGGCTGTCCATTGCACTGTCGGCTGCTGGCGACTTCCGCGAAAAGCGGTCGGTTGGGGCGCATAATTTCTGGTAGTGAGGACTGCGTTCGCGCTGTTCCTGGTAATTCTAAGATTAGACGTAGAACTTATTTAGGACTTTTATGCAGTTGTTTCTTTTTCTTTGCTTGACCATATTCTGAAGCGAATAAGAATTTTCTTTAACACTAGTACGCCCGAAAGGAGTCGAATCGACTCCGACCAAATGATTAAATTTCAATTGGAGCCAGAAATTTTTTCATAAAATAAGTTCAATTTAAACCACACAGAAATACGTTAAATAAATCAGTTAAGTAATTTTAAATAAAAATTCTGGTGTGAAATACTTTTGTGAAGCTTGGGTAAAATTTCCAGGCGTTCTAGTGTTAAAGGCTGTACATACACAAAAATAAATCAAATAGTATTAAATAAAAATTCCGATTTCACTTTCCATTAATATGATCATTTCTCCAAAATTATTCCTTACAAAGTAGATTCCTTGGTACATAGAAAACATCTAGTACTTTGAAATTTTGTTTCGAGAAGAAAAAAATCGTTAAATTCAAATTAGTCTTCATTATATAGAAATTTTTTTCTTATAGTATTAGTTTGTTAAAAATCAAAGTTGAAGTTTTCTGCCTATTTTACTTTTTTCTATCTTTACAAGAAGAAAGTATTGGATTCGAGAAAATTTTCGGTTTTCGACGGATTTACACGTTTTAGGGGTCAAAGATTCCGAAAAACACGTTTTTACAAAATGTGTCTGTATGTGACACAAATTTTTTGTGGGCTCTCTATCTCAAGAACTAATGCACGTAATTTAATAAAAATTTATGTTCAGTTAGTGCCTGATATAAATTGGAGCTGATTAGGTTTTGGTGTAAATCGCTCAAAAGGTGGCGCTGCTATGCAGCATTTTTCACGTTTTCCGTAATAGCTCAATCTCCAGAACTAATGCACGGATTTTCATCAACTTTCAGATTCATTTAGTCCTTAACATGAATTGACGTTTCGTACATTTTGGTGAAAATCGCTCAACAGGTGGCGCTGCTATGCTGCATTTTTTGAGATTTCAGCAATTGTTCTATGTCAAGAACTAATGCTTGGATTTTCAACAAATTTCAGACTGAGATATACCTTGATATGAATTAGTGCTGATTAGTTTTTGGTGTAAATCGGCCAGCAGGAAGCGCTGCTATGCTGCATTTTTCACAATTTCGGCTATATCTCTATCTCAAGAACTAATGCACGGATTTTCATCAAATTTCATATTCATGTATATCTTCACAAGGAGTGCTGCGTATGTTTTGGTGTAAATAGCTCAACAGGTGGCGCTGCTATGCTGCATTTTCCATGATTGCAGCAATTGTTCCACCTCAAAAGCTAATGCATGGATTTTCATGAAACTGCAGATTCATGCTACGATTTCATTCTTTGCTAAATGTAATAATTGTATTATTATTTAAACAGTCTGAGTCTTATGTTTAAATAACACATAGAATATATTATATAATAAAGTATTGAACTCGTCAAATAAATTGATATAAAGTATTATATGTAAATAATGGTACATATTGTTACAGCATTACGTACATCCTGATTGATCATGTAGATGCATTCTACGAAAATGTATCTCTGAAATTAATAAATTTATTTTTCCTGTATTAAAAGTTTTCATTATCCGCAATTCCATACCATTATTATAAGTATATATATATATATATATATACCTATGTCCTATATGCTAAATTGATCTAATTTCTTGTACTATTTAAATGATTTAAATGATGCGATTTATATAGAAGAAAGTTTTGTGTTGACCACAACGTACTAGTTTTCCGTAGTAGAACAGGATTTTGACATTTCAAGAACAAGGGTGGCGCTAGAGCGGGGTTCGGGGGGCGGGGGGGCATATGCCCCTCGGTCGGGTATACCTGGACCCCCCTTCGCGGTCAAAATTCAACGTCGTCGGGGAAAATATTTTGGCTTTTGAATTTCGGCATGTTCGGGTTCGGCCGAGTTGGAGCTCTTTTTTTTTCCACGTCGGATTAACTAAATTAATCCTTCCGGGTTCTGATTGAATTTTGATTCTTGTAGGTTGGGTTCAGGTGAACCCAATTTTTTGAAATTTTTTTTTCAAAATTCCTTCAAATAATACATCCTACATGGATGACTACACATGATGATACATGGATGACTCTTTACATGTTTATTTTTCAATATAAAAGATAAAATTTATACTGGAGTTATGATCATATGCTTTTTTTTTATAACTACATTAAATTGTGGATCATTTTTTACTGATTGTAGATTTACGGTCATCTCCGTTTGAAGTATTTCGGGTCGGTTAAGAATACGGAGGACGAAAATTATTTTGTCGGGGTCGTCTTGGATGGCAAGTAGAAGAGCTGCATCGTGTCGGGAAAACTGAACCTAACCCCACTCGCTGTCTGGGCCGGATCGGGTTGTGCCTAATCTTTTGTCGTTGTGGGTCGGATTCGAATCGGGTTAACTTCAATTGTTTCAGGTTGGGGTTGGGTGTTGACACTTATGATTCTTGATTCGAGATGAATCGATCTCTCAAAAGAATTTATAAAATTTATTTTAAGATTAAAATCTATATATTTGAATATTAATGAGTACATGTATATTGATATTTTTACTTAAAAGTTAAAATTAATACACTAGAGGTATAATAGTAGACTACTTTTACATAGTTGCATTACAATATGGATATATACATATACCGGGTGTCCCAAAAAGGACTGACTGATTTTAAAATTCAATAACTTGCACACGGTGACAGATATTTAAAAAATTCTTGCAGGAGGGTTATGCATAAGGTCAAAAGTTTTATTACAGTGATTTTCAATTTTAGTTCGATTTACAAACAATAGATGGCGCTGTAAGCAATAGTCGCTAAATTCAGGCTCGATTTTTGGTACTTCGTGGCCCGGATAATACATTTCCATCTCCTTTTTCTGCATGGAACAAGATAAAGGACCAAAAATCGAGCCTGTATTTAGCGACTATTGCTTACAGCGCCATCTATTGTTTGTAAATCGAACTAAAATTGAAAATCACTGTAATAAAACTTTTGACCTTATTCATAACCCTCCTGCAAGAATTTTTTAAATATCTGTCACCGTTTGCAAGTTATTGAATTTTAAAATCAGTCAGTCCTTTTTGGGACACCCGGTATATATATATATATATATATATATATATATATATATATATACATATACATATATATATATATATATATATATATACATATATATATATATATATATATATATATTATATATATATATATTATATATATTCATCTGTTAGGGTTGGGATTTGGTTGAGGTTGGAGTATTTCGGGGTTCAGGTCGAAATGAGGAGGATAAAATTTTTTTGTCCGGCTCAGATCGCGCTTCGGGTAAAGCCCTGTATCGGGTTGGGCAAACTAAACTCAACCCGACTGGCGGTTTGTGTCGGATCCGGCTAAAGCGAATTTTTTTCGGAGAGGTTCGGATTGACTTCTACTTTTCGAGTCGGGTTAACTTAGTTGTTTCAAGCGGATGGGTTCGATTCTACCCAACTCCTCAAAAGGTTCTCCGAAATATATTTTAGAATAAAAAACTGTATTATTTGATTATCAACGAGTACATATACAAATATTTTGATTTTTCTACATAAAAAATATAATTGATACTAGAGGTATAATTGTAGACTACTTTTCCATTATTGTATTACAATATGGATTTTTTTCCCTCTATTTCAGGGTGGGATTGGGTTCGGATTGAAGCCTGTCGATTTTAGGTCGAAGTTTGTCGGGTTCGTGTCATATAATTTTTTTAAACTGGTTCAGGTTGAATGGATTTGGGTTCGGGTCGGATATAACCCAATCCGCGCGTTCTCAAAATAATCTGTAAATTGAACTAATTTTGACCCTGATTATATTTCGTTAAAGCAGGAAAATTTGCGTTTCGATTTGGTTCTTTCCCCCCCCCCCCCAAAAAAAAGAAACAGAAACCACACCAATTACCTGAAATACTCACACCTGAAGCAGCATGCTCGTCAAATTACACGGGTGTTCCGGCAGCTGTGCTGCTTAACGCTTTCTCATATTAGAAACAGAATTTATAAATCACTTTTATCTAAAAATACTTAAAAATCACAAACCTAAGCCCGCAATTACCTAAAATTCTTCGGCCAGACGACAGAAGTTTCTTAAAATAATAGAAAACTCTTCAAATCACAGGGATATTCCGGTACTCTCGGGTCGGGCTCGGGACTGGAAATTTTGGCCCGTACAGACCTCTACAAGAATCCTGCATAAATCGCGGTTCGTGTCGGCGATATATTTTTAGTTGCGGGTCCGGTTGGGTTGACTTTCATTGTCTCGTGTTCGGGTTTGGCTTTAGCTCTTGCGGGTCGGGTTAGGGTTCATCCGCTAATTCAAAAGAATGTCTAAAATATTTTTCCGGTTAAAATACAATAAGACCTCCATAATGGACACTCCCGAAAAGCGGACATCTCTATTTAGCGAACACTTTTTCAATTCCTAACACTTACATATTTGTACGCTTATACCTTTGAATACAGGATACCTCCCATTCTCCACACATGTAACATGTATGCATAAACTATCACAAATACAATGCATGTGTTTTTGTGTGTATTAAAAACGAAAAGTTGGTAATATTTTTCATATTTCGAAAGGAAAAAAAATGTTCTTAACGAAACAATAATTTATTATCACACTTCTTATATATATATTATTTCTCATGCAATAAATTTAATATATACTTTTTCATATTACGTACAAATACGCATTTATTTTCATCTGACACACACTTGTGGTCAAACTTTTTGTGAAAATCCCAGCAACCCGAACTGCAAAAAACCTATGAATCGCATGAATTATTGTAGTGTAAACTTAGTGTTGCCAGGTGTTCCGAGTTTCTGAGATTACGACACACGTCCTGCGGAACCCCTACGAGGGATGCTAAATTTTCCCCTTTTTCATCATACCCAAATTACATCAAATTTTAACGAGTTTACTCTAATTAAAATTTTATTCCTTAGTCTGAGATGAGAGAATTCAACCACAAGTCGGCAACAGTAAGTCGTCACAACGGCCGGATGTACCGAATACCTTATATTTTGTCTATAACTCATGTACACTTCTGTTCAATGTGTATTCGATTGACCGTAATCTTTATTAGGCGCCTATACGAAAAAAGGTTCAAGGACTTGCGTAAATCCACCTGCTCGTTTTGATCTTTTTATTGAAAAGTGTTTGGCGAGTATCTTTATAAATGAATGAGTAAACAAATGGGGTTTTAAAGAATCTTTTTCCAACATATTCCAGCCTTTATTTAGAAAACGCAACAAAAGAAGAAAGAAAAAATAAGAAACGCTGTTTACCGTTTATTTTCTCCACTAATGTGACGTTACGTTACTACGACATCACAAATGAAAAAAAAAAAAAATCACATCAGACACGGACCGGAAAGAATAAAATACAGTCCTGGTACGTCCGAAAACTACAGAAAAAATGTGTAATGCCCTGTTAATACCTGCAACGCGATGAATAAAGTTCAGGCCCGGCCGATCTTTCAAAAAAAAAAAAAAAAATAGTCCGAGTCTTCAGATAAAATTAAGTATGGCCGGAGTTTAATGAAAGAAAATTTCAACGAGCTCGGGTTTCTGAATAGGACACGGTAAGAGGTCTGCACGGGCTGGGCCTGGTCTTCACTCTTTTCAGACCAGGTTTATTCTTCCTATGACTTCACGGGCCAAAATTTTCAGACCCGGTTTCGACCCAGCCCGTATGGTTGTTTGGTTGTAGGAGGTTTTGTTGTGCAAAATCCCGTAAGGGGTATGCTGCCCCAAAATAAATAATCCCAGCCCGTATGAAAATCATTGTCTCGGGCTCGGCATGGCCTGGTCCGTGCAAAAATCGGTAAAATTTGGCCCGATCCAAAAATTTTTGCAAAAAATGCATATAATTTTATATGTTTAAATCGCTATTTTTCTACAATTAATCTTTAAAATTTATTATATTTAAATAATAATAGATTTCTAGGCAATAAAATTTAAATACAATAAAACCTGTGAAAAAGAACCTGCCTATGACGGAATCCTGTCTTAAACGGAAATATGCGTTATTCCATGCAAAGTGAATATAATAATACGTGAGAAAAGAATGTAATACATTAACACTTACTAAGAAGGCAACTTGACTATAACGAATTTTGTTTCCTCCCTATGCGATTCCGTCTTAGAAGATTTTACTGTGTAGCATTTTTCAGATTTTTAAGTCGCCAGTACATGGAATATGAATTAACGATATTAACGATAACTTAAACGTTTACATGCAAATAGAGATTCATTCAAAAAAAGAAATATCACAGCCTAGAGCATTTCTTTAAAAATGAAGATTACAAACATGAAAAACAGCTAAAATGATTATTTTTGATCAGAACTCCTCATACGAAATAATTTATGGCCATATCGACGTAAAAATTCACGTTTTATAAAAATTCAGTCGAGCCGGGCCAGGATTTTAACTTTTTTTTCGGGCTACAATATATTTTTTTGTATGGGCCGGGCCGCGGTCAAGCCGAACTTTTAACTTTTATACCGGCCGGCCATTAATTTATTTTGTACGAGCCGGGTCAGGCCTGGGCCTGGAATTTCGGCCTGTGCAGACTTTTAAACCCCGGCCCAGCTCGTGCAGACGATTCATACGTACTTATGAATTTGGACCCCCAGTCGGGGATACCGTGCCCACCCGTCGGGCAAATTCTGGCGCCGCCCTTGTTCAAGAATATCAAGATTAATATTAATAAACTCAGAGCATTTCAAAAGTAAAGGCTGTTCTCAAGTTCACTGCTCGACAAGCACGAAAGTTTCTGACGCAAACAATGATGTACACATTTCTAAACATAAAGGTATAAAATTGGCAGAGCTGACTATGGAAGCAATTTGGAATTGAAATGTTTTTTCCATTTTTTGATAAATAAATTTCCCATCGAATTATAAGAGTTTTGATCACGTGACAAGGCTTTTTTATCCCTTCGTTGACTGTTTTTTCTGTTTTGGTCGGGAAATTCGTATCAAAACGCCAACTTTTACAGTATTTTTTCACAGATCTGTTGTGTTTACAAAATCAAACGGAAAACGTCTTTCGATTACATAGTTTCTGAATACACCTGCCAGCATCATACGTTTCCGAACAAAAATGAGTGATAAGTTATGTCATAAAGTTGCCCTTTGGATTTGAGAACAACCTTAAGCGGTAAGTCCAGTTTGCCGGTTTATAATTCTCTTATTCATATACAGACATTTCGATTTTTTTAAAAAACACTTCGCATTTCTTCGGGGAAAAATAAAATCCGAAAAGCCTTAAAGGGTTATATTTAAGGGCGTTCAAGAAGTGTTATCACGGAAAAGTTGACATTCTTTATGCAATTTCAGTTTTTGTAGACGACTGCTTTGTTCAAATGTGTCATTTGTTAATTCACATGTTGCAGGACCGAAACTAGCCTTTTTGGCGCCCGGGGCAAACATGGATTTTGGCGCCCCCCCCCCCCCCCCTCTCCACCACAAAGTAAATTTACAAAAAGAATTTTACTAAGTATCTAATAGACAACTTATGTTTTAAATTTAAAATATATAAAACTGAACTACGTAATCAGCTTTGTCAAACATTGATTCATTAAAACCTTGAAAGCGGAATCAAAAGGAACTAAATTGCATTTTAATCATTTGAAACTTTTTTTTGTATAGTCTAAATGAGGTCGATATCTAAAAAAAAAAAAAAAAAAAAAAAGGTTTTACTAAGAATTTTACTTTGTGCATTCCCCCCTCCCATTTGTTTTATTGTCGCGGGCAGTCATCGCCCATGACAAGACAGAAAAAAAAAGGAAGATGATGCTCAGCGGAAAACAGGAAAACAAACAAACAGCTTTCCTGGAATTTTTTTATCTAATAGAAAAGTCAGACTGCGGGGTCGCTTCGCGCTGGGTAGTTACCAATAGTGGACAGTGTCAAACAATAGAGACTTCGATAGAGACTGACCTTGAAAAACGGTCTCCTACACAAGAAGTGATTTAAAAGATAGTAGGCAAAAGCATAGACATAATACTTTTGGAATGGGAGAATGAAAAAAGCCTAAGAGAACAGTTTTTTTTAATTCATTTTTGCAGTTTTGTACTGTAGGTGAATCTTTTTATCTAGTATTTGTAAAGTTTAATACATTTGGTACAGTTTTCCTTTTAAATTTTCCGGCTCCGAGACATTTTTATACAAATTTCGTATATATATACATTCCTGTATCGAACGTAAAACAAAATCTTCATTTTGGCGCCCCTTCACTTTTGTTAAAGCGGCGCCCGGGGCACGTGCCCCCTCTGTCCCCCCACCCTAGTTTCGGCCCTGACATGTTGTACACTCAGCTGGAAAAATTTTTTACTGCTTATTGTATTTGCGGCAAGATAGTGAGGAACAGTTTAAATCATAGGTTCTCAACCTTTTCTAGACGACCGCTCTCTTTACAAGAAAAAAATACCAACGCCCCCTCTTCCGTAATAGTTAATTATACCAAATATTAAAATATCAGTAAATATTGCCTTTACCTATTTCGCCTGTCTATCTATCTATCTGTTAAGAACCACAAAATAGAAATTAATTAAAATGACCATCAAATGTACTAATAAATTGTTTATTAAAAATTTAAAAATAATCACAAAATGAATAAGAAATAATAATAATAATAATAATAAAACTAATGCGATGGTTGAGGCTGGTGAAGTTTTAACAGTTTGTTAATGTCGATTTCTAATTTCTTTGACATCAACCCGCAAATTACCTCGTTCAGTGCTGCACAATCTGTTCCTTTTCTTCAGCAGTATATTAACTATTGCACTGAACTTAAGCTTAGCCAAATCCGATGAAGGAAAAAATGATAAAATTTTGATTTCGGCGAGTTTTAACTTCGATTGTTTGCGTAAAAGAAATTTAATTCTTAGCTTTAGGTTCATTTGCATAGATATTCATTTAATATAGGCATTTAAGGTTTTTATCACGAGACCACTCAACGCTAGACAAGGGGGGTCAGCTAGTTTATGATATAAATTTTCTAAATAGGTAGGTACGCCACGGCCGTCCCTCTTGACTATTTCAACGCCCCCAATTACCCTCTGGACCCGCTACCGCCCATCTGGAAGGCTCTAGCGCCCACGGGGGGGGGGAGGGGCGGTACCGCCCTAGTCGAGAACTTGTGGTTTAAATAAACAAAGTATTATAATACATAACTTAATTTGTTTGCAAATATTTACAAAAATGTTTAAAAGCGGGGGAGGGGGGGGGGGTAGTTAAAAATCTGACATTGTACATGAATTATGAAGCATTTTTCTCTTTTTTGCGTAATTTTTTCATATGATATAGGTTAACAGAATTTTAACAAAGTACAAAAAAAATAAAATAAAATAAAATAAAATAAAAAAAATAAATAAATAAAATAAAAATAAAAAAAACTTGCATGCCAAATTGTATTTAGCTACATTTCAAATAAAATGTTTAATTTTATCATTAATCAAAACGTCTGATGAGCAGATTTTCCGCGATTTGGAAGACATGATTACTATCATTACTAGCGTAAGGAAAAATCTTCCAAAAAATTTCCTTTGTAACATTTTTATCTATTAATAAAAACAATTTTCTAGATGAATTGGTAGAATAGATTAGAATAGAGTATATTAGATTAGAATAGGTTCAATGGAAATAAAATTAAAATGATTGCTGTAAATCACATTGATGAAAACACACGATGCTGAAATGTAAAAAATTAATATATGTATACATATTCCTGATTCCTCATCTTTAATATTTAACTTAGACTGTTTAGGAATTTTTCCTGAACGAAAATTCTAATTAACAGCACATATTCAAGTCATAGAGTCATAGTTTTAGCAATTATATCAAGGGTTATAATAGTTGCTTTGAAAAACAATCAGCTCCTCCCTCTTTCAACTTATAACCATAACGTATTGTTTCAACTGACTTAGACAGAATGACTTGAATTTTCATCTATCCTTTAATGTTTAATATTTACCTTGCAACTGCAAATAAATATTCAACCTTATATTAAGATAAGGCTTTTAAGGCCAATCTAGATTTATATTCAATTTGACGAAATAACTTTGGAAGTTATGTAAAATATAAAAATGAAAAATTCGATAGATATATATTCGTATTTTTTATTTTCGTTTATTTTTATTGTTTGTGAAATATTCCATATCCTAATTTGTTTCTTACTTTTTAAGAACATTTAACAACTTTCAAATTGCTAGTTTCATGCTCATTTTCGTACAAACGAAATATGCTGCTCCCACCAGTTTGCGTTAAAAGACTTATTTAAATATATATTTTTCCTGCTTCTGGGCACCCATACTTAAAGGGCAGTGGGGTCAGCCTTGATCAAGAAGGAGGCTCCCCCGAGCAGAGACTTGTCATTGCACACTGATGGGTTGACGTTCGCCACATCTGCATAATTTTTGGTAGCTGGGACTGCGTTCGCGCTGTCCCTTCATTTAAAAAGGAAGGTTGCATGCATTGCTTTTCTTGGGGTGTCTTAGCTAGTGCCACAGTTCGCAGTAAGGACATCTTTTCAATAATAAAATTTCGCATTCCCACTAGATTTTCCCTATAACGACCTTTTGCTAGTAAGGACATCTTAAAATAAAAAAAATCGGTATTCCGTGGACACAGATAAATTTCGAATATAGTTATTTTCAAATAACTATATTATATGTAAATACAGTAGCGCTCAAAAGTATTTTGACAAAGATAATAATTGACTTAATTAAAATCAATTATTTATTTTATTTAACCATATTCAATGTTTTACAGAATTTTAGTAAATTAACTATCATTTGTTAGAAAGTAACGTGACACCCATGAAAAGTCAGAAAAATGATAATTCAAAAGTTTTTTAACATTACAATAAAAAATCACTTTAACACAATAATTATCAAATATGGTAATGTGTCAGTCAATATTTAACAGCATATCCTCTGACTTTTATAACAGCCTCATAACGCGCGGGCATCGAGTCGACTAACTTTTGTATTCGATCTAAAGTAATTCGGTCCCATTCATTTTTAAGAGCTTCGTATAAAGCCTCCTTATTCGAATAATTTTAGCATCTTACTCTATGATCTAACTCCTTCCACAGATACTCTATGGGGTTCAAATCCGGGCTTTGACTTGGCCACTCTAGAACCTTGACTTTTCTGCGTTTTATAAAATCACTTACGTATTTGGATTTGTGTTCCGGGTCATTATCTTGCTGAAAATACCACTTAGCAGGCATGTTTTGTTTAGCATATGAGTCTTTAATATATCAGCATAATAACGTATTGTTTCAACTGACTTAGACTGAATGACTTGAATTTTCATCTATCCTTTAATGTTTAATGTTTACCTTGCAACTGCAAATAAATATTCAACCTTATATTAACCCTAGAACTACCGGAAATTTTACTCAAGTTTTATAAAAACATTCTACACCAGAATTTTTACTTAAAACTATTTAATTTGTTTATTTAACTTATTATTGTCTGATTTATACATTTAGTTTGCTTTGAAGAAATTTCTGGTTTCAATAAATATTTTGAATGTACATGTCGGGTCCAATGGACCCGTCTGGTAGACGGAAGGTTAAGATAAGGCTTTTAAGGCCAATCTAGATTTATATTCAATTTGGCGAAATAACTTTGGAAGTTATGTAAAATATAAAAATGAAAAATTCAATAGATATATATTCGTATTTTTTATTTTCGTTTATTTTTATTGTTTGTGAAATATTCCATATCCTAATTTGTTTCTTACTTTTTAAGAACATTTAACAACTTTCAAATTGCTAGTTTCATGCTCATTTTCGTACAAACGAAATATGCTACTCCCACCAGTTTGAGTTAAAAGACTTATTTAAATATATATTTTCCCTACTTCTGGACACTCATACTTACCTGGCACTGGGTCAGCCTTGATCAAGAAAGAGGCTCCCCGAGCAGAGACCTGTCATTGCACACTGATGGGTTGACGTTCGCCACATCTGCAAATTGCAGTTGCTTGGGGTGCATAATTTTTGGTAGCTGGGACTGCGTTCGCGCTGTCCCTTCATATAAAAAGGAAGGTAGCATGCGTTGCTTTTCTTGAAGGGATGGGCATTTCCACTCATTTTAAGGAGTCGACATACTGACTCGACTCTCGACTCACGTGCGGACGAGCGTCTGGGGAGAGAACGACTGCTAACAGTAGAACTTAGAAAAAATTCTCCTTACTTTTCAGCTGTGGAGAAAAGGGAAAATATACTGCGTTCTTCCCTCAGCCTTATGTAGCTTTCCCTTTTCGCTTGCATTTGTTATTCGATTATGGAAATTGTTAAAATTATAAACAGCGAAGAATGCTGAATCTTATAATTTGAACAAAAAAAATCTAGCATCGAATTTGCAAATATGAAATGTTTTCAAAAGGAAATAATAATAATAATAATAAAAATAGAATTATAGAAATGGCTGTTATTTATCTGAAAATCTTTTGTTAGATGAATCTGAAAAAAATATTTTTATAGCTTCATATTTTATTATTATTATATTTTAATATATTTTGGTAACAGACTTAAAAAATAAGTTGTTTTGTGAATTCTGCAGTATTTTTATAGATAATATATTCGTTCGAAAATACTCATCATATCCTATGATATTATTTTTCTTTTGTGTGTGTGTGAGGGGGGGGGGGGGTAAGCTTATGCAAAATTTTACAGTTAAAGGATTTTTATAACTTTTATACTTTTTTTAAAAGATATTTTATAATATCTTACTGACACATTATTAAATGGTTTTATGAAGAAAAATTACTTAATAAAGGAAAAGTTTAATTATTGTAATAAGATTTGAAAAGTTAATTTAAAAATTATTAAGAAGATTTTAAAACAACACTTCTTTTTAATTTCTTACAACATTCTCTTTCATATTTTTAATTGTATGTGTGCTCTATAGCTGTAAGGACCAGATATCCGATTAATTAATTATTTAACCCTTTATGCCCCGACGCTACTTTAACGTACCATTAAAATAACTTGATATAAAATATGCATCAATTAGTAGTAGTACATTTTAGAATGAGTTATAGGTACTTTACGTTATCTTATTCCAAAAGCATTATTGGTTGAACAAAACAAGACTATTTTTAAAAGGATGATTTTTTTTTCATTTGGATCTCTTCAGCTTTCTTGACGGAGAAAGATTGTGGGGGGGAAGTTTCAGTTCGGAATTATTCCTATGTTTCTCTTATAAGAGCATTATACTTGTACATTTCCCAATTCTATAAAATACTAAAAAAATATTTAAAATAAAAGATTTGAATGAAGTTATAAATATTGCAAAAAATTCCTATAAATACAAATTTAAGTAATTGATTTTAAATGGCAAAATCCTTCTAAAATTTATTAAATGATTGTGTAAATCTTCTAATGTAGTTTCAAAAATTCACAAAAAATGTTTTAGAAGATGAAATTTTCATCAATTCATAATTTGGGACATAAAGATTTTAAAAATAAATGAAATGTCATGACATGTTTGTAAAAATAATGTACAAATGACTCTTTGCTTAATATTCTTATTTTTAAAAAATACTAAGCAAATACTCATCAACAGTCAATTTATATTAAGGAAAATCCTGTCTTTAATTTTATGAACCATGAGGATTGTCCATTTAAATTCGAGTTAATTGAAAAACATGTCGAAGTTTTAGCATTTTAATCACACTGAAATATATATATATAAGAAAAGAAAAGAGAACTTATAAAGATTGCAACTCTGGAAGGGAAATTTCATTTAGTGTCAAATAGATGCAGTAAATTAAGCGGGAAAATTGATATTTTCGTGCTTTAGTAAGTTAAAAAAATTAAACCAATCCCCCCCCCCCTCCTCCTTCCTACTTAATCTGCTAAACGTAATAGTTAAAAGATATATTATCTCATACCTCCTTCACAAAATCATTTAATAAGAAATTAAAAAAGTCATTGTAAAATATTCAAATCGAATTCCCCAAACTGGAAATTTTGACATAAGCTTGCAAAAAAAAAAAAAAAAAAAAAAAAAAAAAAAGTAGGATACGATGAGGTGTGTGCTAATCTTAACAAAATATTAAACATTTAAGACAATTGGTCTTATTGAAAAAAAGAATAGGTAAACACACAGAAAGGTGAATCATTAATATATAAAACTTAATAAAAAATGAATACTGTAAAAATGAATTTTCGGAGGTGAAAAAGAAAAAAAATCAGTATTTTGTGGACACAGATTTTTGAATATAGTTATATATAATATTAATTGCTAAATAACTATATTATATATAAATATATTGCAGAATTGACAAATCTACTTATTTTTAAAAAATATGTTAATATATACATATATAATAAAATATTATAATATGAAGCTTTAATTATAAAAATAATTTTTACAGATTTATATATAAAAGGTTTTAATATAAATAACAGACATTCTTCTTTTTTATTTATTTCCTTTTAAAATTATGTTATTTATTTTTGAAAAAAATCATTTTTTTTCTGAGAATCAAATTATAAAATTCAACATTCGACATTTTTTATTTATAATTTTAATGTTCCGATAATCCGATAATAAATGCAAGCGAAAAGGGAAAGTTACACAAGGTCGAGGGAAGAACGGAGACTGTTTTCTCCCTTTCTTTCCTGTTGAAACGGGAGCCGAATTTTTTCTAAGTGCTACTATTAGAAGTCGTTCTCTCCCCAGACGCTCGTACCACAGAGTAATGCTGCGTTTACACTATGGCTTATCAGGTCTACAAGGTCTGCGAGGTCTGCCAGGCGTGGGTTTAGCCTGGTTTAGGAGGGTCTGCATGGTCTGCGAGGCTTGGTCTCTGTGGTCTAGGCCTTGGCTTTAAAATACTAGACCCAACCAATCAGCGTGCTTCATTTTTCTGTATTCCGCCATTTTAAAAGATTGAAGAAGCAGACGACTGCTTATGATTTTAAAGATTATTTGAAATTAATAAGGGATTTACAAATTAAAGGTACGTAATGCTGCGTTTACACTATGGCTTATCAGGTCTACAAGGTCTGCGAGGTCTGCCAGGCGTGGGTTTAGCCGGGTTTAGGAGGGTCTGCGTGGTCTGCGAGGCTTGGTCTCTGTGGTCTAGGCCTTGGCTTTAAAATACTAGACCCAACCAATCAGCGTGCTTTATTTTTCTGTATTCCGCCATTTTATAAGATCGAAGAAGCAGACGACAGCTTATGATTTTAAAGATTATTTGAAATTAATAAGGGATTTACAAATTAAAGGTACGTAATGGTTTTTCAGATGTTTTTAACATTTATTTACATTGTTTCATAACTGTAGAAGTTTCTTTTATAAAGCTATACAATCGTAAGTTACTATTTTCATGTATTTACATACTACGCTACTAAAATTAATTTGTTAACTATGTTACTTTTTAATATTACCAAACTCTATAAAACGATGTATTCGTAAATTCTTTAATTAGCATCTTCCTGTATATACATACAACGCTGCCTATGCATTTGTTAATAGATAATTATGTTCCTCATTTCCAAATTCTTTAAAATTAACCTGGTTTCATATGCATGAATTTAAAAACAAATTTGATAGTGTATGAATACAAATTAATATAATACGTCGTCATTCTATTATAATGTACGGTAATGCCTTTTTTGTGAATAAATAGTTTCATTTCCTTCAGGTATTTATTTGATACTCTATTTCAATGCATTTTTAGTAGTACTGGCAATTTTAAAATTTATCCTAAAACTAGCAACAAATTTTTAACCATGGAATTAATTTTGAATTAACTCCAAAGTTTTCGCTATTATTTTTATATAATTGACTGATCATAGCAAACTCTGCATACAGGATTTACATTATTATTAATCAGTTTTAAATGTGTTAATTTTTACAATGATACGGTGCTATCTAAAGTAATATGAAGACTTTGAATTGTATTTAGCTTCTTATCCTCCCCCTAAAAAAATTCTAATGACACATAAAATTTAACTTTTTTTAAATTGAACAAACTTGTTTTTAAATAAAGTTTTTACTTGTAATTATTATTATTAATAATTTATAAACCATCCCTTATTCTTTTTAAAATTTTATCTTATATGTTTATCTTTCTGAAATTTTCTTTAATAATTAATCAGTAGTAGTATATTAAAACTGTAAAATCTAGAATATTAATTTTTTTCTCTCCACTTCCCCACAAGAGATGATTTACGATTGAAAAGTTCGTAAATTATTTTTTTTTTCAGAAAGAGTTTGAAAAACTTTCAAACCTATAAAAGTTATACTAGAAGTAGAGATTAGAATCTGCTGGTGCCAAGATAAATGCATATTTTACCAAGTTTGCTCTCAGGATATCGCAGGTGTGTAGTCTTCTATAATAAGTGACTACCATTTGTGATCTTCTGCAAGAAAGTGGATTGTCTGATGCTCTTGGACTATGTGCTGTTTTGTTGTTTTCCCTTAAAATTCATCAATCGGGAACTGTCATATAAATAACGTATTACTAACTTGTATGGCTGACTGTAAGTATGTAGTTTTTTTATATATTTATTTTCTGTTGCTTATAACAAGGGATTTTGAAATGCATTCTACATTGTTTTTATTAGTTTATTTTAGTCTTTTTTTTCCTATTTATTTACATTGCAGGATTATCCTCCCCCTAAAAAAATTCTAATGACATATAAAATTTAACTTTTTTAAAATTGAACAAACTTGTTTTTAAATAAAGTTTTTACTTGTAATTATTATTAATAATTTATAAACCATCCCTTATTCTTTTTAAAATTTTATCTTATATGTTTATCTTTCTGTAGTTTTCTTTAATAATTAATCAGTAGTAGTATATTAAAACTGTAAAATCTAGAACATGAATTTTTTCTCTCCACTTCCCCACAAGAGATGATTTACGATTGAAAAGTTCGTAAATTATTATTTTTTTTTTCAGAAAGAGTTTGAAAAACTTTCAAACCTATAAAAGTTATACTTGAAGTAGAGATTAGAATCTTCTGGTGCCAAGATAAATACATATTTTACCAAGTTTGCTCTCAGGATATCGCAGGTGTGTAGTCTTCTATAATAAGTGACTACCATTTGTGATCTTCTGCAAGAAAGTGGATTGTCTGATGCTCTTGGACTATGTGCTGTTTTGTTGTTTTCTACTTAAAATTCATCAATCAGGAACTCTCGTATAAATAAAGTATTACTAACTTGTATGACTGACTGTAAGTATGTAGTTTTTTTATATATTTATTTTCTGTTGCTTAGAACGAGAGATTTTGAAATGCATTCTACATTGTTTTTGTTGTTTTTATTAGTTTATTATACTCTTTTTTTTCTATTCATTTACATTGCAGGATGTTTTCAATGGGACATTTTCAACAGTTATGTGAATGTTTGTCGATTGCCTGTTGACCCGAAATTTTACATGAGATTTGCATGCTTTTTTTGAAGATATGAATCTTTAATAATATTCGTGTATGATGATTGTAAGTAAGTCATTTTTCTCAAAAGTACATGTTCTGTATTTTATTTATCATTGTTTTATCTTTTATATATAACGTCATTTTTCTCACAAAATCAATCTGTATCTAAGAAAACTTTATTCTCAATACAATATTTATTATTTAATTCCTTTTATTCTTTAATCAATGTTTTCTTTGCATTAGTTTTTTTAATTTATAAAATGGCGTTAAATGATCAATTAAAAAAATGATGAGTATTCTGTTAGTGGGAAGCAGTTAACCTCTACCTCCCTCCCTATACACACTTTTCAAGGATTTGATATTGCAAAAAATGTGTCGCTCAGGCTTAAAAAAATTCTGAAATTACACGAAAGCTAGAATAACTTATCAGATTTGTCTAAAATAAGATCAGTGTTAAATAAGCAATTTAAGCACAGTAATTAATTAGTAATAATGTATATATTTGAGAATATGGTTATGTATATTGCTTTGTAGCTGTGAACTATGATCAGATGATATCTCTTCCATTTGGTACACCTGGATAATTTTAATTTAATATCAGCTTAATAATTATTAATTATTAATGTATTATTAATATATTTTATTTAATACTGAAATAATATAAAATGTATTATCTGTGATAGTATCATGGTTTTTATTTGTTTAATAATTATTAAGCTGCATATGTAATAATCTAATGTATTTGATTTAATATTTGTTAATGTTGAACTAATCTAAAATGTATTATTATTAATGTTGTTTGTTTTGTTTTTTTTGTTGTTGTTGTGATTTGGGTTGTTTATTTACAATTCTTTGAAGTGATATGAATTATTTATTTCATTAGTATAAGTTATTGAAATTATCAGGAGCATATGGTGTATTTTAGAATTTAATTAAAATGTGTCAACATTGTAATTAATTTTTATAAAGCTCTGAGCTTCAAAATAAAATAAGTGATATTGTTTGTTTCGCTCAATCAATGTTTATAATTCACTGGGTCATTCGATGGTAACTTACGTTACATTTAGAACAGTTTACTTCAGTAATTTTAGTAATAAAAGACAAAAAAAAAAAAAAAAAAAAATATTAACAATGCAAAGTTGACATGATTTGTTAATTAAACCTAATCAAAGATAAATTTAGATGATAATGGCCTAATTTTAGTGTTTTTTCTTGAACTCTGCCAGTTATATTTATTATGGTAACTGACATTACTGAAAAAGTAACTTAAGTTGCCATAAAAAATGTAATTTTCATTTTCTAGGTAATTTTTATCCAAATTGGCCTTTGGATAGGTTTAATTAACAAATCATGTCAACTTAACATTTGAAAATTTTTTGGTGTTATATTACTGAAATTACTGCTGTAAATTGTTTTAAATTATAACGTAAGTTACCATGGAATGACCTTGGTATTCAACGACAATAAAAATTGGAATTAATACGTATCCGGTGTCATAAAATGCTATAATTTGAAATAAGTCTTCTAAATTTTTGGGTCAAAATTCATTAAACAAACAAAAAAAAAAAAAAAATATGAAGCCATGCTTTTATGATTTTTACACTTTTAGATTTCGCTCACAAAATTTACATTTTTCCTATAATATATTTGCCCCACCAGTGGCCGAGAGGTTCTGCTCTCGAAGCTGGTAGACAGGAGGTGCTGGGTTCGATCCCAATCGCGCCCGTCGGCCTAATCGTTCGGAGTTTTCGTGGTTTTCTTCGAGCCGTGGATCTTCCATGCGTTAATACGGATTAGGTTCCCTTAGAAAGACCCCCACGGAGGGCACTCCCCCCGGGCCTATATCCCTCGTGTAGATAATTGGCCGTCAAAAATCAACCCAACCCTATAATATATTTTGTAAGTAAGCTGCAGCTTCATACTTTATTTTAAATATGAATTAACTAAGAAATTGTGAGCATAGCAAGTAAAAGTTTTTTAAATGTTTTTTTTTTTAGCTCAAAAGATTAGTTTTGAGATGTTAATGATAATATTCATAGCTGCTGAATCAGAATTTAGTTCAAAAGCATTTTGAGAAATTTAAATGACCATAGGTATAAAATTTATCACTTGTATGGTTTGGTTATTTTATTTAGTTGTAATTAATACAGTTTATAAATATAACATATGGAAAGTAATGATGTTTATTAGTAAAACATATTGCGCATTAGCTGCGTTTGGTTGTCCCCCCCTGCTTTTTTTGGAAAAATAACCTTTATGTATAGTGCGTAATATAAATAAGTGTGTTTTATTGAATTCTTCTACGTGTGGAAAGCATATTCTCTTATTTTTTCTATTTAAATTATTCTACACTGACTATTACTCATGCTGGTTAAGCTATTTAATACTTATATTTAACTTCTGAGTATTTTTGGTACTTTTATGTCACTCGTGTACAAATCTTTCCAATACACTTTTTTTTTTACACACATGAAAATTAGAAACAATATTTTGATGATATATTTTTTTTCTGCAATTGAATCAAAATGAGTGAAAGGCATGTATTTAAATGTGACATATGTATTAGAATGAAATGAGTGAATGGTTTGTATTTAAAATTAAGTGAATGCAATGCAAATGATGACAAAGGAAAAATATTTGTTGATTTATCGCCTGTGCCGACTAACAGAAAAGTACCATATTTTTAAATTATTTTTTATATTACTATGCAAATCATGAAATGAAGAGTTTTAATGTTATTAATAATTAATGTTATTTTGATTCTGGGTTCGAAATTTTAAGTTTATTTATTAATTATACTATGTTAACTCTCATGGAAAGATGCTTGCAAACTAATATTAAACCAATGGTAACTTTACAAATTTATCATTTGCTTTTGAATATTTTTAAATAATTTTTTCTGTTTTGCGTGGGACATGTCTAATTGGGTATCTTTTTGCCCTTGATTTCAGGTGCAGTTTTTCAGAGGAAAATTTCAGTTTCAGAACTTGTTTCAAAATTAAAAGCGCCCTCAGAAGAAAAAAAAACTGCAACCAAAGAAATAAAAAGTAAACATATTTGGTTAGACATCAGGTTCAGGTTGCCCAGGCCAAAAAAAAAAAAACCCAAAGTATTGAAATGCAAATAAGAATTTTGAAAAGAACATTGCCGTTGGTTTAACATTTAGTTTCAGTGTTCTTGTGTTACTACTAGAGATGAGAGATATGGCCTTGGGCTCGATTTTTGTACCATTCTTCGAGCTCGGGTGGGTCCCAACTCATTCATTCTGAAATTAACAATTTTATTTATTCTCATACAGAAAAAAATAAAACAACTTTTTTCCCTTAAAAATTACTTATTCCATTTCAAGTCATTTTAATGTTATTTTTATCAGAATGAAAGGGAAACAAAAATAGTGTTTTTTAAGCTCTTTTTAGATGTGTTTGTAACTATATAAATATACGAAGCACCTATAGTCTTCATCTGGTTTGTCCATCTGTCCGCATATAACAGCGCAAAAAATACCCAACCAAATGGTTTGAAATTTAATATATATATATAATCGTTGCAGAATTTTGTCAAGTCATTTCAAATTTTAAGAAAATCAAATCAAAACTTAAAAAGATATTAATAAAAGTTTTCTTCATTCTATTAAATCCTATTGTACATAATTAATTCAGTGATATCCCATGACATGTAATGATTCTAGGTTGCCATGTTGATTACGTCATATTTAAGATGGAATCCTATTATTTCCATATTACCTCCTTTTTTTTAGGTATGTCAAGAACATGCTTTTGGGTTTTGATGCACTATTTATTACTTCTTAATTATTATACCAACTGAAAGTTATTAAATGATTATCTCGTTTCTTTCCAAAAAACTGTCTTAATAGTTCACAATTTAGCTAGTTACACAGTTTATTTTTACTCAATTTTTACTAATGCATTATCTTCCTTTCAGATTGAAATATAAATACCTTTTTCTTCAGATCAATAAAGTTTTCTGCAAAACATTGTCATCATCATAGACCATTATGATACATATTAATATTGTTTCATTTATTATACGTAGTAATCATTATATTCAATAATATTTATAATATAAAGAAATTTTATTTTGTTTCTGTAACTTGTACTTTCAAATAAAAGAAATTTATTAAAGATTTGTTGTCTTTTATTTGACTATAAATTTTTATTATAAATGGTATTTCAGGTATTTGCTTGTTTTGTCTATCATGTAAACCTTGATTTAAGAATTGTTTTTAATTATCTATTTATTTTTTATAAAAAAAAAATGGCTAAGATATAAAATGAGAAAAACACTTTCAACATGGTTGAAAAGTATTTATGAATTCAGCTTGTCACACTTGTAAATATACCGTGATTGCATTGTAATTATTAAATGCTAATGATGTTCGCTATAGAGAGTGCTATTTAAATGTGAAATTCAATAAATATAATGCATCAAAAAGTGTTATGGGGACAACAAGTGCTGAAAATGCATTTTTACTGAGTTACGTGTTTTTAAATGGCACATTTAGATATTTCATTTCATTGTATGAAAATATTAAATTTCTTAATAGCTACTGTTGGAGAGTATTTCATAATCTATGCCTAATTTTTCATAATTTGTGTATATTCCTTATACCAGTGGTGCAGCCAGTATCCTTATTTGTAAGGTGTTTTGGAGAATTATTACTCCTTGTGGGATACAATATGTGATAAATAAAAACCAATGTAATGAAAAGCAAACGTAATAAGTTTAGCATTTATGTGTTTAAAGGTTTCATAGAAAAGCTTCTTTATAATATAAGGTATTTTCAATACAACTTATTAGTTTTTTAAATACTGTGGGAGGAATTTTGAAATGTCACTTTCTTTTGCTGCTGCAGTGTTTATACAAATTAAGGGCTGTGCATATATAAAATTATCATTTTAATGTGTGTGGGAGGGGGGAGGGGGCCTGACGTTTGATTGTCATAAGATATTTTTGGGGAAAGTTTTTTTTTTTTTTTTAATCCAAACGATATTTTTTGTTTTGGTGCTTTAATTTTTTCTTTACATCAAAATAGTCTTATACCTTTTTAAATAGTAAGTGTAGTTAGATGTTAATTGATATACAGTTGTTTAAATGTAAAATCATATCTTTATGCAAACGCAAACATATAAAAATAAAAAGGATTTTTAAACATTGATGATGATTTCATTAAGGTGTGTGTATGGGGGGGGGGGGGGGTGTCGAGGAATGATAACATATGATATTGTAAGTGATGGGGTGGGGACTAAAATTACCTAAATGTTAACATTATATATGTACAACACCATACAATAGTTTTAGTACGGGAGTAAAATTATTGCAAATTTAAAACAATTATCAGATTTCTCAGCCCTATTTTCAACCATCTGCTATAGTTTATAATTTTAAAAAAATGTTATTTAATTTTCTAATGCAACTTTTTCTTTTATATTGCCACAAAAAGAAAATGGGTATGAGCATTATTTTTATAAATCAATTAAAAATCAGACTCACTGTATTTTCACATGCAAAAATGGCATCATTTTGAACAGATAATGCATATTTTTCATATATAAATTTTTAAGCCTTTGCTATAAGTGTTACCATAGTACCTTTATTTAAATGTAACATCACGACTAAAAGTATATAGAAAATTGCGTCATTTTCATGTAATCATTGTAGATTTAATTTTCACAAGCGATAATGTAAGTTTCCATTTAAAAATATTGTTTTATCATCAGGTGAGGACAATAATTTCTCTTCTGAA
This sequence comes from Maratus speciosus, assembly GCA_963932465.1. Lineage (NCBI taxonomy): Eukaryota > Metazoa > Arthropoda > Arachnida > Araneae > Salticidae > Maratus > Maratus speciosus. The sequence goes on along the minus strand of OZ010796.1, from coordinate 83,905,651 downwards.
ATTAATGTCCATTATCTATAAAGTAAAAGCTTTATTTTCAAACTGTCCAAAAGTAAAATTTCACGAAATGTTACATTTAGTTCCTTTTTTTTCCAGTTACATGTGCCAAAGAAATTCTGTATTCTCCCTTATAAAACAGCGGGAATTTACTATTATTGTGTCAAAGTAATTAATTTTTTCCTCATTGTCATTTTAAAGATTTATTGCTCAGAAGGTAATGTCACAGATGATAATAATATAAATAATGAGACAGGCAGTTAACTGTTGCACCAGAGAGTGGTGTTGCCGTAGCAACATCATACGCTCTGCTGCAATGTGAAATGAGTGGTAACCTGATTACTGGTGATGTCTTCGATTAGGTTTTCCATCAGTGTTGGTATTCATTTCACATTGTAGCAACATAATGTCAACATTAAAGCCAAACCATACATATAACAATTAAGAAAACAAAAGTAAGCTCCTACTGTCATTTTTTAAATGAAGAATTGAAGCAGTTATCTCTTTTGTCAGGGGGTCGTCCCTGCCCTCCTGGACCCCTGTTTAAGGTAATTTCTGAACACTTAAGGGACAGTTTCCCTTTTCAACAATTTTCTTTATTTTAAATATGATTCAAATGGTGAACTCACTGAATTTCAATGTTCAACTAAAAGTACATTTTGAAAAAATTTTATAAAAATTTGAATTTTTTTAAATCTCTACTACTTTTTAAAAAAATTGATATTTTTGCCCTTTTTTTTTTTTTTAGATTTTCAAATGTGTACTACACAAACTTGCACATGGATTTTTAGACATATCTAATATTACATTTATTATGATTTTTTTTTACTGATATATATATAGTGCAAAACGATGAAATCTAACATATCTTCATATACTTTTTTTTTTTTTTTTTTTTAAATAACAAAAAACCTAAATGCTAATTCCATGCGCAGATTTATCACATATGTAATAAAGAACATGCACCAAAAAAAAAAGCTTAAAAATCTCTATCTCAAATACAGAAAAAGCCTTAAAACATGAAAGTGAAGGAAATATGAAAATGGAGAAAAAGCATTTAAAGTTTTAATTTGTGTGGTAATTGCGCTGAGTGTTTTAACAAAATTTACAATACCTCGCGATATATTTACGGTATGGATAAAAATGAGGTATCAAAATATTCACAATTAAACAGGCTTTCATTTAATATTAAAAAAGAAAAATCAATTTTTTGACCAATTTTAAGGTAAACTGCCCCCTTAAATCAAAGGGAAAAATAAATGTAAATTTTATTTTGTGGAAAGGAGGGATCGTACCCCTTTCCCAGACAACAACAAAAAAAAAGATTCATTTTCTCTCTGTGTTTCATTATTTTAAGCTGTTTGAAAAGAATAAATTTTATTTTTTTCAGAGTCAGAGAAAAAGAAAATTAGGGGGCAATTGCATTTTCTTGCTTCCCTTGTGGGCAATGAGCTTAGAAAAACGCGTAATTTTTATTAATTTACACGTAATTAATGTCTGTGCAAAAGAAATTACGGCGCAAACAATTCTGACACGTTCATTTCGATACGAATACGAACGTAAACAAACAAACACGACTGTACCGCGAATTTCGAAACTTCCCTCGTTTGGACCCCTTTGGCGAAAAAGTCTTGCGCCGGCTTTGGCTAGAAACGGTAGGGTTACTTTCAATCGCTGGTCGAAACGAAGGAAATTTAGAAGTGTGTGTTTTCGCCGGTGAACTTCGTCTCGTCTGTACTGCGAGATTTGAATTTAGATTGTATTCTTGATGAAGAATTATCGGGCACGTTGAATTAATTTCGATTAGAAGTTCAAATCGTATCGAGGTAATTTATTTTCTTTCTTTTGTAAAACATGTCCATTACTTATTTGCTGTGCAGCTTAATTTTGTTTGTTACTTCAATTACTAGTATAATTTCATAATACTGTTATATGAATAATACTTTCGCATTTTCATTGCTTATCTATGGATTCTATCTTTGAACGCAATCTAGTGTAATTATTTGGACCTTTCATTAAAATTCACAGATTTTTTGCAGTGTGACAGTTTCTCTTTACTCCCCGGTTTAAACTTTATTCTCAATGTCAAAAGCATATTTGCATTATGTCAAAAAGCTATTAATCTTTGAATGAATGCAATGTAGTGTAATCCCCCCACCCCCCACGTTTCTCTAGTTTTAATTGTCATTGTATGTCAAAAGTCAAATTTCTAAATGCCTATATTACAATGCAATCTAAGGTAATTTTTTTGTTGTAACCTTTTCTCCAGAGTTGGCTAGTTTTTGACCATGTGACAGTTTAATCTCCAATTGAAAGTCATACCAGTGGCCTATTTCTGTATATCAAATTTGACAATAATATAGTTTTAATGTATAGATGACCCCTATTTTTAAAATGGAATTCAACTTCTGAAGACAATTCAGAATCTAATGATACCTGGCATTTTGCAATAAATTGAAAATATATTTTATTTTGTACAGAATTTATGATACTGACAGAAAGTGCTTAATTTTCTTTTCTCCGATTTACATTGAATGTTTACGAGTATTCTTAAAACCATGTTATACCTTGTGAAAATCCCATAAATGGTTTATCAGCCCTAAAACTACCCACTTTTTAAAAACAATTCTACAGTTATAAGGATTTTTCTGTATAAAGAAATTTCCTCAAGTGAAGGTTTTATTCTCTTTATTAAACAAATTTAATTGCAAACAGTTTTTTTAAAAATATATATTTCATTTGGATAATATTCTAAGTTGTACACCTTATTTCTTCATAAGTTATAAACTGAAAGTTCTCTTTTCTGTACAATTATAATTATGTACAACATGCATAAAATTTGTGGTTTTCTGCTCTTTTGCTGTTTTCAGATTAATAAAAATTACAAGTTTTTGTATTAATTTTTCCAGATGGCAACGGATTTTTAAAAAAATCAAGAATTTCAGCAATTGTCAAAGATGACATTGTCACTCATACACTATTCAATCCTTCACCATTCATAATTTGATTATAATCTAAAACCTAAAAGGAAATACTGAAAATATTTTTTATATACTTTTTCTTTCCTTATCTCATCATGGTAAATAAACGACAAAATCCATCGCTGCATTCTTTGATTCTAAACTGCTTCTGTTTTGCTTCAATAAATTTTAAACATAGTGTAACTAAAAGTATGTTTATGTTGTTAGCACACAAGGGTGCATCTGGAAAACACACGTCGTGTGTGTGTAGTGGTAGTTGGGGGCAAAGGGGGGGGGGGGGATTGTAACAGTCATTCATCTCAGATCAGAATATGGCTAAAATTTGAAAAACACACCCCAATAGCTTTTATTGGTTTTAAGGGGGGTTTATGGTGAGGGAGCAAAATTGGCTTTTATACATTGAAGCATTTTAATTATAAACTGCACATTATAAAAATTTTTATCTAACAAATTTAAAGTCATTTTGTTATAATTTCATAAATAACAATTTCTTAATAATGAAAACATATTTGAATAACACATACTAGGAGCTGTCAGTGATTTATAGACAGAGTTGCAAATAACAAAGTCAATTAAATTTTAACATACCTGTTGCATTATTTGGTTTATGGGCTTTACCCTCCCCCCCCTTTTTTTTTACTGCTTTAAATAAAATTATTTCTATGTGTTCTTCTGGATGTGATATGAATTTTTTCTCTGTAATCTCTTATACTAACATTATGTCAAATTTCATTTGAGAAACAGCTTGAGAACAAAATTAGAGAAACAACTCGATATTTCAGCTCTTTGCCTCCAAACAAATGCCATGAAAGAGCATACAGTTTTGGGAAGATTGGAAGGAAAATATTGAGTATGAAATTGAACTATTCAAATACGCAATAATAATACGTGAAGCAAGATCTGCTATTTGTAAATGTAGCATGGCTGTCACGTTACTGTATTATTGATAAGTAGTCTATTTTTTCCCCCTGTAATTAGATGGTGTGTATTTTGTCTTTGTTGCTCTGTTTGTGTTCATGCTAAATTAAATTGAGTGATAACATTATACTGCAATAATTTTTAGTGCCTTCATAATTTTTATTTTATTAATATACTTCCCCTCACTCATTCCAATTAATAATTTAAAAAAAAATAACCTCTGCATTAGGGATTGACCGAAGCAGCAATTTTACCGAATACCGAAGCTTCGGTCAAAGTGTATACCGAATATTCGGTATTCGGCAACCGAATACTTAAAAAAATTTTAATGCACATTTTTGCATATATTAGCTTTTTTAATAAACTTTAATTAAAATTAAATTCTTAATCATTTAATTCAGTTACATTTTTATTCTTAAATCTAATTACACAAGAAAATTTAATGACACCTTTCCACTCACAAATTCACAATCTCATCACTTATTTTTTATTATTTTATCACTAGTCAATACCAAAATAACTTATGAAAGTATTAAACTTTACAGGCTGTTATTAAGGATAAGGATTGTCAGAAACCCAAAAGTTCATTCAAATAAAAAGAAGCAATGTTGTCATTAAGCTGATTTACTGATTGTCTAAGTCTAAAAATTATAAACATATTGAATAGGAATGTTCTCAAATACAAAAGGTATCATATCAATTTGTACATTTAACTATTTTCTGTCAAATTATTACTGATACATATTTATATTTTGATTAATATTTTAACATTGTGGTGATGAAGATAACAAATTTCAGCAATTTTAATTATAGGGGTATACTTATTTGATGCATGTATTTTCTTTAATGTACACCTAGATATACAGAGATGAACTCTGATATACTTATTTGAAGTGTTTATTAAAGAAAATACTCATTAAATAAATTTAAATTAAGAAATCTAATGTAGAAATAACTAAAGTTAAATGATAAGGGAAAGACGCCCGTCTTCCTTACTTTTTTTTTTCTCTATCGTAGCCAGTTGTTTTAAATTTCACCCCTATGTATTTTAGGAAGGAAAAAGTTTTTTTTTTTTTTTTTTTTTTTAATTAAAAATGGCCTTTGACTTGTTTTTTGTAGTGCAGATGAACTCTGAACTCATGCACATAATATTGAAACTCATCGTTTAGCCTATTCGACTTCTAAGTAAAAGAGAATTCTTATACTTCTAAGAAAATACTTATCTGCAATTATTCGGCCGAATACTTTTAAGTATTCGGCCGAAGCCGAATATTCGGTTTACCTGCCGAATACCGAATCGACTATTCGGTATTCGGTCAATCCCTACTCTGCATCAAATATCAAAACATGATCTCCACTTATACAGATTAGGTATTTGCAAAATCTAAGTTATGCAGAAGCTACAAGTGAAGCTTTAGAAAAACGATGAATTAATAAATTTGTAAAGTAACAAACATTTTTAATCAATCAAACTTTTCTTATAAGCTTTAAATCTAGATGGCAGACTAACTAATTTTTCTAAAATTAGCTGGGAAGAAAAAAACATGCAGTTAGTTTTCTTTCTTCTTTTTTTTTAAAGCCGTTTATTTTTAAAAATAGCCAAAATGGCAGATTTGAGCTAAAAATATATTTTTACTACTTAGATTGCTTGATTAGTTAAGATTTACTAAGGATTGCATTATGCCTCAATGATGACATAATCATAAGTATTTCTCTCCATTGGTTACTCTTTGTTTTGTATGCTAATGAATGATTGGCTGTGAGTTTTCTTTGCTGTATGGGGTATGGCTATTGGGTTTAGTAAGCCTTTCTTTTTCTTGCCTTTCTACATTGGGATTGGGGTTTTGCATTATGATTTTAATCTGTTACCATTAGGATTGGCACGGTTTAAATCAATTAGTTAACCAAATGTTTTTTAGAAAAAATCTAATATAATATTTTCTCATTTTTGTAATTTAAGTTTTTGAAATTATTGGATATAAATAATTTCTACTTTTAAGTCTTATCCCAGCTGTCACCGTGAGACATAGTGAGTCTGGGTTATATTTGTAATTTTGTATGCATGTAGAATGCAAATTGCATGTGTTGATGAACATATTTGAAGCTCTAAAGAGAAAATATAAAACAGGTGAATTTAGCAAAGATAAAATAGATTAAAAATATTCAATATTTTGAATAAAATATTTTCCTTTGAGAAAACGCAGATTATTTATAAATAACATAAAATGACCTTTAAGATTTAAGTCAAGCTGTAAAAGAAAATTTTCTTGATTGGGGAGATTATCTTTTAGGGCTGCTCTCAACTGTTCTACTCAACAAGCACAAAACGCTTGTGCGACAGATGTACAAATTCCTTTTTTTACAGAAAGATATAAAATTGGAAGGCCTGACTATGGGAGCTATTTGGAATCGAACTGTGTTTTCCATTTTTGATAAATTACCTATTGATTTATAAGCAATTTTGATCATGTGACAAAGATGTTTTTAATCTTCCTTGAGTGGTTATTCTTTTTTCGTGCGAAAATTCAGTTCAAAACGCCCACTTTGACAACATTTTCTGAAAGATCTATTGCGTTTGCAAAAAAAAAAAAAAAAAAAAAAAAAAAACTGAACATCGTTCGATTACATAGTTTCTGAACAACAGCATCTGCTAGTTTCATGCATTTCCGAACAAAAATAAATTAAAACTTATGTCATAAAGTTGCCCTTTCGGATTTAAGAATAGCCTTAAAAATAAAAAAGAAACTCAAGATATGAAGTCAAATAAGAGGACATTGTTGTGACAAAATTGGGTGCTAGCGAAGCACCTGTTTACTTTTAACTAAAACATGCAATAAGATATATTTAAATCGTCTATTGCATAATCAAATCCACTATTTACATCCAACAAAAAAAAATGGGGGGAAATCGAGCTTAAGGTTCGCTTGAGACATAATAGAAGTGTCTCATAAAAATGCCTAAAAAGATATATTAATTTTTAGTTTAGACATTTAAAAGTAATACATATTATAACATAGCTTAGAATAAAAGCCTGTGTATTAAGTCTGATGGCTGTTTAAATGTTTTAGTGGATGAAAACTTTTATAAATCTACTTTCCATTTTAAGATCAGTTTAAATGTTTTAATGGATGAAAACTTTTATAAATCTACTTTCCATTTTAAAATCAATGTTTTCAGTAGTCTAAAAAGCTGGTAAATAGGTATTTCTGTTTATTTTACTGTCACCTTTTTTTTTTTTTTTTTTTTTTACCTGACAGTTTAAGAGAAGTGTCAAATGACAATACACAATAACTTCTTGAAACGTGTAAGGACTTTACTGCTAAATTCAAATCATTCCAGGAATTCTTTATAAAAAGCTTTACTTTCAATAAAAGATAATAATTGTTCATGTAGTGTTCGAACAGAAAAATCAGATATCTCAGATTGCAAATATTTCAAAGAAATTATTTTGAATAGCCATGGGAAAGTATATTATATTTATGAAACTACATCATATATTTATTTATAGTACTAGTAATCAAAAAATTGTTTATTAAGATTTTCAAGGTATCAATGTTTCACTATGTAGAGCATTTTATTCATGGAACATAAGACAGCTTTTACTAAAAATGTTTAAATATTAAATAATTTCAATTTTCTACATAATTGATTGTAATTATTTAATTTAAATTATTTTTAAATGAAGTTATATTACTTATATATCCAACGATGTTTATTTTTATCAATAAATATGAATGTATATGTAATAGGAAAACTTATTTTTAAAAAAAACCCGGTTTAAACCCAAAAAACCTGGTTTTTTACCAACCCTGAATATTTCTATTTGTATATGTTGCATTCTTTATTCTTAGAAATTTCTAATGTTCTGTCTAATTTAACAATCTATATGGTTAGAATTCATTTTAAAATAAAACTGCTTATGATTGATATAAGATTGAAAGGTCTGGAAACAAAGAATGCATTGTCAAAATGAGGACATGAGTTTCAAAAGTCGCCTTATTCAAAATTTAAAAAATCAGTTTTCTGTATAAATCTATTCTATTGGTGAACCTGTGTCAAAAAAAACACACAATCTGCAAAAAATCTAGTTTTATCGTGCATCTCTGCATTGTAAAAGCTTGGCTTGTAATAAAAACCAATGGATGCAGTCAGAGGTTTTTCGCGATTTCCCAAAATTCGATTTTCTGGATAAGGCGGGTTTTGAAACTCATTTCTGAAATCTTTTCAATCTATTTTATAGTGTAATATAATATGTTTACTGAAATCTAAATTTCTATCAAAATTTGTGCACATATTTTCACTTATCAAGTGGAATACTTTTATTTATTTATTTTTTGGTGATGGTGGGGGGGGGGGGGGGGTTGTCTTTTATGTAGACAGCAGATTTTATCTAATGAGGAATGATTGATTTAAAAGTCCCACAGAAGGATTAGTCTACAAAACCTCTTTCAATACTAAACGAAATAGGAGTTGCTATCCAATGTACATTTTATTCATAAATTAAAAGTTGATATAAAATAAAAAAATGTATAAAATAAATTTCAACGTTTTGGTTTAATCTTCAAAACCATCATCAGGATTTAAATTTTCTAAAATATAAGTCAGCAGGAAAACAAACTATATGCTACATCTTAAAAATTAAATTCAAAGTGGAAACAGTTCAACGGAAGTTTTCAAAATCCATAAAAGCAACCCGGTGGATCTGTTATTCAAAGTAAAAAAAAAAGAAAGGGTTGGAACAAATGTGGAAAATTCAAAATCAAATTTTATTTCTCTGTTCTGGTAGATTTCGCCTTAGACATTGTTTCTGCATCTTATTCAGGTAAAAAAATTCTTTCTGTATTATATAAATATAGTTATAAGATTGTTATATCCAGATAAATGGAAAAAGTAACAATTCTAACGAAATTGGTGTAAATTCTGCTGATAATTTTGCAAACTTATGTTCACGGGATAATGCAGGGTTGTAGTGGGTACCCGCCCAGCTACCCACTCGAGCTGGTTTTTTTTTTTTTTTACAACCATAAGGGTTGTAGTGGGTAGCTGCCCGGGTACCCACCCAGCTGCTCGCCCGGGCTGGATTTTTTACAACCCCTGGATAATGTCTGACAGCTAGGTTAAAATTGATGTTGATTAGTATAAAAATGTCGCAGATAGTAGAATCATCACTATCTGTATGAAAAAACAAACCCACTGTAATGTATCCATTAAAGCAGTGGTTCCCATACTTTTTGACTCGCAGAGCACTTTTTAGAATGAATTTCTATGGCAGAGCACCTGAAGCCTACTGTGTCCTATGTTACAAGGAAAGGTTTTGTAAGTGCATTGCTACCGAGCACAGGAAATGCGAATGAATAGTAATCTATAAAAGTATATTTTGGAACTGTTACCGGAAAGCCTAATTTATTTTCAATTACCTTCAACACACATCGAAATGTCAAAAGTTTATATACTTAAAAAATTTCCAAAACTCTGAAAATCGTAACATTTTACATTATTAGAGTGACGAACAATAATGCATAAGCTTTTAATGTGATTTGATTGGATTGTTTTGCACAAATGTCTGAATTCGGTTTCTTTGATAGTAGTTTCAGGCGAATATTTGGTTATCTGCATTTAAAAGACTTCTGTATTTCGTTTTGGTTTTAAAGTAAGATCTTTAACACTAAATGTACCAATAATTTTACTCGCGTTTTATGAAAATCTTTTAGACCAGGACTTTTATTTAATTTTTTTTACTTTTCTATGTAACTTATTTCTCTTTGATTTATATATTAGTTGCTTTATAAAACACATCTGTTTTGAATCGAAATATTTTCATTTGGTATCACTGAATAACTGGTTGTTGTATATTCGGTCTTAACTTCCTATAAGATATCAAATTAATGAGGACTTCGTGTTTCACTGAACTTAACCGGTAAAATGTGCGAATAACCAGGGTAATGGTTTTTAATTTACCACCAATAAATACAAATAATCGTCACCTTATTTAGTTGGAGACAATTGCTACAAGTTCTGTGATAAATTCGCTTGAAGATTACTTTAAAAAATAGTAGTGACAATTGTAAAAACCATATGCAGTCCGGGTCTATCAGGCCCGGTGCGCCTCCTCCCTGGTTAAGCTGGGTGTCTTTTTTACATCACTGAACATATTCAGTACACATTTAGAGTCGTCCAAAGCCTTTTCTATTCAGCTGTTGAAAAATGTTGCTTAAATAAATTTTTCAAAAATGTAGGATGTCCCTGAATATTTATTTGTATTTTTTTAGCTGGTGTTGTTTGCATTCCTTCTTAACAAGAGGGATATAATAGATATCATCGTTTCGCTCAGAATCAGGTCAATATAGGTTTCATCTAAAAAGACGACACGTTTGATAAATGCATTGATAATCGTGACAGATTATCATTGCAATGATAGATACATTTATTTCATTTTGCTAAACATATCAGACAAATATGCAATTCGCATTCACAATCTTCATTGATTAAAAGTTTTGGCAGTTTAGAGTTACAGTTCTTCTAATATCACCTCAGCAGTTTCAACAAGCATGGAAATGCTATTCCTCGACAATACCATCTTACTTCGGTATGCAGTAGGAGGGATGGATGCTGGCTTACAATAGCTTCACGCATAAGCATAAAAAGTTTGCTTTTAAGAGTTCGTGATTTTATATAGTTTATTATTTTAAGGGTGTTTTTCAACCTTTTCATAAGTTCAGAAGACATTTTCTCCGGGATAGCGTGTATCTAGCATGAAGAGAGCAATAGATGGTGCTATAGTGCTTTGCCATTTGTCCAACTTTTGCAATGACTCTAGCATTGTGACCCATCATTGCTTTCGCCTCATTAGTGTTTTGGTTTGTAGTGATCTACAAAAAATGTGATTCTGATAGCTTTTTGAAACCTCTTTCAGACTAGCGCTAGTAGGGCACTTAATTTTAATTGAGTTAATGTTCTCAAACACTAGTGATAGAGAAATCTAGTCTTGTTGCGGATGCCCGTTTCAAAAAAGTAATTTAAAGCTCTTAACTACCCTGGTGTGAACAGGATATTAGTATATGTAACTAAAATATACTAATAAAGCTGCTAATCCAGTGACGTCAGTAGATTCATGCATTTGTAGTGAAAATTTAGTAGATCTGAAGAGGCTGTTAAGTGTTCTTTTATGTCAACAGTCATATAGTTAATTAAAAAAAGAAATGATGTTATTTGACAAGGGAATACTGAACACTAAATTGAGAACTTTTTCATAAAGCAAATTCTTTACAATATCAATTTTACAAGGTTTATTAAGTGTCTTTGCAATTATATAATCTTCACGAACTCAAGCAATGCGTTAAACTATTAGGTAGGCGCATTGGATCTCAGGTATGTGCCATCATGAGCGCCCACTTAACGGGAGCGACGGAGTCAAAGCAGGCAAACTTCCATCACTAATTTTCAAACATTATTTTTCTCGTAATTAATCACAGTGATTAAACAGGACAAAAGGGAAAATTTAAATTAGTGATAGAAATATAACTTATTGCCTATTTTGCAGGACATTTCATACTTGTTTTAACAAGTGGTGTGTTTCTTTCGAAGCATATATACAATACTTTGCCCTTCATATAAAAAAAAAACTGAGGTGGTTTATCTTTCAAATCGGAATGGTTTATTTCGAAATGATGACGCAGCTGAGCATGAAATGTGGAGTTATTGGATAACACTACATGTCAAGTCACACTAAGAGGAGGAGTTGAGAAATTAAAATATCCAAATCTTCATTCAGAATACAATTTCTTGCTTTCTTATATTCAATCTACAATTTGTTTTCCTTTTATCACATTTTTTGATCGGAAAACGTAAACACAGAGTAGGGTGCTAGTAGATATTAATATTTGCACCAGAAATTTTAAAAAGAAAAGAGAATTTAGTTTATTAAAGAAGTTGATAGCTTAAGATCAATGTATAAATATTTTTGTAAAAAAAACCCAATCTGTTTACATTTTTGGAACAAAAAAGAAAAGAAATAAAACTTCCTTTAAATGTATTTTTTCGTTCAAATTTTCCTTATTTTTCCTAAAACGCAGAGGAGCCCCTGGAAAGTTCACACGGAGCCCCAAGGGCTCCACACTTTGGGAACCTCTGCATTAAAGTATAATTTTAATAACAGATTTTGAAAAAAATTGTAATTTACTCTTTGGTATTAAAAAAAAAAGTTTTGAGTTGAGACATTTTGAAATGATAATGCAAAATGTAAAAATATTTTTATGAAATTTAAATTTTGTGAATAATACTTTAGAGATATCCTGAAATTATCATCTATTTCATATTAAGTGTATTTGAATATTGTTATCAAACCGAAAATTTTATAAATATTTCTTAATTAAATTTTGACTTCAACCAACTTTTAAAATCTGAAATCTTTTCTTTTTCTACAGCCGATTTTGTTGAGATGCCACCTGGATGATTGATGTCTAACCAGTACCTGAAGGTACCGAGTGAAAGATGTGCCATTTCCATTTGATGAGATACAACATAGACAGAAGGCAAGTCTTCCGTCTGTTCATCTAAAAGTGAGAGGCTTTGCACGCCAACCTACAGCACTGGTGCTACTTCAGGTGCCATTCTCAGAAAGTCTTATCTCATGCTGCACAGAATTGTTTCAATTAGCACAGTTGAATAAATATTGCCTGCTGTGTATTGGTCCATTTGAATCGTACACGCAAGCAATAGTTTTTCGACTATTGAAGAAATGTACACTAATAAATAAAAAGCAAAATTCTGTTTGCCAGCAACAGCAGGGTGAAAGTTTTGACAAAAGTATGTATTTGTTATGGTAAGTATAATTTTTATTAATAATGCTTTAGATTTTTTTTTATATTAGCAGGCCTAGCAGCGCTCCTATTTTTCCTATATTTTTCAACCCTCCACCCTCGCAATTATTTTTTAAAGTAGAGTTCAGCAATCCAGGTGTAATTTTTCCGTGAAAATATTTTTAAAATTTTGCCGAATTCTGCAATTTTTTTTTTTAAATCACGAATTTCAACAATTCTATACAAAAAAAAAAAAAAAATCATTTCTTAGGTTTTGTTCCAGTACTAAAATTTCATCGTTTGATTGTAAAAATAATTTCGTCAATCGGTTGAAGAAAAAAAAATCGTGCTCTTCATCAATGGATCCCAGAAGAAATCTAATTTTAAATTTTGCCAAACTGTTGTTAAAAAAAAAAAATGTGGATTTTGTCAATCGATCATTGAAAAAATTGTAATGTTTTTTTAATATGTTGCTGATAAAAATCAAACTTATTTCTATCAAGTGTGGAATAAAAAATAGTAAATTTCTTCCATAAGTCACGTTAAAAGTTCTCTGACTTAGTCAATTTGTTGCTGCAATGTATCGCAAAATTTGTCGATTGGTCAGTTATAAAAATCATAAATTTCGGAATTCACTCGCAACAAGAAATTTTGTAATATTCAATTGCGGTAAAAATTCAGATTTCTTCAATCAGTTGCAGCAAAAATTCACTGATTTTGTCTGTTGGGCGTTGAAATATATTATAAAATGTGTGGATCATTTGTTGATAAAAATCTTAATTTTCGGTAGTCACTCGTGGTAAAACAATCGTAGATGTCACCCGTCAGTCGTATAAAAAAAAAATAGCTGATTTCGTCAATTGGCCATTGAAATGCATAATAAAATTTGTTGGTCATTTTTGATAAAAAAATCATAAATTTTGGCTTTCACGCGCTGTAAAAAAAAAAAAAAAATCTGAGATTTCATCAATCAGTTGTGGCAAACAGAATACTGAATTTCTTCAATCAGTCGCAGCCAAACATTGGTGATTTCATGAGTCAGTCGTTCTTTGATATCATAATTTTCGGCAGTCACTGCCAGTAAAAAAAGAAGTCCTGGATTTCAACAATCAGTCATGGAAAAAATCTCTAATTTGTCAGTTTGTCGCTTTAAAAAATTAGACATCAGTTGGTTGCAAAAAAGGTGCAGGAAAAAAATCGCTAATTTCCTCAATGTATCTCAGAAGAACATCAATTGGTCATTAAAATAAAAAACTTAGATTTCATCTGTTGGTTGTTGACAAACAAAAAAAAAATCAAGAAGTTTGTCAATTTGCGGCAAAAAATTGTAAATTTCTTTACTCAGTTGCGGCAAAAAATTATGAAATTTCTCGATTGGTCATTGATAAAAATCTTTTGCCAATCCGTTGCAAGAAAAAAAAAAATCACATAATTAGTCAATCGGTCACATAATTTCACACAATTTTATTGATCGCGAACTTTTGCTCTCTAGGGATAAAACAAATGTAATTCATTTTATATAAATTTATTACAAAAAAATCATTTATACTTTAAAAAAAAGTAAATAAGTAACCTTTATTTCAATTATGTTTGTATTGATATACGCAAATGATACAAAGGGTATGATTCAGAAAATAATTATAAAAAATATTTAAAAATATAGTTTAATAAAGAAAAATTGCATGCAACTACTGAAACGCTAATATATTAATCCTGAAGAGAGTAAAAAATTCTTAAAATAGTCCGGAGTGAAGTTTAAATAGTTTTATCTTGATAGTCCAATGTTTACATCTCTGATGTTACATATGTAAGTGTATTAAAACATGTATAGGTGTATTTACATATAAATAAATATTCCTATTTTTTCTTCAAAACAATTCCTATATTTCCTATAATATTTTCAAAGAAAGTCACTTATACGCCTGTATTAATAATAATAATAAAATGTAGCGTAACTCATTGGGTCAACTTTCGTTGCCCTTTCCTAAATGAAGCCCAAATAGAATGTAAATATAGAGTTGCTATCACATACATGTTACATTTAGTCCTTTCGTACACATCAATGTAACCATAAATACATTGTTTGAATAAATCTTTCAATAAGTGCACAGTTTTAAATTTTATGACAATTATTTCTTAGTCTATATTTTCACATGGAGGTTAAAGTTCATTTTTATTACTGTTATAATTTTCTCCAAACTTATCGTTTTTATGCTTTAAAAAATGTAAACCATTGTGCATAAAAAGTACGAGATGCACCTAATTGCAACCCCTCTCCCCCCCGCCTCCCGAAAAAAAAAAAAAATTATATTTTACCCACTGACGGATTAAACTGGGATTTTACTATCACTTGACTTTCTAAAAAAAATGTTTGGGGAATAGCTAAGTTTTACACAAGATAATCGTCATCTTGGCTGTCTGTCTTTTTGCATGACTTCTGACCGCAGTATTTTAAAAGTATTAAAAAAATTTATAAAAATGTAATAATTTTTAACTCCTTCGGGACGAGCGTCCTTTACGAAATTTTTAATTGTTTACCACCAGTTTTTCAAAGCAGAAATGTTTGTGTAATTGAATCGCAGAAATGCCCTGATTAAATAAGGTAGAATTTACAAAAATAATTGGTAGACATAATCAAGGATTTCGAGCAGCTTGTGCGTCATGTATACGTGACACTTGAGGGGTTAATGTTTTTTTGTTGGAGATAACAGTGATCAAGATTTGTTTGTTGTTGAAGTTATATGGCATTTTAGATGTATTATATATGTTGTAGGCTAATTGAGAAATCAGGCTCTTTGCAAAGAGTCGGGTTAATTGGAGAATCATCTCTCTTTTCCTAATTAGCCTGATATTTTTCAGGCATATTGCAAAGAGCCTAGACACAGTTAGGCTAATTGAAAAATGGCCACTTATTTCCCAATCAGGATGATTTTTTAGGCTTATTAATCCATAACCTGACCCGAACCAGAAAAATAAATTACAACAGATCCAATCAAGACAAAATAATTTTTGAGGACATGCAACCCAATCACAACCTAAAAATTAAATTTGAAAAAAAAAAACCCCGAAATCTGACACGAACCAAACCTGAACCCAACAAAATTATTCCAAAGAACCATAACCGGATCCGAGCAGGGCAAAATAATTTCCGTGGACACTCAACCTGACTCAAACCTAAAAATTTCGTTTGAAAAGAAAATTTGAATCAAATCTGAACCTGCCAAAAATATACCAAGAACCATAACCGGATCCGAGCAAGATAAATTAATTTCCGCAGACGCGCAATACGACCAGGATCTAAAAATGCCATTTAAAGTCAACCTCAAACCCGACCCGAACCAAATCAAATCATAACCCGACAAAAATATTCCAAAGAACAATAACCCGATCCGAGCAAGAATAATTTCCATGGATACATAACCTGATCCAAACCTAAAATTCGGTTTGAAGAAAACCCGGAATATGACCCGAACCAAATATGATAACCGAAAAAAATATTCTAAAAAATCATAACCTGATCCGAGCAAGACAAAGTAATTTCCGTTGATACACAACCTGACCCGAATCTAAAAATTTCATTTTTAAAAAACTTGAAATCTGAACCGAACCAAATCTGAATCCGACAAAAATATCCCCAAAAACCGTAACCAGATCCGAGCAAGAAAAAATAATTTCTATGGACACTCAACACGACACCAAACATAAAAATTCTATTAGAAAAAAAACCCAAAATCTGATGCAAACCAAATCTGAACCCAACAAAATTATTCCAAAGAACCATAACCGATCCGAGAAAGACAAAATAATTTCCGTCTACAGGTAACCGCATCCGAGCAAGACAAATAATGTCCGTGGACACACACCCCAACCCAAACTTAAAATTTCATTTGAAAACAACCCGAAATATGATAACTGACAAAAATATCCTAAAATACCATAATCCGATTGGAGCAAGACAGTATAATTTTTATGGACATGCTACACAACTAGAACCTAAAAATTCCATTTGAAGTCAACGTGAAACCAGACCCGAACCAAATTTTAACCAGACAAAAGTGTTCCAAAAACCATAACCGATCTGAGCAAGAGAAAGTAATTTCCGAGGCAACCCGATCCGAACCTGAAAGTTCTAGTTGAACTCAATTCGAAACTCGACCCGAACCCGGTATATGGAAGGTTTTCGGGTCGACTTCAAAT
This sequence comes from Maratus speciosus, assembly GCA_963932465.1. Lineage (NCBI taxonomy): Eukaryota > Metazoa > Arthropoda > Arachnida > Araneae > Salticidae > Maratus > Maratus speciosus. Next base: position 83,888,760 of record OZ010796.1, on the reverse strand, counting down.
AGAACTTTTAGGTTTGGATCCAGTTGAATGTCGACAGAAATTATTTTGTCTAGCTCGGATCGGGTTATGGGTCTTCAGAATATTTTTGTCGGTTATCATATTTGGTTTGGGTCATATTTCAGGTTGTTTTCAATGAAAATTTTTATGTTCGGGTCGGGTTGATAGACACGCAACCCGATCTGAACCCAAAAATTTCATTTTAAAAAAAACCTGAAATCTCATCGGAACCAAATCTGAATCTGAGAAAAATATCCCCAAAACCATAACCCGATCCGAGCAAGACAAAATAATTTCCATGGATGCACAACCTGATCCAAACCTAAAATTTGATTTGAAAAAAACCCGAAATTCGACCCAAACCAAATATAACCGAAAAAAATATTCTAAAAAACCATAACCCGATCTGAGCAAGACAAAATAATTTCCATGGATGTGCAACCTGATCCAAACCTAAAATTTGGTTTGAAAAAAACCCGAAATTCGATCCGAACCAAATATGATAAATGACAAAAATATTCTAAAAAACCATAACTCGATCCGAGCAAGAATAATTTCCATGGATACGTAATCTGATCCAAACCTAAAATTTGGTTTGAAGAAAACCTGGAATATGACAACCGAAAAAAATATTCTAAAAAACCATAACCCGATCCGAGCAAGACAAAGTAATTTCTGTTGATACGCAACCTGACCCAAATCTAAAAATTCCATTTTTAAAAAACTTGAAATCTGACCTGAACCGAATCTGAATCCGACAAAAATATCCCCAAAAACCATAACAAGATCCGAGGAAGAAATAATAATTTCTGTGGACACGCAACACGACCCCAAACATAAAAATTCTATTAGAAAAAAACCCGAAATTTCACCAGAACCAAATCTGAATTAGATAAAACTATCCTTCAAAACCAAAACCCAATCCGAGCAAGACAAAATAATTTCTGTGAACACACAACCCGACCCGAACCTAAAAATTCCATTACAAAAAAAAACCCCGAAATCTGACGCTAACCAAATCTGAACCCAACAAAATGATCCCAAAGAACCATAACTGGTTCCGAGCAAGGCAAAATAATTTCCATGGACACGCAGTCTGACTCGAACCTAAAAATTTTGTTTGAAAAAAAAGGGAACCAAAATCCGAAACTGCCAAAAATATTCCAAAGATTCATAACTGGATCCCAGCAAGATAAATTAATTTCCAAGAACACGCAACACGACCAGGATTTAAAACTGCCATTTAAAGTCAACCTGAAACCCAACCCGAAGGAAATCATAACCTGACAAAAATATTCCAATGAACCATAACCTGATCCGAGCAAAACGAAATAATTTCCGTCGACAGGCAACCACATCCGAGCAAGACAAAATAATGTCCGTGCACACGCACCCCGACCTGAACCAAATCTGAACCGACAAAAATATTCTAAAGAACCATAACCAGATCGGAGCAAGATAAATCAATTTCCGTGGACACACAAACCAACCCGAACCTAAAAATTCCATTTGAAAATCCCGACAAAAATATTCCAAAGAACTGTATCTGGGTAAAACAAAATAATTCCTGTGAACATACAAGCCGACCCGGACCTAAAAATTCCATTAGAAAAATCACGAACCAAATCTGAACCTGACAAAAATATTCCAAAGAACCATAACCCGATCCGAGAAAGACAAAATAATTTCCGTCTACAGCTAACTGCAAGACAAATAATGTCCGTGAACACACACCCCAACCCAAACCTAAAATCCATCGTAGAGATCGGCATCGTACAGTTACATGATGCCTGATCCCGGGTTTAATTTTTTTCGGCAGACTTGTGCCGGGACGGAACTGGTCTTAATCGTTCTCAGGATGTGTAGGACAGGCATTATGTTTTGTAAAAGTATTAATAGAGATAATGAACTTCTGTTAACAGTATCTTTGGAAATCAGTGGCGTGGCGTGAAAATTTTCGGTGGTCATCGCAATTATTTAAGTTTGTGGTGAAAAATTATTAACTATAAAATTCAATGGTTGAATGTTCAAAAAAGAAACTTTAAATCTTACCTTCACTTATACATGAACTCCAAATGTTCTGCTAAAACTGGATCGTAGAGTTTTAAAAGTTTATTAAGAGTTTTAAAATATTGCTTGGTCATCGCCGCATCCAGCGATGACCGGACGCCACGCCACTGTTGGAAATGTACCTTAAGGTGGTTCTCATATTTACTGCTCAACAATGCGAAACTCTCAGACACATTTTCTGACTCATTTTTAACTATAAAGGCATAAAATTGACAGGCTGAGTATTGAAGGCAATTGGGATCAAATAGTGTTTCCATTTTTCATAAATTACGTACAGAGATAAGAGACTCTTGTCACGTGACTGTACGTTTTCTCCTTTCCTGTGCTATCGCTTCCGGAAATTATATTCAAAACGCTAACTTTGGCAGTATTTTCTGAAAGATATCTTACTTTTAACTAAAAAAAAAAAACGGCATTTACATGGTTTCTGAATAAGAATATCTGCCAATCTCATGCGTTTCCGAAAAGAAATGAATTCATAAATGTATCAAAATGTAGCTCCTTTGGATTTGAGAAAAGCCTTAAAAATGACAGAAATATTTTCACAAATCTACCTTTTATTATAAGCTTCAAAAGTTATGTTTTTTAACCCTTTATTCTAAACTACAATAATCTTTTAATGAACCCTTATTTAAATTTTGAAACGTCTGTAGAGACGTTGACTAAAACACTGTAAGTAATCGTTAACGTTTACTATTGTGTGTTTTCTATTTTGCGAACACATAGTAATTTAAAATATACTGTAAAATGTTCCCATAAATATGCATGTAGTATTCATTAAAAGAATCTTAATTGTATGTCGAGAAAAAACGGAATTTTTTGTAGACATTTAGTCGGGCCGGGCCTGTTTTCACTGATTTTTGTACGGGCCGGTTCGAGAACGGTAAAAATGTAAACAGGCCGGGCCGAACTTTCAATTTTTACACCGGGTCGGGCCAAAATAGCTTTCCTTCGGGCCGGGCCGACCCCGGAAATTCTGGCCCGTGCAGACCTCTAGTTCAGGCCGGGTTGCATGTCCACGGAAATTATTTTGTTTTTCTCGGATCGGGTTATGGTTCTTTGGAATATTTTTGTCGGATTCAGATTTGATTCATGTCAGATTTCATGTTTTTTCTAATGGAATATTTAGGTTCGAGTCGGGTTGCGTGTTCACAGAAATTATTTTGTCTTACCCAAATCCAGTTATGGTTCTTTGGAATATTTTTGTCGGGTTATGACTTAGTTCGGGTTTTTCAAATTGAATTTTTAGGTATGGGTTGGTTTGTGTGTCCATGGAAATTAATTTGTCTTGCTCTAATCCAGTTATGGTCCAGAATATTTTTGTCAGGTTCAGATTTGATTCGCGTTTGGTCAGGGGGATTTATATACTTGTTTTACAAATCTGCTGAAATACGGAAGATTGTGTGTCACCCTTGTATTTGCTTTATTTACTTCTAAATTAACATTAAAAAAAAGTTTTTTAATGACTTAAAAAAACTCTGTGTTATAAGCTGCCTCCCAAATTTAACTTCTTTTGCTTTAGAAAAAGATGTGGCTTACAATCTGGATTTTATGGTATATTTAATGGCATATGCCATTTTTAGCACAAATTTTGTAACATTCTTTGAATTTTTATTTTACAGGAATTTTACAAGTGAATGCCAGATATCCAGCAATCAAATGTTTTTTTTTCTTTCTGCCAAACTGCCTTTTTAAAGTAGTTAAAGTGTTTATGAATTTGGGTTGTCTGTCTCTCTATCTATGCCCAACTCATGTAAACTCGGATTGTCAAGCAATTGATTTTTGTTAATGAGGTTTACTATTGAAAATGAAGTATGGAGCATTTATAGTTCATTTACAGATAGGGATACTCAAAAGAATTCTGTACGGTCTATGGCGAAAACTCATTTGTGGTGTATTTTCATGATATTACACTGTTTTAAACATATTGAAATTGATATATATCACTGAGATGCACTACAAGGCCCTTGCTGTGGAATATGTTGTACATCGCTTTCACCATTCATTTATGACACAAAAAATTATTTGTTGCAGTATCGTTTAAGAACTATAATTGCTGGAAGTGCATTTTAAATTGTGGTTCGCAATTTTAAATCAAACAAATCTTTTGCCTACTATTACTTGGTCTGTATAAATTAAATTAAATAGATGATATACAGTGCAGCACAAAAGATTTCGACTGAAATTGTTGTAGGGAAATTTACAACTGTGCAATGAATTTCCTAACTGAACTACATTATTATAGCATTCTATGTAGTATATATACACAAATCTATAGATTATATATAATATAGGGCTGCACAAAAGAATTAAAATATTCTGCGACTATTGATGGTAATTGCTGAATTTGGGTTTTCAGATGTGTTAGGCATTTTCCAAATTGTTTACTTAGACATCATATTCTGGAAGTGTTGGAAAATGTTTCATAATCTATTCTTGACACACGATTTTATTGTTTTGAAGTTACTCCAGGGTGTGCGAAGATATATTATTTTTATAATGAGCATAGAGAGGATAGAGGCAAGAAAATATTAAATTCTAAAAGTTTAATCATTAAAAATAAAACAATACTAAACTTCTCAAACTTTATATATATATTTTTTTGTTCACAGGCATGAAAGAGTTCCTCCTAAAGGAAGAATTCCACCTTTTTAAAAGCCATTTTGGATATTCTCTCATATATTGCAAAAACGCAAAAAGAAAATATTAGAACCATATGGGGGGGGGGGGGGGGTCAATAATCAGACATTTTGTCTACTCAAACCTTTGGAGTTTCTTTTTGAATTGCTGTACAAAAGAGCCATCAAATGAAAGGTAAACTTTTATTGTAAGCATCTGAAAAGTTAATTTTTTTATTTAGACTTTAAAAGGGAAAAGAAGTTTCCATAAGTTTCTTTTCGAAATAGAATATTTCGTCTTAATTATACAACACTTTTGGGTAAAACATCAACTTGGTGTGCACATAATTAGCATGAAGAATTTGTTTTTTCTTTTGAAAGAACGTGAAAAGTCTTTCTTAACAGTCAAAATCATCCAAAATGTTTGTTTTGAAAAATTAATCATTGTATTTCACATCATTTTATCAGCTATATTTGGATTTACATCTTTAGCAAACTGTGAATTTCCTTTTTTGATTCAATAAACCTATACATTTATTGTTAGTCTAAATTTGTTTTGTTACCTTCTAAGTTACAAAAAATTAACAATCATTTGTACAGTTATATTATTTTACTGTTTTAAATAACTGTTAAAAAGTGTCTAAATTGTACCAGTTGGCACCATTGAATACATAAAAAAAAAAAAAAAAAAATCCACCTTTTTTTTTAATTTCCTACTTTTATGCCTGTGTTCACCAGTGTTCTATTGTGTAAAAAATTTCTTAGTTCCTTACATTACCATGTTTTGTATTTTAGTATGTAGTTTATCTTTTTGTAATTATTCAAATTTTTATATTTCATTCTTTGAATTCTAAATCTTTTTAGATGTTGTTTCTTAAATCAGGGCCAAAACTAGCCTTTTTTGCACGCAGGGCAAACATGGATCTTGGCACCCCTCCTCATGCATAATAAAAGTTATCAACCGCAGGTACGCTATGCGAAAAAAGAAAGAAAATCCTTTAAAAAAAAATCATTTAATAATAATTAAAATGCTAGCAAAAAATATGTAAACAACGCTCCCATAGGATTAACATTAGCTTGAGCATTAAGAGTCTACACAAGTCACGCGAAGAAACTGGATCACTAGTGTTAAACCTATGGGAGTGTTTTTTTTAATTTTCTCACTTGCATATTAGGGGTCGTTCAAGTATTATGTAACCGGCAAGGAGAGGGGGTCCAATGTCTGCTTATTTTTGCTGAGAGGGGGATCACAAGGATTCTTACATAAGCATTAGACAACGAAGCAACTATAATTTAACAACAAAAAGCAAAAGAGCATCATTTGTATGAGTATTCTGCAGATGTTGAACGACTTGAGAAAAAAGATATGGAGTAAACAAGAACTAGAAATATTCCAGCCCACCACTGCATTAAAAACGTAATAATAGACAATGCAGAAACATGGATTCAAAGACTTTAGACACCAGACTAGAAATGTGAATTCCATATTCTTATGATTCTTGTTAAAAATTTTAGTTATGTGCCTAAATAAGTTAGGGCCTGTTTTATTTCTTAGATTTTTATTTTTTCAATGCGATAAATAGTATATTAAAAACTAATTTGTATTCTATGAATTGTTTAATGCAATAAATAACAATATATTAAACCAGTTTTATTTTCCTTCGATACCACAACCCCTATATGTCTATTTATGTAAATTTGCTAGATTAATAATGTAATTTATCGCTAACTGTAAGTTTTTATGGCAAACATTGTTGATGTTAGAATGTCATAAAATCTTACATAAGCAAAGAATATGGGGTCTAGAATTTGACCCCCGGGCTGCCCCTGAATTCAACACTGATTTTAGCCCATGCAGACCTTTAGTATATTTATGTGACATTCGTTAGCAGGCGATCAGAGATCAGCCAAAAGCTAATTGAAATTATGTGAAATCAAGCAATTTTTAAAACGATTTAGTGTAGAAAATTGATAACTTCTCTCTGATAATTTAAACAGAAATATAAACAAAGATCATACTTAATATATTTATGCATTTGACTATGGGTAACATATAAGCCCCATGGACCGATAACAGGGCTGCCACTATCAAATATTTTTGCATGTTATTTATACTACTGTTAACGAAGAATCTTTTTATGATAGATTTCTCTTGAAATGGTCTTGGAAGCAAATGGCAATGATTATTTAAAAAAGTGTTATGAATAATTAAGAAAATAGTTGCCAATTACAATGTTTTATAATAAAAAATAAATTTGTAATAAAAGGATTAATCAATAAAATTACTTGATCAGCCCTCTCATATTATTCTAGTAATAAATGTGATAAGGATGAAAATTTTGACCTATAAACTCTACTCTTTCATTTCAATATGCATGAAGTTTTTGACTTAATTAGCAAATATTAAACATGTCAAAATTTTAAATTTATTAAGATAAACAATCTGAGTCAAAGTCAATATTTCCTGAAATTTTCTTTTTTCTAAGAATCTTTAAAACCATTAACATTTCATAATTTTTGTAGACTTTAAATCTTTAGTAGTTTAATTCTTAATCATTTGAGTTATTATTTACTATTGTTAATAAAGCAAGAAACCAACAGAGTGAAAAAGTGTCTAGGCTAGGACTCTAATCTGTGCTACAGACATTGCGTACCAAACTGTTTACCAAGTTACCCAGGTGACATCCAGCATGGCACTCCTCGCTCTTTAATATGTTGACAAGGTTGCACCTGCAGCACAAGATGTAATTCTTTCATGTGCCACAACTACTGTAGCAGCAAGCATGAGCAAATTAATTTGTCATAATTTATCCAAGCTTCAGTGAAATGTATATATAATTTTGTAGAAATGGCATATGCCTCAAGAAATAGCAATTGAATACTTAATGGCTTAAATTGTTATTCAATTTTTCTAATAAGGTGAGAAACTAACGTAGTGAAAAATAGAGGTGTGTGCCATTTCTACAAAATTATATATTTAAATCTTTGGGATCTTGTAACCTTGCCATCTTTACAATGACAGGACACATGTATGTATGTGAGCAGGAACATCAATATTAGTATAATAAAAAGAGAAACCAGGTTGCACTAGAAGAAAAGCAAATCTGTGTTGTTACATTACAAATAATCATTAAAGTAAAAGTGAACAGTTTGTCAGAATTATCAGCACCAACCTCTTAACAATTCCCATTCAGTTCATGCACCTGTCCAGATTTGTTGTGTACTTGGTGTTATCTAAGCAAGATCATAACAATATTTGTAGATTGAATATAACCTATAAATAACACATTCTCTTCTCGAGTACCCACAACCTGCTTCAACATTTATTGATAAAACATTTTACACTTTTTAAATAAGTATGTTTAGGCATATAAATTGTATTATGAAATAAATTACTCGCAACAAAATGAGTAATAAATATTTAGCTATTTTTTATTAAATATTTTTCTTCCTGTGCAGCTACACCTTTTCACATGCCTAAGGATGGTTCTGCTTCACTGTAACCACTGCTAAAATAACACTGCTATATGTTGTACATATGAAAAATAAAACTATAAAGACAATACAATTTCTTTAATAAAATACATTAAGGTACAGTTAGAAAATATGAAACATTTTGTATTATTTAATGAAGAATTATTACACCAAGCAGTAACAGTTTTTTGATACAGATTTCAGGTATCAGAATGTGTTGAAGAACCAGTTTTTAATTTCATACTGGTTAATTATACTTTTACTGAACTGTTAAATGACGACTTTTTGTGTTGATTGTTGTTGTGACCCTTTGATATAAAGTTATCTGTTACATAGAATGCTGATGCTGATCTTTCATCACTTGAGATACTACCGTTTCCCAAGATTTGAAAATAAGGAAACACAATTTTATAGCTTTTTTTCTACTAAAGCTATAGAAATAAAATGTTCAGAAGTTCTAGTACATATGCTGATTACAAATAAATTAGACGGGGTACAGAACCAATTATCCAGAATGCTGAAAATCAAAGATTAATCAGGGTATTGAAAGAAGGTAATTTATAGGAACCCATCAGAAACAAAAATTCTTCTGCATAAAAATCAAAACACCTAATATGTAATTAAATATGTTTTCATTTCAAATCCCAGGGCATCAAGTTATACCATGCATTTTGCAATGTTACTAGCAATACATGTCAAGCTGGCAGTATATGATACTTTTTTCTGCAAAGATTCTGAAATAAGTCTATTAGAAATATCATTCTGATTTCTGAATAAATGGTTCCATACTCATATATATATAAATAAATGCCACTGCCCTTCAAGGTATTAACAAAATTTAACATGTTTAATATAAATACTTTCATTTTTATTAACAGGATACTTTGATAGGTAAACTTTACCCTAAACAAAATCCATGCATTAACCCTTAGTGAGGTGGTGATTCATTTTTGGACCACCTAATACCTAAATGCCACACTGGCATCAGAATTTTAAATGAAAATTACCTGTTTATTAAATATGTAAAGATTCGCTTTTACTTATTTTAAACTAAATTTGCTTGTGTCATTCAGTCATTTGAACATTTTACGAATCTAAGTACTTTGCCCCTAGATGAGTTAAGAGATATTTATTCAGTACTTTTCCAGTATAGGGGTCTTGGCATATTTTTAAAAAGCGTGGTGCAACTTGGGCTCCAGAAAGTGAGATTTTTTTCAAATGATATAAACAGCTATGAAAACAAACCTGATGAGCTTTTCTGCTAGTTTATATATGTATTTATATATAAACATTCTATTTTATATACACACGCATACAGGGTTCGTTGATATATATCAATCGATATATATCTTGATATATATCCGATATTTATTTTCAAATTATGAAGATTTTTGATATTTTCATATTACTTGTTATTTATTTTCAAAATATCGAGATGTATATTTTTAATATTTTTCCATATTTGATATTTATTTTCAAAATATCACTGTGCAAGATATTTTTGATATTTGCAATCAAAACAGGGGCAAATGAAATTTCCAACTGTTATTGACTGCGTTGTTCTGTATGTAAAGAATTTTTGTCTCTGATAGTGACTTTTTTAGCTGAAGAAGAAAACAAATATCTTTTCCAAACTCTGTTTGATTTTTTTTACTTTTAACTGTAGGTTATGAGGGACATAATTCAAAACAGACACTGAAAGATAAACTGTCTAATTTAGATACTCAGTTATATATACAGCTTTATTAAAAATGAATTTGTTCTGGTATTGATTAGTTCAGCTTAAACTGTTACAGCATAATAGGGAATAAAAAATAAAATAAGCTTACATTTATGTTTAAAATTTTCAATTAAAACAATATTTTGTATTTAAAATTTTGTTTTATAAATTTCTTGGTAGTTGATATTGAATCCTATAGCATTTGCTTTTCTTTTTTAATGTAAGTGTATAAAGCAAATTGTTTCTGTTTTCAATTAGTTTTTCTTCAATATTGGTCTGAGTAAAAAAAAAAAAAGAAAAATGTGTTTTAATTTATTGTTTAAGTTTTCATGTTAAGTGCAATATGTTTTAGTTTCTAGTTTATATTTTGCTTGAAAATATTTATTATCAGCAGTAAATTGACTACTTTGAAAATATTGGATATATATCAAAATATCATGATATTTACGAACCCTGCATGCATATGTATATATTAGCAGTGTCGAATCCAGACACTTTTCCCTCGGAAGAATTTTCGTTGCTCCGTGGGTGACATTATAGAGTTCCGGGGGGGGGGGGGGGGGGGATTGCACTTTTTGACCATTGAAGACACAAAATCTCAAATCTTCTGGGAGGGACATTTCATTGCTCTAGGGGAGGAATGTCCCTCTCCCCTCTCGGGCCACTCCTTGAATTCAACACTGATTATTAGTGTTTTTTATATGCAATTTACCTCTGTTTATTTGTATATAAAAATAGATAAGTGGCTTGTATGTATTAAATAAATTGGATAAATATGGAAAAAATGCTTGTGTATACGAAACAGTGAACAGGTTGCCATAAAGTATGAATGAAAAATTTCCCTCTCTTGCAATCCCATTTCCTTTTTCTCACCAAATCTCCCATACTGGAAAAGAAAGAAAAATATTAAAGCTTTGTACATGGAGAACTTGGAAGCAAAAATTTTTATTTTCACTTTTTAGTACATGTAATTGAAAATTTTGAATGTATTGTTTAAAAAAAAAATTAAATGTTTAAAATTTTTATATATGCCTGCATGACTCGATGTAGAACTATCCCAGCTTCAGAATTGAATAAATGAAAAATACTTTTAAAATATCATTAAAGACAAAACACAGCATACAGTCTGTGTATAGAGTTTTTATCTGTTAACATTATCATCCCAAATATACAGGAACTTTTGAATCAAAATGTTTTGTATCTATAATTCTTGAAACAAACCTTATATACCTGTAAAATCTTATGTTTTAGACATGACAATAAACATGGTTAAAACCTGCAAAAACTCATTATTGCTCAAAAATCTGATTTGTTTACGCCAAAAATCACCACAAAAATCTACTACTGTCACTACAAAATCATAAGAGGAAAGATTAAAGAATAAGAGATTTTAAATTTTGTGTACTAGGTTAACAAAAGGATGGGAGAAAGTGGAAACTTCAAGAAGGATTAACAATATATATAACATAAACCACGTGTTACCAAGAAATTACTTTTATAGTTATTTATTAAATAGAAAATGATGAAAGTTATTTCAAAAGTTTTAATGAAAATCTCAAGTAAATATAACACAGTTCATGGTAATTTGAATACCCTAAATAATACAAATCTTTATATACATTACAGATATTGAATTAAAAAAAAAGAAAACCCTTAAAATTAGGTAGAGAACGTGTGAATACAATCCATTATTTACCTTTGAAGCTGAATAACTGTCATTAAAAAAATTAAAAGCGAGATAAAACAGTAATTTAGAATTATTATTATTAAATAAATAGAACTTCTTCAATAATTCTTTAAAAATAAAATCCTGACAAATAAAGATAACAAGGGAGAACTTCAACAGAATAAAATTATAAACGTAAACATAAACATTGTTTTTAAACAGCGCCATCTGGTGCTGCTTTAAAACAAGCATGATACGAGCGCCATCTATTAATGAAATAGTGAAACAGTTAGGATGGTTTAAAATATGAATGTTATATTACTTGAATAATTTTTACAATTTTTGAGTAAAAGAAATTTAAATTCATAAATATAAAAATTAGATTAACTTACGAAAATTTATTATAAGTAAGATAGTAAAAAAAGATGCATATGTTACAATTTTATTTAATCTAATATATACTTTAATATGTTCAATATATAGGACTTACTTAAAATAATTTATACTTAGCTTAGATTTTAATAATTTCTCTTTAAAAAAATATTTCATTATCTTGATATTATCATTTAAAAATTAAACAATCTATAAAATAAAATATTTTCTGTTTATATTTATATTAAATGGGTAAAAATCTAAAATTTTAGATACCTCAAGAAAAATAATCATATATATTTTATTAAATGCTATTATTATAAAGTTTAATGATTCATGGTTCTTAACCACATAAAAATCTTATAAAAAATGGAAAATAAATTCCAACCCCAAAAAAGGCTTACCTTACTTTGTTGCAATAGTCAATATCTAAGAAATCATCCAGAGTTTAAATTAAAAGAAGAAGAAAAAAAAAAAAAAAAAAAAGTTCAGAAATAAACATGTGTACTTGGATAATGATGACATATAGTACTTTACATTGGCAAAACTATTTTTCCTGAATATCATGTATACTGAAAAATTATTGCGAAAAACTGAGGTTTTGCTGCTGAGACAGCTAACAAAATTATATTTAAAGCAAAAAGAGTTTCTTGAAAGCCGAGACAAAATTATTGAAACGTTTAATAAAACACTTTTTGTTGGCTATGAATATGATAGGAATATTTGTGCAATTTTGTTCTTAAATTTGTAGAATATTTATCTAGTAAACAAAATTCAACAATTAAAATTTTTGTTTCCTTCAACACTGATGAAGATTTTGGTTAACATATCAAACTTTGCTAATACTAATTTTTTTTTAATTTGATCACCTGAGCAATTATGTGTTTCATTTTCATACTGAAAAAAAAAAAAAAGAAAGTAAATGTTGTTTATAAAAAAAATTGTTTGTTCATTTTTTACCAAATTTGTATTTCAAAGATACAAGCAAAAATAAACAAAAATATTTTCAAAATATAATGATCATATTCTGCTTTCTAAACTAGGCATGGTGCCAGAACTTGCCTGAAAAGGGTTCTCTGAACATGGGCCCTCACGGTTGTATGATGAAAGAGGGTAGATAATTGATTACATTATCTATGCATATAATGTATATACAGGGTATATTTGATGGTCAGAACTGTATGTAATAGTAATGCATGTCAAAACAAACAATTTTTATATAAAAAAACCCAGCATCTCGGAATTATTTCTTAATAAAAAATATAATGGACATGGGTGTCAATTTTTTGTCTTTTTTCTAGTCAAACATATTATAAACTAGAAGACTCATTTTTTTTTTTTTTTTTTTAATTCCAGTTTAAAACATGTCTGAAGTGAAAAAAAAATGAAAGATTGACAACTATGAAATAGTTGTGATGCCCGAGTAAACAATACTGAGTGCTTTGAATTTTGATCAGTGCGTACAGAGTCGAACGAATTACAGAACAATTTCAGTGCTTTCTTTGATGTCGTGACATTACAAAAAAAAAAAGTTAATTCATTAAAAGTTTTATTATTAAATCGAAAATATTGTTTCATTATTTTCTTTACTGTATCAGCCATAAACAGAAATCTGGATTTGATTTAGAGCAATATACATGGTGAGGTGTCATATTTGACAACCTTCAGATATTTTCCAAACCAATAAAGCATTTTAAAACCAGAAAATTTATTTAATTAAATATGCCTTGTTTCTATAGGGTAGTTATTTTATTTATAACATTTCTGTTTTAAAAAATGTTCAATTTGAGAAAACAACAACAGCAAAAAACAGAAGGCTGGTAATTATGTACTCCATATATTATATATATTACACGGAGTAAAAGAGGTGAAGGGGAAACTAATAGGCATTACTCACCGAAAACAGAAGTTGCATTTTGGTAAATAGTGAGGGCGCAGCAACCCGCATGTTGACCATTCTTTTAGCAGAATATCATATGATTGTATGCATAAGAGTACGTTAGAATTAAAAAAGATTTTATGTTATTCGTTTATTTTTTATTATTGATATTACAAAGCATAAATTAAGATGGGGTATAAGTGCTTTGTTCCTGGATTGAAAACAGGTTATACAGGATAAATAAAAAAAAGAAAAAACGAAGGGAAAATAAAATTGAGCTTGTTCCGTGCTTTACAGGTGACAGATTTTTTTAGGCTTTAATATAAAGCTATTTCCTTGTAATTATGTTTAAATTGAGAAATTTTTATCTTAAATCAATCTTAGTGTATATGTTTTTTAAATGTTATACTTAATGAACACTAAAAATTGAAAATGATCATGAAAAACCTAACAGTTACTTGAGAAAAGGCTATTATTCAGAACTTCAACATTTAAAAAAAATGATATCACATAGCATAAAAATAATAATAATTTTTTTTTTTTTGTCTTAAAGTTCATGTTAATCAAAGAGAGAATGCTAAAAAAGTGCTCTCTAGTTTAATAAAATCCGTGTTAAGTGAAGGATCTGGATCCAGTGTCTTCAGAATCATTATTTTATTCACCGAATGGTTTGAAATTTAATATATATAATCATTGCAGAATTTTGTCATGTCAAATTCTATGAAAATGGAATCAAAACTTAAAAAGATATTAATAAAAGTTTTCTCCATTCTATTAAATCCTATCATATGTAATTAATTCAATGATATCCCATGATAGGTAATGATTCTAGGTTGCCATGGTGATTATTCTATTAAATCCTGTCACACGTAATTAATTCAATGATATCCCATGATAGGTAAAGATTCTAGGTTGCCATGGTGATTATTCTATTAAATCCTGTCACACGTAATTAATTCATGATATCCCATGATAGGTAATGATTCTAGGTTGCCATGATGATTACGTTCTATTTAAGATGGAGTCCTATTATTTTCGTATTACTGAATTTAATGTATATAATCGTAATAAATTTTGTATTCATGCATTTTTACATAAGAGTGAGTCTAAAGGGTTATTAAAATTTAATATTCTGTATGCTCTGACTTGAAAACATATAGCAATCTAAAATATACTGTTACATTTTTCCATAAATATTTATGAAGTATTCTGGAAAATAATCTTAATTGTATGTTAAGAAAAATCGGAATTTTTTGTAGAAATTGAGTCGGGTCTGAATTTTTTTTTGCAAGGGACGGGCCTGTTTTCACTGATTTTTGCGTGGGGCGGACTGGGGGGTGAACTGCGAAAAAACAAACGGGCCAGGCCGGGCCGAACTTTAAGTTTTTCCATCTGCCCGGTCCAGGCCTAATTATTTCTCTTTCGGGGCAGGGCAGGCCCGGGTCTGGAAATTCCGGTCCTCTACCTCCCCCCCCCCCCCTTCCTCCTTATAAGTAAGATTATATTAAAATCAAACCTTACAACTTTAGTAAAAATTAGTTCCTGACCTATAATTTACACGTTTTCTTTCCCAAATAATTAAGATAAAAATTTGTTTTAATTCTACATTTATTAATTGCATAGATATCAAAAGTTATGAATTATTCAAAACTTATAAAATATACGCGACATTAAAATTTACTCCAAAAAATATTGAATAATACTTTTAATTTTTAAAAGTCATAAGTCCATTTATTTCTTCGCGACAGAATAATCCCTGATATTCAATATTTTTAAATGGCCTGCCTTCGCTTTTTTGTCAGAAAGATCTCTGATTTTAAGTGTCTTAAGAAGCAATCAAAGAGCCAAGTGCCTTTAAAAAAATATGTATCTTATCAAGAAAATTGTAATTAATCAGATTTCTACTTGTACAACTTTCTTAAAATTCAAATTTTCTATTAAAATTTCTTTTTAAATCAGTACTTTTCCCATTGAAAAGCATTGTAGAACCATTGATCGATAGCCTACATTCTACGGTATCGCCACCTAATGGGAGAAAAACTCCATAGCAAAATTTCAACACTAGTTTTCCCTCCACCCCTTTTACTCCGTGATATATTAATATATACCATATAATCCTGATTGTAAGCCCACCCCACCCCTCTTTTCAAAAGAAAAATAAGGTAACTTTGGCATGAAGCTCATAATCGAGATTAAACATATATATAAAGACCCTTTTTTTACCATTAATTTAGAAGTAAATAAGGCACATATGGAGACAAGAATCTTCCGTATTTCAACAAATTTCTGATTTGTACGAAAAAATATATATACAACTTTCCCCCTTAAAATCTTCCCAACAAAAACCCCTAAGCAAAATTTTAAAACTTTATTTTTTTTTTTTTTCAAATTTACTTGTTTATATGTTATTTTATTTATTGCAACAATAATCTAAGTCTCCCTCCCAAAAAAAGCTTTCCACTTTGCCCCTCTCCGTCTGGTATCAAACATGCATAATTTAACGTATAAGACTATTTTAATTTTAAATTTCTTCTCTGACCTATTTAATAAATAAATAATACATCAACTAAATTATCACCTCCTTCTCAAATCTCTGCTTCTCTCCCCAACCTTCTTATCATGAGCATTAGCCCCGCCCCCTCCCTGCATCTCATGCATGTTAAAATCTGTAAAATTGTTAAGTTTTTTTCTGCTCGATTGTAATTTTGTTTTGAAAATATTTAAATAACCACCTAAATTATTTCTCATCCTCCTCTGTAAAAATTACCGCCTTCTAAACACACAATAAAAAAATATTTTTTTTTTGTGCTCTATGTAAGCATAAAATACACATGTGATTCAAGGGTGAAAACAACCAAACAGAAAATTTATTGCTTTCCCTCCCATATGTTTAGAATCTCTTCCCCCTCCCATTTGAGGGGAATCGATGGAGCAAAAATTAGGATAAAGAGTTGAGATGAGTGAGATTAAAAGACGTTATGTAAGATGAGATTTTAGGTAAATCATCTAACTATAAAATAAGAAATATTGCAAAATTAAAAAAAATAATAATTTTAAAGATTTTAAACTTTGCAGAGGGGGGGGGGAGGGGTCAGTGGGGATAGAGGAACTTCTAGACAAAGGAGTGTAATTTAGATAGATTATTTACTAA
Organism: Maratus speciosus; assembly: GCA_963932465.1. Taxonomy (NCBI): domain Eukaryota; kingdom Metazoa; phylum Arthropoda; class Arachnida; order Araneae; family Salticidae; genus Maratus; species Maratus speciosus. The sequence goes on along the minus strand of OZ010796.1, from coordinate 83,871,813 downwards.
TTGTTACTATCGGACAACAAATAGAAAAAAAAGAATTACTAAGATTTTCAAGATTTTAAAGTTTTTGTGTTGAGGAGGGAGGACAAAGAAGGGAAGTTGATATTTCATGTAGTTTTATTAGGACAAATGAAAGACATGAAAATTCACCAAAAAAGTCAAAAGATTCAAAATTATCTCTCCCTTAGACTTTAAGAATTTTTTCCACAAAAAAATTGTGTGAAAAGGGAGGAGGGCTTATATTTGGGAATGGCAAAAAAATCAAAACTGCTTAAAAGTGGATGGAGGGCTTACAATCATGATTTTACAGTATATATATACTTTTTAAGTAAATTTTGACCCTGTTTTCCAATACAAAAATTGTTGTATTGATTTGTATATCCCTTACAGATGAAGCAAATGGGCTTAAGAACAGCAGAACTATTACACGATACTATTAACTACTTTAATAAATTGCAAAAAAGCCAGCTTCTAATTACTGACAAAATTTTTTTGACTTATATTAAACAACAAAAATTAAACTTCAGAAAAAACAGCAGAAATTTTGGTTTTTTTACAAGTGAAGGAGCCGTCCTTCGGTACAATAAATATAATACATGGCTGTTTGTAACACTTGATAAAATCCCCTGAAAAAAAAGGCTGAACTTTCACGGAGTCACACAACCGCGATCTTTTGACGAAATTCCAGTTTCTTCCATGACCTTTTGATGAATTTCCCATTTTTTCCGCAATCTTTAGATCATATATTCCCGTTTTTACTTACTTACTTATTTTACTTACTGGCACATAATTTTGAAGAAATTACTTAACATTTACAAATTCATTTTTTAACGGAAAGATATAAAGTTGGAAAGCCTGACCATGGAAGCGATTTGGAATCGAACTGTGTTTTCCATTTTTTGATCAATCAATTACCTATTGAGTTATAAGCTATTTTGATCACATGACAAACACGTTTTTCGCCTGCTCTTGAGTGCTGTTTCTTCCTTCATGCGGAAATTCGGTTCAAAATGACCACCTTGACACTATTTTCTGAAAGATCTATTGCGTTTGCAAAAAAAAAAAAAAAAAAAAAAAGGAAAAAACAGCTCAATTACATAGTTTCTGAACAACACCACCAGCTAGTTTCTTGCATTTTCGAACAAAAATAAATTAAAACTTATGTCAGAAAGTTGCCCTTTTGGATTTGAGCCCTTAAGCTTTGAAAATTTTTCATGCTTTTTTTTGTTTTGTTTTACACATGACTTTTTTATTCATAACATGAGTATTTATCATTTTTTTAAAGTGTTTGTTTACTCTTAAATCCTCTCTCTTCTGCTATGCTAATATAATCATGGTGCACTTGCTAAGACAGATTTATTATGGATCAAAGAAATATTGTGTTTCAGACAGGTTCATGTTTTTAAGCAAATATATTTAATTTGCAAGAACCATGCAGTTTTTTCGTTTAAGAGATAATTTCATTCTAAACAGGTTCTGTTTACACAAAGTTTACTGTATTTTAGGAAACAACTGATTATACAGAAGTAATACATTTACAGCAAAATGAAAAATTCCATTAAATTATAAATTACTTAAACATTAATATCTGCAAATTTCATGCACAAATAAAAATTTCTATGTTAATGAGCCATGAAGATTTACATTGAACAGCATTATTGGTATTAATTTTTTCAAGTACAATCTTAAATATAATTTAAAATATAGCAGAATTAAAAATCACAACTAATTCAATTTTAAATTGTGTAAATTTAAGTCATATAGCTAGGTTGTTTAAGTTCAAAGTGAGTGCAAATAAACATGTTTATATACATAAATGTGTTTCTTTTGCTATATGTTTGCATTACGCATTTAAAAAAGCACTGTAACTTTAATAAAATGCATAAAATATAGATTTCAAATTTCAAGTGCATTTTTTTTTATATATATACTAACTCCTTGCAACAAAGATTTATCAAAAGGTTATTTCAAGGGGTATATCACTCATAGCATGGAACCATAGGCATTATGGGCTTCCATTTAACACTAAATGTAATAAAGGATAAAAATTCAGGTACATTACCTGAACACAATAACCCCTGATAAAAGTATGACTATATAGTAAAAATGAAGAATATTCTTTCCATGTGGAAATAACATGCCATCCTGACTTAACAGAAAATCAATTTGATATGTCTGTTTAAAAGGAAAAAATAAAATAAAACTTTTATATTGAAAAATGTCTTAAAATAATAAAAAAAATTTTAAGTACTACACTGTTCATAATTAATTCTTATTTTAACTAAAATCTCTACAGATAAAATTATGCTATTAGTAACTTAGATTTGTAAAAGTCTTATTTTATTAAATTTATTATTATTTAAAGTCTTCAAGGTGTTATAAACACATGTATAATAATCACTTATAAACAGATAAAGTTAAAAAAAATGCTATAAAAAGTGATAGAAAATCTTTATTAAGATTGACGATCGTTTCGTTGCACAAACGGCAACATTTTTAAAATCATGTTTAATCATCATGTCGCGGGACATTGTTTACTATGTTTATTGTTTTTAAATTATGTGAAAATATTTTCTATCGTTGAATGATTTTGAAAATGTTGCCGTTTGTGCAACGAAACGATCGTCAATCTTAATAAAGATTTTCTATCACTTTTTATAGCATTTTTTAACTTTATCTGTCTTCAAGGTGTTTCAAATATTACATTAAGCTCTTAAAATCATACCAATAACATAAGATTTTTTATTTTACTTTATTTCCCATACATAAAAATTACATAGCATTCATCTAAATAACTGTTCGGTACTTTCCTAATAATTATCAAACAGCTAGTACTTAAAAAAAAAACATTTTTGTTGCTTTTTTCATTCAGAAAAATTAAGCATACATCCGATATACACGTACACAACGAATGTACCTAAGAAAACAATAATCAGAGTAGCACATTTTTTAAAAATTGTAAACTGAAATTGTATTACATGCCGTTTGATGAAGTGTTAATAAAAATAAATGAAAAATTGATTTATTTCACAACATTATTGTCCATAAGATTAGCAGTTTATTTAACATGCACGTTTCATCAAATAGTAGATACGATAAAATAAAACACCTTACATTTAAAAAAATTATCAATAATAAATTAGTATTTGCTACTGCTATTAAAGTAACACCCTTTCCCCAAACGACAAATAAAAAATAATTAAATTTATAGTAACTGTGCTCCATAATAAATTTTCTAAATATTTGTGCTTCTTTGTATATGCGGATGTGCAATGAACAACAATTGCGAGAAGCACGCGCCGAAGCAAGTTCTGTTCCACATTTTGAATTTCATCTCGAAATGCTTCTCTCGCCAAATTTTTTCGCCAAAGGGGTCCAAATGAGGGAAGTTTCGAAATTCGCCTCCCTTCCCCAACCTGCAAATATACGCATGCGCAAGCCAAGTTCTTATGCCGTAGTGTGGACGCAATTTTTTCGATTCTTGGACCTGAAAGACCCAACAGACCTGACAGGCCACATAGTGTAAACGCAGCATAATGGTTTTTCAGATGTTTTTTAACATTTCTTTACATTGTTTCATAACTGTAGAAGTTTCTTTTATAAAGCTATACAATCGTAAGTTACTATTTTCATGTATTTACATACTACGCTACTAAAATTAATTTGTTAACTGTTACTTTTTAATATTACCAAACTCTATAAAACGATGTATTCGTAAATTCTTTAATTTGCATCTTCCTGTATTTACATACAACGCTGCCTATGCATTTGTTAATAGATAATTATGTTCCTCATTTCCAAATTCTTTAAAATTAACCTGGTTTCATATGCATGAATTTAAAACAAATTTGATAGTATATGAATACAAATTAATATAATACGGTCGTCATTCTATTATAATGTACGGTAATCCCTTTTTTGTGAATAAATAGTTTCATTTCCTTCAGGAATTTATTTGATATTCTATTTCAATGCATTTTTAGTACTGACAATTTTTTAATTTATCCTAAAACTAGCAACAAATTTTTAACCATAGAATTAATTTTGAATTAACTCCAAAGTTTTCTCTATTATTTTTATATAATTGACTGATCATAGCAAACTCTGCATACATGATTTACATTATTATTAATCAGTTTTAAATGTGTTAATTTTTACAATGATACGGTACTATCTAAAAAGTAACATGAAGACTTTGAATTGTATTTAGCTTCTTATCCTCCCCCTAAAAAAATTCTAATGACATATAAAATTTAACTTTTTTTAAATTGAACAAACTTGTTTTTAAATAAAGTTTTTACTTGTAATTATTATTAATAATTTATAAACCATCCCTTATTCTTTTTAAAATTTTATCTTATATGTTTATCTTTCTGTAGTTTTCTTTAATAATTAATCAGTAGTAGTATATTAAAACTGTAAAATCTAGAACATGAATTTTTTCTCTCCACTTCCCCACAAGAGATGATTTACGATTGAAAAGTTCGTAAATTATTTTTTTTTTCAGAAAGAGTTTGAAAAACTTTCAAACCTATAAAAGTTATACTTGAAGTAGAGATTAGAATCTGCTGGTGCCAAGATAAATACATATTTTACCAAGTTTGCTCTCAGGATATCGCAGGTGTGTAGTCTTCTATAATAAGTGACTACCATTTGTGATCTTCTGCAAGAAAGTGGATTGTCTGATGCTCTTGGACTATGTGCTGTTTTGTTGTTTTCTACTTAAAATTCATCAATCAGGAACTCTCGTATAAATAAAGTATTACTAACTTGTATGACTGACTGTAAGTATGTAGTTTTTTTATATATTTATTTTCTGTTGCTTAGAACGAGAGATTTTGAAATGCATTCTACATTGTTTTTGTTGTTTTTATTAGTTTATTATACTCTTTTTTTTCTATTCATTTACATTGCAGGATGTTTTCAACAGTTATGTGAATGTTTGTCGATTGCCTGTTGACCTGATTTTTACATGAGATTTGCATGCTTTTTTTGAAGATATGAATCTTCAATAATATTCGTGTATGATGATTGTAAGTAAGTCATTTTTCGCAAAAGTACATGTTCTGTATTTTATTTATCATTGTTTTATCTTTTATATATAACGTCATTTTTCTCACAAAATCAATCTGTATCTAAGAAAACTTTATTCTCAATACAATATTTATTATTTAATTCCTTTTATTCTTTAATCAATGTTTTCTTCGCATTAGTTTTTTTAATTTATAAAATGGCGTTAAATGATCAATTAAAAAAATGTAGTTTATGTAAATATGTAAACTATGTTTTATATAAACATCGAGTATAGGAGTATTCTGTTAGTGGGAAGCAGTTAACCTCTACCTCCCTCCCTATACACACTTTTCAAGGATTTGATATTGCAAAAAATGTGTCGCTCAGACTTAAAAAAATTCTGAAATTACACGAAAGCTAGAATAACTTATCAGATTTGTCTAAAATAAGATCACAGTGTTAAATAAGCAATTTAAGCACAGTAATTAATTAGTAATAATGTATATATTTGAGAATATGGTTATGTATATTGCTTCGTAGCTGTGAACTATGATCAAATGATATCTCTTCCATTTCTAATTCCTTTTTCTTCCATTTGGTACACCTGGATAATTTTAATTTAATATCAGCTTAATAATTATTAATATATTATTAATTATTAATATATTATTAATTATTAATATATTATTAATTATTAATATATTTTGAAATAATATAAAATGTATTATCTGTGATAGTATCATGGTTTTTATTTGTTTAATAATTATTAAGCTGCATATGTAATAACCTAATGTATTTGATTTAATATTTGTTAATGTTGAACTAATCTAAAATGTATTATTATTAATGTTGTTGTTTGTTTTGTTTTTTTTTTGTTGTTGTGATTTGGGTTGTTTATTTACAATTCTTTGAAGTGATATGAATTATTTATTTCATTAGTATAAGTTATTGAAATTATCAGGAGCATATGGTGTATTTTAGAATTTAATTAAAATGTGTCAACATTGTAATTAATTTTTATAAAGCTCTGAGCTTCAAAATAAAATAAGTGATATTGTTTGTTTCGCTCAATCAATGTTTATAATTCACTGGGTCATTCGATGGTAACTTACGTTACATTTAGAACAGTTTACTTCAGTAATTTTAGTAATAAAAGACAAAAGAAAAAAAAATATTAACAATGCAAAGTTGACATGATTTGTTAATTAAACCTATTCAAAGATAAATTTAGATGATAATAGCCTAATTTTAGTGTTTTTTCTTGAACTCTGCCAGTTATATTTATTATGGTAACTGACATTACTGAAAAAGTAACGTAAGTTGCCATAAAAAATGTAATTTTCATTTTCTAGGTAATTTTTATCCAAATTGGCCTTTGGATAGGTTTAATTAACAAATCATGTCAACTTAACATTTGAAAATTTTTTGGTGTTATATTACTGAAATTACTGCTGTAAATTGTTTTAAATTATAACGTAAGTTACCATGGAATGACCTTAGTATTCAACGACAATCAAAATTTGAATTAATACGTATCCGGTGTCATAAAATGCTATAATTTGAAATGAGTCTTCTAAATTTTTGGGTCAAAATTCATTAAACAAACAAACAAAAAAAAAATATATGAAGCCATGCTTTTATGATTTTTATGCTTTTAGATTTCGCTCACAAAATTTACATTTTTCCTATAATATATTTTGTAAGTAAGCTGCAGCTTCATACTTTATTTTAAATATGAATTAACTAAGAAATTGCGAGCATAGCAAGTAAAAGTTTTTTAAATGTTTTTTTTTTTTAGCTCAAAAGATTAGTTTTGAGATGTTAATGATAATAGTCATAGCTGCTGAATCAGAATTTAGTTCAAAAGCGTTTTGAGAAATTTAAATGACCATAGGTATAAAATTTATCACTTGTATGGTTTGGTTATTTTATTTAGTTGTAATTAATGCAGTTTATAAATATAACATATGGAAAGTAATGATGTTTATTAGTAAAACATATTGCGCATTAGCTGCATTTGGTTGTCCCCCCAGACTTTTTTTGGAAAAATAACCTTTATGTATAGTGCGTACTATAAATAAGTGTGTTTTATTGAATTCTTCTACGTGTGGAAAGCATATTCTCTTATTTTTTCTATTTAAATTATTCTACACTGACTCATGCTGGTTAAGCTATTTAATACTTATATTTAACTTCTGAGTATTTTTGGCACTTTTATGTCACTCGTGTACAAATCTTTCCAATAACACTTTTTTTTTTACACACATGAAAATTAGAAACAATATTTTGATGATATATTTTTTTTCTGCAATTGAATCAAAATGAGTGAAAGGCATGTATTTAAATGCGACATATGTATTAGAATGAAATGAGTGAATGGTTTATATTTAAAATTAAGTGAATGCAATGCAAATGATGACAAAGGAAAAATATTTGTTGATTTATCGCCTGTGCCGACTAACAGAAAAGTACCATATTTTTAAATTATTTTTTATATTACTATGCAAATCGTGAAATGAAGAGTTTTAATGTTATTAATAATTAATGTTATTTTGATTCTGGGTTCGAAATTTTAAGTTTATTTATTAATTATACTATGTTAACTCTTATGGAAAGATGCTTGCAAACTAATATTAAACCAATGGTAACTTTACAAATTTATCATTTGCTTTTGAATATTTTTAAATAATTTTTTTCTGTTTTGCGTGGGACATGTCTAATTGGGTGTCTTTTTGTCCTTGATTTCAGGTGCAGTTTTTCAGAGGAAAATTTCAGTTTCAGAACTTGTTTCAAAATTAAAAGTGCCCTCAGAAGAAAAAAAAACTGCAACCAAAGAAATAAAAAGTAAACATATTTGGTTAGACATCAGGTTCAGGTTGCCCAGGCCAAAAAAAAAAAAAGTATTGAAATGCAAATAAGAATTTTGAAAAGAACATTGCCGTTGGTTTAACATTTAGTTTCAGTGTTCTTGTGTTACTACTAGAGATGAGAGATATGGCCTTGGGCTCGATTTTTGTACCATTCTTCGAGCTCGGGTGGGCCCGAACTCATTCATTCTGAAATTAACAATTTTATTTATTCTCATACAGAAAAAAATAAAACAACTTTTTTCCCTTAAAAATTACTTATTCCATTTCAAGTCATTTTAATGTTATTTTTATCAGAATGAAAGGGAAACAGAAATAGTGTTTTTTAAGCTCTTTTTAGATGTGTTTGTAACTATATAAATATGAAGCACCTATAGTCTTCATCTGGTTTGTCCATCTGTCCGCATATAACAGCGCAAAAAATACCCAACCAAATGGTTTGAAATGTAATATATATATATAATCGTTGCAGAATTTTGTCACGTCATTTCAAATTTTAAGAAAGTCAAATCAAAACTTTAAAAGATATTAATAAAAGTTTTCTTCATTCTATTAAATCCTATCGTACATAATTAATTCAGTGATATCCCATGACATGTAATGATTCTAGGTTGCCATGTTGATTACGTCATATTTAAGATGGAATCCTATTATTTCCATATTACCTCTTTTTTTTTAGGTATGTCAAGAACATGCTTTTTGGTTTTGATGCACTATTTATTACTTCTTAATTATTATACCAACTGAAAGTTATTAAATGATTATCTCGCTTCTTTCCAAAAAACTGTCTTAATAGTTCACAATTTAGCTAGTTACACAGTTTATTTTTACTCAATTTTTACTAATGCATTATCTTCCTTTCAGATTGAAATATAAATACCTTTTTCTTCAGATCAATAAAGTTTTCTGCAAAACATTGTCATCATCATAGACCATTATGATACATATTAATATTGTTTCATTTATTATACGTAGTAATCATTATATTCAATAATATTTATAATATAAAGAAATTTTATTTTGTTTCTGTAACTTGTACTTTCAAATAAAAGAAATTTATTAAAGATTTGTTGTCTTTTATTTGACTATATATTTTTATTATAAATGGTATTTCAGGTATTTGCTTGTTTTGTCTATCATGTAAACCTTGATTTAAGAATTGTTTTTAATTATCTATTTATTTTTTATAAAAAAAAATGGCTAAGATATAAAATGAGAAAAACACTTTCAACATGGTTGAAAAGTATTTATGAATTCAGCTTGTCACACTTGTAAATATACTGTGATTGCATTGTAAATATTAAATGCTAATGATGTTCGCTATAGAGGGTGCTATTTAAATGTGAAATTCAATAAATATAATGCATCAAAAAGTGTTATGGGGACAACAAGTGCTGGAAATGCATTTTTACTGAGTTACGTGTTTTTAAATGGCACATTTAGATATTTCATTTCATTGTATGAAAATATTAAATTTCTTAATAGCTACTGTTGGAGAGTATTTCATAATCTATGCCTAATTTTTCATAATTTGTGTATATTCCTTATACCAGTGGTGCAGCCAGTATCCTTATTTGTAAGGGGTTTTGGAGAATTATTACTCCTTGTGGGATACAATATGTGACAAATAAAAACCAATGTAATGAAAACCAAACATAATAAGTTTAGCATTTATGTGTTTAAAGGTTTCATAGAAAAGCTTCTTTATAATATAAGGTATTTTCAATACAACTTATTAGTTTTTTAAATACTGTTCAGTGCTAAACTGATTAGAAATCAAATTTAAGGTTTAGTTATTCTGTTTGTTGACAGATGGCAGCACTATGCATTCTGTGCTGTTGTGAAATCTTAATTATGACATCATCAGTGAGTTGATGTTTGGTTTTACTGAGAGTGTGGCATGGAGAATGTTGCTCCTGCTGCATTATTGTCTTTCTTTATTCTATTTAATTATCTGCACCCAGTTAGGCAGGGGATATATTTTTATAATGTAATTTAAGGCTTTCATGTGATGAAAGCATACTAATTAGAGTGTTAATTTTAACTAGAGAAAATTGATTCTGAAACCAGAACTGTATGTTTCATTGTGTGTTAAGTTTTCGTGAATGTCAAGATTTGTTTTTGTGTTGTGAAATAAAATTAAGAAAATTTCAAGGATTTCTTTCTTCAAATTCTCTACATAAAGAAAATTGGAGGCACTTAGGCGAGATATGTGAGTACTTACTTTGTTTTGAAATTGTTCTTTGATGCTAAAGCTTAATTTTTTCTACTGAAGTTGCATTTAGCAAGATATTATTTTAGAATATGAGAACAATTTAGTATCTTCTTTATTGAATTGATAAAATAAGAAAAAATAGTATTCTACAATATTATGTTTTGATAGTTCTTGAAAAAGAAAATTGTTCTCAAGATTATTATGATTTATTTACTTCTTGTTCTCAAGAACATTATGATTTATTTGCTTGAAATATTTGAATATTTAATTGTTATGGTGAATTATTATTTTACATTGAAGAATTTTGAAGATTTTTAATTTTATGCACATTTGAGAACAGAAAATTCTATTGTTTGTATGAAAGAATAATTATGAACATTTTATAGTAGTTCTGTTTTTGACTTTGATTTGTTCTGTTTTTGAATTTAATTCAGTTACTTCTGTTTTTGAGCTTAATTTGATTAGTTTTGTTTTGAAGCAATTCTGATTACTTTTGATTTTGAAGTAATTTTGATTAGTTTTGTTTTCAAGTTATCTGATTAATTTTATTTTGGAAATTATTCTGCTTATAAGTTATTGTGTAAAATGGAGGATTATGAGAAAAAATCTGCTCAAATTAAAATTGAGAGAGGTAGGGTGAAAGGCTCTGTAACTAGATTAGAGAATAGTTTTGATAATGTGAATACTAAAAATGAAATTTTGATTAGATTACAAAGATTAGATGATTTACTTAAAGAGTTCTTAAGATTAGATTCTTGTTTAAATGATGATGATTCTGAATTAGCAGAATTTGAAGACAGGTATTTTCAGTTGAAAACTAAATATCAAAACAAACTAGATTCTTTGAATCCTTCAGAAGTTGTCAATGTTGCAACACACAATTCTGTGCAAGGTTCTTCTGTTGCTATTCCTAATCAATGTAATATTAGACTACCAAAATTGAATATTCCAGTATTTTCTGGAAAATTTTCAGAATGGACAAATTTTAAGGATATGTTTGTTTCCACTGTCCATTCACAAGTAGGTTTAAGTAACATTCAGAAATTCCAGTATCTTAAAGGGTTACTTTCTGAAGAACCAGCTACATTAATTAAGCATATTCCCCTTTCTAATGAATCTTATCAAGAAGCTTGGGAAAAGTTATTAAATCGATATGATAAAAAGAAACAAATTGTTAATTCTTTGATTAAATTATTTTTAGAACAAAAATCAGTTCTGCATCCTAATAGCATAAATATAAGAAATTTGCTGAATACTAGTGATGAAGTTATTAGGGGTTTGAAAGCTGTTGGTGATGAAGCTACAAATAGAGACCCATGGTTAATATATTTGTTATTTCAAAAACTTGATCCGGAAAGTCGAAGACTTTGGTCCATTGAAAGTACAGAAAATGAATTTCCCACTTTGAAAGAATTTTTTGATTTCTTAAGTGTAAGATGTTCTTCTTTAGAGCTCATCTCTAACAATGAAAGTGATGTGAAACATTCCAAAAGTTCAAATTTTGTTGGTTCCAAGTACAGTTCTAATGATAAGCAATCAAAGGTGTGCTTAAAGTGTCAAGGAATACATCCGCTCTATAAATGTGTTAAATTTAAATCCATGGATGTTGTTGCTCGAAAGAACTTTATTAAGCGTAATAACTGTTGTTTTTTATGTTTAAACTCTCATAAAGTTAAGGAATGTCCAAATTCTCATTTGAAATGCTTTAAATGTGAAAGTAAACATAATACACTCTTACATGAAGAGAATAAAAGTAATAATGCTTGCACTGCTAAGTTTGAAAATAAAGTTTTTCCAAATTCATCTGAGAATAAAAACCACCAGTCAAATAAAGAATTTGTACAGGAGTCAACATCTCACGAATTACAAATTAATTCTAGTGCTTCTTTCAATAATTCAAAATGTGTTTCTTTCCTACCTACTGCTAAAGTTCTCTTATATAATAATGAAAATAAACCTCACTCTTTTAGAGCTCTACTCGATTCTGGTTCGGAATGTTCTTTTGTTAGTGAAAATGTCATAAGAACTTTAGGGTTAAAAAGAAAGAATGACAGAATTCGATTAAATGGAATTGCTGGAGTATTGGCTGGACAAACTCGTGGTTCAGTAACTCTTACAGTTGGTTCAAAGCTTTCTAATGAGTCCTTAAAGGTTCAGGCATACATCCTACCTAAAGTGACATCTCAATTACCTGCAGAATTACTTGATACGAAAAATATAGAGTATCTTAAAAATATTACGTTAGCAGATGAAGATTTCATGAAACCACAGGAATGTGATATTATTTTGGGATCTGACTGTTTCTTTACTATTTTAAGATATGGTAGAATTGTTAGTACCGAGAATGAGCCAATTGCCCAAAACACTATGTTTGGTTGGGTGGTAGCCGGAAAATTGGAACCTAAATGTAAATATTCTTCTAGTATTCAATCTCATTTTCTTAGTGTTGAAAACGAATCCAATGTTGATCTATTATTACAAAAATTTTGGCAAGCAGAAGAAATAGATGTTAATAAACCCCATTTGTCTGAGGAAGAAGAATTTTGTGAACAACATTTTTGTTCAACTTACAAGGTAACACCAGAAGGCAGATTTGAAGTTAAATTGCCAGTTTATAAAGATGTGATGTCATTAGGCGATTCTAAATCCATGGCAGTGTCACGTTTGTTTGCTATGGAGAGAAAATTTCAATTTGATAAAAATTTTGAAAATGAGTATAGAAATTTTATGAAGCAATATGAAGACCTTGGTCATATGACACTTATCGACAAAAACTCAAATCCTGCAAGCAACAAAGTATATTATCTTCCGCATCATTCTGTTATAAAAAGCGACTCTATTTCAACAAAGTTACGTGTGGTGTTTGATGGTTCATGCAAACCTCCTAATGCTAATTCGTTAAATTCTGTTTTAGCTGTTGGACAAATTCCACAACCAAATCTTTTTACCATTTTGATAAGATTTAGAGCAAATCCTATTGCTTTTACCGCTGATATTCAGCAGATGTATAGACAAGTTTTGATTGCTCCAAAAGATCAAGATTTACAGCGTATTGTTTGGCGTGACTCAGCATACTCAGCTATAAAGGAATACAGGCTACGAACTATTACATATGGTACATCATCAGCTCCATTTTTAGCTACTCGTTGCCTATTTCAAATTGGAAAGGATATTGAAAAGAATGATCCTGTAACAGCTTCAATAATTAAAGATAGTTTCTATGTTGATGATTGTATGTCCGGTGCAATCTCAAGCGAAGAAGCTATTAAAATGGTTGAGAAACTTTCACTGGCTTTAGAAAATAGAGGTTTTCATTTACGGAAGTGGAGATCTAATTCTTCCGATGTAGTTGATGTAGTGAATCATTTATCTTCAAATTCTCTTGAGTCAACAAATTTAGAAATTCATCCTGATGACTGTTCCAAAGCCTTAGGGCTTATTTGGGATTCTTCAAATGATGTTTTTGTCTTTAAAGTTAATTTACAATTTGATGATAACATAACTAAAAGAAAATTTCTTTCACAATCTGCCAAATTATTTGATCCATTAGGATTTTTGGCTCCATGTACTGTCTCTATAAAAATGTTTTACCAGCAATTGTGGTTGATGAAGTTAGACTGGGATACTGCTCTTCCTGAAAATTTCCAAGCAAATTGGAAGAAATTCCAAGAGGAATTTGAACAAGTTTGCTCTATTAGAATTCCTCGATGGATCCAAGTTTCCAGTAAAAAGCTCATTTTACATGGATTTAGCGATGCATCAGAATCAGCATATGCCGCCATCATATATGTGGTTCAACCTGGTGAAGTGAAGTCAAAGGTGACCATTTTAGTTGCTAAAAGCAAGGTAGCACCCCTTAAATCAGTTTCCATTCCAAGGCTGGAGCTCAATGGTGCTTTACTACTTTCCAGACTATATTCTGCATTAGTGACTATTTTGAATACCTTCATTATTAAGTTTTATGCTTGGACCGACTCGCAAGTAGTTCTATCATGGCTGTCATCTCATCCTAGGTGTTGGAAACCTTATGTGGCCAATAGAACCTCAGAAATTCTAGACTCTGTTCCATCTGACTGTTGGAGGTATGTTCCAGGCAAGGAAAATCCAGCTGACATTGCTTCTAGAGGTTTATCTCCTAAGGATCTTCCTGATTGTTCCCTTTGGTGGGAGGGCCCAAAGTGGCTTTCTTTAGGTCAAGAACATTGGCCTGAACAACCTCAAATAAAAACTAATTTAGACACTGTAAATAAAGAGAAAAAGAACTCTAAATTTTGTTTTCCAGTAACTGTGAATAATTCTTTGATTGATTTACTTTTTGAAAATTATTCTTCTTTTACTAAAATTGTTGATGTTTTAGCTTTTTGTATTAGGTTTGTGAGAAATTGCAAACAGAAAGTTGGCAAAATGAACACCAGTCCTTTGAGTAAAGGTAAATTTCTTCCTTTATCGACAAACGAAAGAAGACATTCAGGTAATTTGATTATTTCTTATATTCAGCAGCTATATTTCGCAGATGAAATTAGTTGTATTAGATCAAACAGACCAGTTTCTAAAAAAAGTTCTCTTTTTTCACTTTGTCCTTTTATTGATAGTGATGGTTTACTTAGGGTGGGAGGTAGGCTGAGAAATTCACCCCTCCAGTACAATGCAAAACATCCTGTCATTTTGCCAACTCAACATAAATTAAGTGTGTTAATTGTTAAATATTTTCATGTTATGCATTTTCATGCTGGGTTAAATTTGTTAATGGGTATCATTAGACAGAGTTATTGGATTGTATGTGCCAAGAAGATAATTAAAAATTGTATTCATAAATGTGTTACCTGCTGTAGATATAGAGCAGCTTCTTCCAAACAGTTAATGGGAGATCTTCCTCTTAACAGAGTCACTCCTAACAGGCCATTTTCTGCATGTGGAATCGATTATGCAGGGCCTATTAATATTTTGAAATATCGAGGTAGAGGAGCGAAAACTACTAAATGCTATATTGTTCTATTTGTTTGTTTTGCAACTAAAGCTCTACATTTAGAGTTGGTGAGTGATTTAACTTCCGAGGCATTTATTGCTTCATTAAACAGATTTTGCTCTCGAAGAGGAGCTCCTCAACATGTGTATAGTGATAATGCCACAACATTTGTAGGTGCTAAAAGGCAACTCTCAGATTTATATAAATTTATTTGTTCAATTGAAAGAAATGAAAAAATTTGTTATGTTTTGTCTCAAAGAAACATTGAGTGGCATATGATTCCTCCAGTGAGTCCGCATTTTGGTGGACTGTGGGAAGCCGCTGTTCGTTCTGTAAAATTTCATATCAAACATGTAATTGGAAATACTAATTTAACTTTTGAAGAACTTTATACATTTTTAACTCAAATTGAAGCTATTTTGAATTCTAGACCATTAGTGGCAATTGATAGTGATAACAATTCAGATGGTATAAATATATTGACTCCATCTCATTTTTTAACTGGTGATGTCATAACTTCCCCAGCTGAACCTTTAAATGAGGAAAATTTGTCTTTACGATCTCGTTGGGATATTGTACAAAAATTGAAATTATGTTTTTGGAAAAGGTGGAGTATTGATTATTTGAGTACTCTGCAAAATAGAAAAAAATGGAGAGTAAATACTGAAAATTTTAAAGTAAATGATGTAGTAATTTTGAAAGAGGATAATGTTCCTCCTTCTGTTTGGCCATTAGGCAAAATTATTGAAATTCATCCAGGTCAGGATGGTATAGTCCGTGTAGTAACTGTTAAAACTGCTAGGGGTATTTTTAAAAGACCTATTGTAAAACTTTGTTTACTTCCTTTGCATCAAGAATAGTTTCTTGATGGGTGGGAGTATGTTCAGTGCTAAACTGATTAGAAATCAAATTTAAGGTTTAGTTATTCTGTTTGTTGACAGATGGCAGCACTATGCATTCTGTGCTGTTGTGAAATCTTAATTATGACATCATCAGTGAGTTGATGTTTGGTTTTACTGAGAGTGTGGCATGGAGAATGTTGCTCCTGCTGCATTATTGTCTTTCTTTATTCTATTTAATTATCTGCACCCAGTTAGGCAGGGGATATATTTTTATAATGTAATTTAAGGCTTTCATGTGATGAAAGCATACTAATTAGAGTGTTAATTTTAACTAGAGAAAATTGATTCTGAAACCAGAACTGTATGTTTCATTGTGTGTTAAGTTTTCGTGAATGTCAAGATTTGTTTTTGTGTTGTGAAATAAAATTAAGAAAATTTCAAGGATTTCTTTCTTCAAATTCTCTACAAATACTGTGGGAGGAATTTTGAAATGTCACCTTCTTTTGCTGCTGCAGTGTTTATACAAATTAAGGGCTGTGCATATATAAAATTATCATTTTAATGTGTGTGGGAGGGGGGGGGGAAGGGGGACCTGACGTTTGATTGTCATAAGATATTTTTGGGGAAAGTTTTTTTTTTTTTTTTAATCCAAACGATATTTTTTGTTTTAGTGCTTTAATTTTTTCTTTACATCAAAATAGTCTTATACCTTTTTAAATAGTAAGTGTAGTTAGATGTTAATTGATATACAGTTGTTTAAATGTAAAATCATATCTTTATGCAAACACAAACATTATAAAAATAAAAAGGATTTTTAAACATTGATGATGATTTCATTAAGGTGTGTGTGTGTGTGTATGGAGGGGGGGGGGGTGTCGAGGAATGATAACGTATGATATTGTAAGTGATGGGGTGGGGACTAAAATTACCTAAATGTTGATAACATTATATATGTACAACACCATACAATAGTTTTAGAACGGGAGTAAAATTATTGCAAATTTAAAACAATTATCAGATTTCTCAGCCCTATTTTCAACCATCTGCTATAGTTTATAATTTTTAAAAAATGTTATTTAATTTTCTAATGCAACTTTTTCTTTTATATTGCTACAAAAAGAAAATGGGTATGAGCATTATTTTTATAAATCAATTAAAAATCAGACTCACTGTATTTTCACATGCAAAAATGGCATCATTTTGAACAGATAATGCATATTTTTCATATATAAATTTTTAAGCCTTTACTATAAGTGTTACCATAGTACCTTTATTTAAATGTAACATCACGACTAAAAGTATATAGAAAATGGCGTCATTTTCATGTAATCATTGTAGATTTAATTTTCACAAGCGATAATGTAAGTTTCCATTTAAAAATATTGTTTTATCATCAGGCGAGGACAATAATTTCTCTTCTGAAATTAATGTCCATTATCTATAAAGTAAAAGCTTTATTTTCAAACTGTCCAAAAGTAAAATTTCATGAAATGTTACATTTAGTTCCTTTTTTTTCCAGTTACATGTGCCAAAGAAATTCTGTATTCTCCCTTATAAAACAGCGGGAATTTACTATTATTGTGTCAAAGTAATTAATTTTTCCTCATTGTCGTTTTAAAGATTTATTGCTCAGAAGGTAGTGTCACAGATGATAATAATATAAATAATGAGACAGGCACTTAACTGTTGCACCAGAGAGTGGTGTTGCTGTAGCAACATCATACGCTCTGCTGCAATGTGAAATGAGTGGTAACCTGATTACTGGTGAGGTCTTCGATTAGGTTTTCCATCAGTGTTGGTATTCATTTCACATTGTAGCAACATAATGTCAACATTAAAGCCAAACCATACATATAACAATTAAGAAAACAAAAGTAAGCTCCTACTGTCATTTTTTAAATGAAGAATTGAAGCAGTTATCTCTTTTGTCAGGGGGTCGTCCCTGCCCTCCTGGACCCCTGTTTAAGGTAATTTCTGAACACTTAAGGGGCAGTTTCCCTTTTCAACAATTTTCTTTATTTTAAATATGATTCAAATGGTGAACTCACTGAATTTCAATGTTCAACTAAAAGTACATTTTGAAAAAATTTTATAAAAATTTGAATTTTTTTAAATCTCTACTACTTTTTAAAAAAATTGATATTTTTGCCCTTTTTTTTTTTTTTTTTTTTAAGATTTTCAAATATGTACTACACAAACTTGCACATGAATTTTTAGACATATCTAATATTACATTTATTATGATTTTTTTTACTGATATATATATAGTGCAAAACGATGAAATCTAACATATCTTCATATACTTTTTTTTTTTTAATAACAAAAAACCTAAATGCTAATTCCATGCGCAGATTTATCACATATGTAATAAAGAACATGCACCAAAAAAAAAAGCTTAAAAATCTCTATCTCAAATACAGAAAAAGCCTTAAAACATGAAAGTGAAGAAAATGTGAAAATGGAGAAAAAGCATTTAAAGTTTTAATTTGTGTGGTAATTGCGCTGAGTGTTTTAACAAAATTTACAATACCTCGCGATATATTTACGGTATGGATAAAAATGAGGTATCAAAATATTCACAATTAAACAGGCTTTCATTTAATATTAAAAAAGAAAAATCAATTTTTTGACCAATTTTAAGGTAAACTGCCCCCTTAAATCAAAGGGAAAAATAAATGTAAATTTTATTTTGTGGAAAGGAGGGATCGTACCCCTTTCCCAGACAACAACAACAAAAAAAAAGATTCATTTTCTCTCTGTGTTTCATTATTTTAAACTGTTTGAAAAGAATAAATTTTATTTTTTTCAGAGTCAGAGAAAAGAAAATTAGGGGGCAATTGCATTTGCTTGCTTCCCTTGTGGGCAATGAGCTTAGAAAAACGCGTAATTTTTATTAATTTACACGTAATTAATGTCTGTGCAAAAGAAATTACGGCGCAAAAAATTCTGACACGTTCATTTCGATACGAATACGAACGTAAACAAACAAACACGACTGTCCCTCCCTTCCCCCAACCTGCAAATATACGCATGCGCAAGCCAAGTTCTTATGCCGTAGTGTGGACACAATTTTTTCGATTCTTGGACCTGAAAGACCCAACAGACCTGACAGGCCACATAGTGTAAACGCAGCATAAGGAGATTTTAAACATAAACAGAGCCTCTAGTTCACATGAAAATAGTGCGCCAGCGGATAACATGAAAACTAAATCATCACGTTGGCGATTTTTATCATCGTGATTTCTGTTTACTGTAACCCTATTCTGCTTGGCGTCTTCGTCTTTTGATGTTGTCATTATTTGCACATGTGCTAATTTTCCGCGTTCACTTTCTAATATTGTTTCCTATTTCTTATTATTAAAATATTTTTTGAAGATTATTGGAATTCTACTAAATGTTAAGAAGATACAGTGATATTATTTGCAAGAACAAGACGTCAAAGTTCGGTAAGTTGTGATTTATTTTCATGTGTTATTTTTGTTCTTATTTTTCAAGTTCCATAATGTATTAACTATTTTTATATAGATTAAGTGTTGGCAGATTTTTAACAAATTTTTACTTTATATTATCGTTAAAATGACTGTCGTGCCAGAAATCTCAAGTTAAATTTTTTTTCTGTGTATAAAATTTTATTGATATATGCATTTTCTATCGCATGGTACTAATACAGAGTTAGAAATTAGCTGTCGTTATTCGTCAAATGCAACTAAATTATTGGATTTCACGACCACAAAATTATGCATAGTCGTCAAATTTGACGCCTAGTTTTCTTTCACTTTAAGTTTTGTTTACAAACGCTATCGTTCGCACCTTAGTATAATTTAACAGCACTATTTTAGTAATGGGCCCGCCACATTCACTTCAAGAGTATAAAAGATAAAATAGATACTGTATCTAGAATGTTTTAAAATTTTAGTGCTACCCCCCTCAAAATAAATGGATTTAGGAATATTTTTAAATGCCGCACCATGATTTTTATCCAAAGGTTCTTTTATTTGTTATTTTTTTTTATTTTCTGATGTATATTGTCAGCCGCAGGATTTTTTTAAAACTAGGCTTATCCCTGGTTGTATTTAAAAGTTCATATTTTCTTTAAATGGACATATTGCTTGATAATCTATTTTGTTTGTATGCTTTAGAAAAAGAATAAGCTAACATTTTTCTAGAATCCAAATATTGTTGTTTAATCGAATTTTGTACTTTTATAAAAAGCCAATTTTTATTTTGTGTTAGTGATTAACACAGAGATAAAGGCAGGGGGTGGGCTGTACATAAAGACTTTAACGCATAAAAATAGAAATAATATTATTGTTAACAAGGTTGCTAAAAAAAGAGAAAATATGATATATAAAATTGAAACCATGAAATGTAGTTTGATACCTAGAAAAAAAAATTGCACTTAAAGTTCCTAATTTCTAACCCTGTTATTAAATGATATGTATTTCTTAGTTAAATCGAAAAAAAATGTGAGACTATATTGTAGTAATAATGTTTAACTGTTTCTGCTGCCACACAAATTTTTTCATACTAATTTTCAACTGCGCTGAAAATTTCCCATTCATATGAGTGGTCGATGCAGAATTTTTTCTTGGGACCCATTTTGTGAAAAGTAAAAGATATTTTTGGGAGCAATTGTTAATTGATAATAACTTCTTTAAGCCCTTCTATTAAAGATTTCCTTTTGGATGAACTTGTTTGTTTACTAATTACACATTTTAAAATGTAACAAAATAACAATAATGTTTAGTATATGAAATAGAATTTTGTGAAGTGTGCCCAAATTTTGCCTGGATCAACCCATGCTTGTTTATAGTTGAAAAAAAAAAAAAAAAAAAAAAAAAAAAAAAAAAATAAGATCTAACTTTTATTATCACACATAATATAGAGGAAATTTGTAGGTATCGTGTAATTATTATTATTACAATAATTACAGAAATTATATAAAATTATAATTCAAATTTTTGAAAAAAAAAATGCTGTTGTAATCAGATAGAAAACTGTAATGCATTTAAAAACTCAAAATATTGTCTGCAGATATGTGCTTACCCCCCCCCCCTCCCACTACCATCAGAAATTTTCTATTAAAATTGTTAAAATCCAAAACATGCACTTGAAACTTTTATTAAAAGACCATTTACCTATAAATGTACTTTTTCTTTCATTAGTTGGACATTTTTCACTCTATTGGTTATACGCCTTGTTAGCAGAGTGAAAAATTGCATATTTAATAGACATATATGCACATTACAACAATTTTTCATCTCATTGCAAATCATATCATTTTTGTTTGTCATATCATCTCATAGTAATTTTGCTGCAATACATAATTACGTTTTCTAATTACTCTTTAACATCTAAATTTCGTCTTTTATTGTATAAAATCAGTTAAAATACCTTTTTTTTTCCTTCTGGGTGTTACTGTGCTGCATTTTGTAACATTTTGCTGAAAGCATCTCAATTTTAATTTGTATTCCATTCTATCTCCACCAACGTTGAAAAGGTGTTTTATCCCCCCCCCCCCCACCCGCAAACTTAAAACATGCATTTTTATTTAAAACTAAATTAAATATTTCTCTGATTTGATGAAGGTTAGCATCTATAACAACCAAATTATGAGGTTATCTGTTTGCAGTTCGGTTCGATTTCAGGCTAAGGGTAGATTCCTGCAAGTTGGTTCATATCTCTTGGGGGAGGGGGATTTATCGATGTCATTTTCATTTTTGATCAAACAAAAATTTTCTCTTTTTTTCTTTAATTATTTCTTTGCATCAAAATAGTCTATTAACTCTTTTACACATGCAGTAGACTCCCTCAAATCTGCATAGCTTAAATCCTGAATTTGTGCAGATTTTAGAATTGTGAGGATTTCTGGTCACTGTTTTGTTTACATTTTTTAAACAGTAATTTGAATTTAATAATGCACTGGAAATTATAATGAAGGCTTACAATAAAGTAAAATGTTAAAATAATTAAGTATTATAAAATTTAAGAACATTTTAAAAATGATTAAAATATTAAAAGTAAATTTCAAGTTAATAATTAATGCATAACTAAATATAGATGACAATGAGAAATTTTTCATGAATCTTTCAGTGAAACTCTTCTCATGAAAGTACGTTAATTTGCATCAAAAACTTTGAATAACAAAGTTTTATTTCATGTTTAGCCAGAAGGCTTAATAAGCAAAAAAGCTTGATTAATACATAAATGTATTAGGTTAAAAAAAATCGTCATCACCTCTGATATCAACGCTATCTTGAATTTTTTTAGAAATAAGTTTATACTTTATCAATGAGAAAGCATAAGTTCAGTCATATTGACCCGAATTATATATTAAAATGTGTACAGATGCAGAATGATATAAAAATTTTAAAAACCTTGAATTTTTCACCCATATCTTAATTGTAAGTTTCATTGTTTACATCTGCAATGGTGTGCAGATTTGAGGGAGTCTACTGTATCTGATTTAAGCTCCATTTTTCAAATGGTATCGTGCATTTTAGTAAATAGACAGGTATCTGTATTTGTGAATAATATCTTGCATCTATGTATGCACACATTAATAGCTTACATTTTTCTTCTGAAATAGTTCATTTTTGATTCTGATAAAGACCCAATTTCACTTTAGTTTCAGACTAAAAAACTTTCTGCTGTTTACTACATAAAAGTAAAAAAAAAAAAAAAAAAAAAAAAAAATCTTGATTTTGCTGTTTATTTCATTCACAAATATAATCGTAACTTGACATTTAGGTTTCTTTGATTTGTTGTTATTTTAGTATCAGAATTGCTTTTCTTAAAAAAAAAAAAAAAAAAAAAAATTCAAGTATTTATAATAATTTTCATGAGTAAGTCTTTTCCAATTTTAACCTCTTTGTTTGTGTATGAGAACTTATTTTGTAAATTTATTCATTTTTTTAAAATAATTTGGGGGGGGGGGGTGAGACTGTGGCATTTAAAATTTTTTGTTATTTTATTTTATTTACTTAAAACCTTTTTTTCTAGGTTATTAGAAGTTAATGTTTACTATATTTATTTTTCAGGAACATCATCGCCAGCAAGCTTATATCGGCACAACTAGCTTATGGCCATACATGTGAACTTGTCATCCCTACTCCGGAAGTATATAGTGTTCCAAAATACATTAGGGACAAGGAACTTTATCCAGCAATCTACAAAAATTCACGACAACTTATTCATATACAGTGTAAGTAATAAACTTAATTTTTTAAAAAATTAATGTTTCAGACAACTCTTTTTCTGAAGTTCAAGCGGGTATGATGCTTTTTTTTTTTCTCCTGCCAGGGCTGATAGCAGAAACAGTGCCTCACTGAAGGGGGTGCTGCAGATTAATTTAACAGATTAAAGATAAATTTTGTGTTAAAAAATAAATGTTAAATGTTGATCTTTTTTAAATGAAGTTTATTTGGTTGGAAATTTTAGCGAATGTTTATGCACTTGTTTAGCGTTTTTCAGCGATTTGCGGCGATTTTTTTTACATTCGAAATAGACCGGGAGCACAGATAATCACCCCATCCAGTTCATGGAAGAAATTCTAGGATTAGGTTAAATCTTGATTCGACTTGCATATAACTTTTCATTTTTGCTGTGAGCAGTGATATAGGACTCAGGAGGAGCGTGGCGTCTTTTTGCAGAAAATTTTAAAGAAATTATTTGAGTTTGCAGACAGTTTTACATTTTATCTAAGTCTGCTTGTTATAATGAATACCATTATAATCTGTTTATAATCTTTGTGTAAAAAATGTTGTTAGCATAGCAAAAAGGGAAAAAAAATCTGCAATTTTCGCGGGAACAGATTACTGTAGTTTTAATGCAAGTTTAGTCATGGAAAAAAAAATGTCATTCTACAAATCACATGGTCTTAACCTTCTTTCCATTGTGTGAAATTTGTTTTATGGTACACACAGTGGCAAAATTTTAGGCTCACTGTATAGCAATATACCGCGTGAATTTAAAGATTTTTTTTTTCATTGACAATTGCTAAAATCAAATATTACACACTAAAAACGTTTCTTTTTTTTATATATCATATAATTGATTGCGAAAACTACAACTCAGTTGACTGAATGTTTGTGGTTTTTAAATGATTTTAAATCATGTGTTATTTTAAATGCATCTCTATCATATGCAGCCCGATTATAAAAGATTTATCAATTTCCATTTAAAACAAAATCTTTACATTATTATTTTCAAGTAAGCGTTTAAGAATAAGTAAAGAAAACAAAGAACTGCTGGATTCTAGCTATGTGAATTCTAAAACCAGTGTTGTAACCTAAGTTAGATTTTCTGAATTTTTGGAAAAAGTTACTTGCTTTGAAATATACATACTCTAACATTATCAGACCTGCCAACTGCTATGGAAAAAATCGTAATTTCTATGATTTCGAGCTAAAAACTGCGATTCTATAAATATCAGTCTAAAATTACAATCTTCTGCAAAAAGCACAAACACATTAAAATACACAGTATGAAAAAATATTTATATGTATATCTGTATGAAAACAAGAGTCTCTAATTTTGTGTGCTTGTGCATAATATACACAGCGGTAGAATTGATTAAAAAAAAGTCACTGGTCCCAAGGACCAGTAAACATCAGAGTTTACTGGTCCACTACATAAAATTCTATTAGGTACCTTTAACCCTTTGAGTGACACCCTCCCTCCCCCTCCCCCCTCAGGGTTGGTAAGTTTCTGCCAGAGTGGGTAAAACTAGTGGTTGTAACCGGTTAAAACCGGCATGGTAGAAATTAGTTTCTGCCAGTAAATGGCAAAAACTAAGAAATAATATTAATAAGAACTTTAATGTACAATGATTCATAATTCCCACATGTATTTGATATGTAAACAATTAAGTTAAAATTTAAAATTAAAGATTACGAATGTTATTCAAAGTTGCAAAAAAGTTTCAAAATGATCATATAAATATGATTTATTTATATAATATTAATTTTTCCTTGCCTTTTTTTTATGCTCATATGTTAATTTTGATTACAGATACTTAGGATAAAGTAAATAAGCTAGTCAGTTATTACTGTATTAAATATGCTTTGAACCTTTGTAGTTGTTTGTTTTGTAAGTGCAAAATGTGGTTAGAACATTTTCAACTAACAGTCTTAAATTGAAAAAAAAAAAAAAAGATTTGTTCCTTTGAATACTATATTTAAATTAAATGTTTTTTAAATCCATGGAATTACAAGATCCACATATAACTAACATTTCTGTGAGAGATATTTTTTTACTATTATTATTAAATTATTATGTTACATTACAGAAAGGTATTCTGAGTAAGTAATGATTATTTTTTTTCATTGTTACAAGTATTGGGTATAGTTTTCTATTTGATTTTTAAACTGAAATTTTAAAATACTCTAATAATTGTTTACATATAAGATTTGTTATATTATAAGACCATATTATAACAAAAATTTTATATGTTACATTACTCATTTTTTCTAATACAAATCTATTCATTTTTAATTAAAACTACCCACAATATTTCATTTGTTATTTATACTGAATAAAATGTGCTTAAGGAATTTACTATTAAAAAAGTCTCAGATTATGTCACGAAATGTTTTTATGCCAGTTGTTGCTAGTTATAACCACTTTCTGCCCAGTGGACCAGAAACCCCTTTCTGCCGGCAAAAAGCCAGCCCTGCCCCCCTCCTCCTAGAATATAAACCAAACTTCCTTTCAGTTAGCCAAAATTTTCGGCATAATAAAATGTAAAATTATAATTTGCTAAAAATTAAACAGTACATAAACAAAAACTATAAAATTATTAATTTATAAATTTTATTTTCAATTATTTATTTCAACTAAATTGTAATGCAATTTTTATTTATTTTTTTATTTTTTTAAATAAAATAAGATTTTGTGGTTTGTGTTTGGTTGCAGTTTTCTCAGGGACGGGAAAGTTTACGTTTACCTGTCAGAGAGGGAAAAAAGTTACTGGTCCTGTGGAACCCTAAATTTTTTAATTTAGGGGTCAGATTTAATTTTTAGTGGTCTTGGACCAGCGGGACACCAAGGATTTCGAATGCTCATATACATATACGTTCATTTGAGTAGCAGAATAAAAACCAACCAACATCCATAATTTTGTGTGCTACGATTTCTCATATTTAAAGGTTGGCAAGCCTGCATCATGAAATTACCAATTGCAGGATGTTAGATATTATGAAAAGTGGGATTAAAAAACAATGACTTGCAAAGCTTATGTTGAAAACACTCTTTCTCAGAATAATTTTAATTACATTTTATTGATTGTTCTGCAGTTTTGTAATTAAATGCATATTTATTTAATTTCTTTTTTTTATATTGCAGGGCTTTTAAATCAATCATTATACAGAAGTCTTGGAGTTACGTGTTGAACAGCTATTTTTTTTAACGTAATAAGAAAAATCTTTCTTTCTACACTGTGCGTCGTATCTTAAAATTTTTTCAGAATAACCTGATGAATAACAGCAAAGTATGACAGCTTCATGGACAGATATAGTACCATTTTATAAGGAAGATACTAAGGATTAGAATACATATAGACAGTGCTTAATTTAAACCAAATCTCAGCTCCGGTACTTCTTTGTCTTTAATAAATATTTAAAAAGTGATTGGAATTCACTGTAGTTCATAGTTTTGCTGTGCTCCTGAATCCAAAAAAAAAAAAAAAAAGCAAAGCCCAAAATTATCTTGCTTTGCATTCTTCCTTATCAAAGTGCTTATACAGCATGCCACACATCTAAGAGCATACTTTTGTCTAGAGCGTAGAAGTATAAACTGAATGGTTTCCTGTCTGAATGCCAACGATGAATACCAGAATTAATTGCAACTGTATCAGCCATTTTTACTCGTTGTTGTTTTATGTTTACTCTCTACTTTTTGTTCCTGTTTATAAAATAGTCTTACTATCAACATTTTTGTTTGACACAGTGTTAAATTTCACCAAAGCTCGTTGGAGCTTGGCTTCAGCGCCTCTTCAGATAATATTTAATTATGAGATGGAACCCATTGGCATTTTTAAATACTGTTCATCGAAGCCCACCAGAACAACATCATGCAGAGCATAAAATAACATATAAAGTAGGCGACACTAGTGTCGCCTAGTACCACGATATTGTCGCCCAGTGATAGGGTATGGTGCCGGAAACTTTTTTTTAAAACAGGTGAATACCCAGCAAAGAAAGAAACAGTGGGCCATCAGCTGGAAAAAAGATGGCAGCCAGCACTGCCATCAGCGGTAAAGTGCAATGGTGCCATTACTTAAACCTGTAGAAAAGTGCCCGTGCGGGATGCAGCTGGCCCATCAGTGATGGCCAACAGCAGGCCAGCAATGGTATGCCATCCCATTACTTCAATCCGACACTTTTCCTCCAGTGCTAGCACATATTCCACTGCTATTCTTTTGCTGGCTCAACACTTTCCCTTACAAAAATTTCTTATAGAATTCTATATATATATATAAAAAAAAGTATTATGGCTCTTTTTTCTATAAGCTAGTTTCACCAAGAGCTATAGAAATATCTGTAGAAGTGTGTATCAAAATATTTGAACTTGCAGCGGTTTCCGTGTGGTCACCCTCCCAAGTACTAACCGCGCGCGATGCTGTTTGGTTTTCGTGATCGGACATGAACAAGTACTTTCAGCGTATGCTATCACCGCTCGTAGCTTCTAAATTCTCATTACACTATTTCAAGTTTGTTCTTTTGTGATTTACTTTCCCAATCATTAAACTGGTATAGAAATTATTGTACTGTATAGAAATCCCCCCCCCCTATATATTTTATACGCTTTTTTTATTATTATTGATTCTGAACTGTGTAAATTATGAAAACCGAAATCCTTTGTAACTTAGTAAAAGCAGATTTAAGGGTGTATTCGAAAAAATATTTTTCCACCCTCAACAGCTCGAAATTTTCTGAGACATTTTCAGACTCATTTTTAAAAGTATACACATGAAACTTGCTGGGGTGATTTTTGAAGCGATATATTAGAGGCCGTGTGATTTCATTTTTCGCTCAATTCAATAGAATTTGATTTTTAAACAATTATTTTCTCAGCATGACCATTTTTTTCATTCCCAGATCTCTCGCTTCGGAAAATTCGGTTCAAAACGTCAACTTTTACAGCACTTTTTGCAATATTTTCTGCATTTAGCAAAAAGTCGACAAGCACGGCACATTATGTAGTTTCTGAATAAGAGAATTTGCCAATTTGGTGCGTTTGAAAGCAAAAATGAATTAAAAAATAAATCAGAAAATAAGCAGTTTGGATTGAAATACACCCTTAAGGAGAGAAAAAAAGTGCGTTGAAATAAAGAATTTATTTATTTATTCATTTACTTATTTATTTTATTTTTGGAAATGCTGCCATATTATTTACATTTTCAAAAAAAAAATAGCTTCACAGCTTAAATTGTGTTAAGATATTCATTTCAGATTTGTGTTCAAATACTCAATGTGTTCGATATTCGCAACGCCACCTAGCGTAAGGGTTCCCAGCAATAATACTGCAAAAGTTCGTGCACTTCCATGTAGTGGTGGGCCAGCGCATGAGATAAAACGGAAGCCCACCAGAATTTTATCTGATGATTTCCAACAGCAAATTTGACTGAAACTGTCCAGCAGTGGTCATGCAGTGGTAACCCATTAGCCAACACTTCTCCATCATTGCCAGCACCTATCTTGCTGCTGGCCAGATATTTCCTCTTTGCTGGGTAATATAAGCTGACTCTTTCACTCAGGAGATGATAAGAATGGCAACAGATATCATAGCAGTAAAAGAAAACATCGTATCACAGTTACAAAATGCTGTTTGTTTTGCTGCCCAAGTAGATGGTTCTGTTGAGAAATATGGAGTTGATACCAAATTTGTTAGAGCACGATTTTTTTCAAAAGAACAGGACATAGAACGAATTTTTCTAGGACAATGTTAATTCAGTAAGCGCAGGGGTATACTGTACCCCTACTGTTATGCCCGTGTTATGCCCGTACTGGCATAACAAAAAGGGCGCCAACTCCTAATCAAAAGGGCACCGATTACAATTTAAAAGTATTTTAAACATTTTTTTTTGAAAAGTTAAGATAACAGCTACAAGATTATTTTATATATTTTGAATGAGATAATTCCTTTTCTTCAAATGGAGTATCCTTTATTTGGAGGCTAAATGCATTAGAAATCTAACTTAAACGGACTCGGACTTACGAAATTGTCAGTTTCGTCCTGAAACCTCTTTTTACCCCCCCCCCCCCATCTCATGTGTAATTTACTCCCAAGAAGGTTGGCTTATTGGCCGTAAACTTGTCTTGCTATTGCTATAAACTTGCGATATGCATGAACCCTAAACAAACCCTAAACAATTAGAGTCAACCCAACGCGCAACGAAAAAAATATTGCCTATCCGAACCGATCAGATCTAAATCGCGGGTGTAGTCGGGTAAACTGACCTAATGCAGGATTGTAATCCGCATTAATTGTAAATCACATGGTTTAGTATCAATATTGCTTATTATGATATGAAGTAGACGATGACACAAATAAACTTTCTGAGGTGTATCTGTAAATATATAGTCGGCCCCACTTTTTCGGGTAACGGATAATTGCATACCCCGCTTATATGCATAGAATGCCGTGGAACAAAAACGCTCCCCATAAGGTTAATGTTAAATGTACTCGTTTTATCGCATAACAATCCCCGGTTAATTGCATAAATATCTCCAATCTAGTAATCCGCATTTTATGAATTTCTGTTATAGTGATGAATGGGAAGAAAAGAAGAACTTTTTTTGTTGTTGTTGTAACAATGGTTTGTTATATCTGCGATCGAAGAACAGAAACCGTCGTGAAAGAAGACTTTATTATCTTAATTCTAGGAAACGCATAGGAGGGTTGAATTTGGACAATTATGTTTTTCTTGTCTTTTAAAGCTTGTCGTACATACATTGACTCAAGATGCTGGGGGTACTTTTTGGAAAATCCTGAAATCGGGGGAAAAATACAATCGGTACGGTCAAGACAATAAAGGAACAATATTTAGCGCCGGAAATTGAGAAATGTAGTGTCCGAGGCAGGAAAAAACAAATTTCCCTAAAGGATTTTTTGCGTAGGCAACAACAAAAAAAGTGATAAATTGACAAATAATTAAAAAATAAAATGTATTTATGCAGAATTAATTTATTTTCAAAGGTATGATTTAAAACAATTTTTTTAAATTTTACTTTCAATTAAATTTTACATAAATTATAATGAAAAATTAAACCATGTAACTTAAATAGTGTAATAATACATTATACCTTATTCCATATATTGTTATATATAGAGTAATAATAAATTAGTTAAAATTAATAATTAAAATCTAAATTATTAAAAGAATATTTTTTAAATTATTAGGTAAATTATGCCCATTAATATTTATCATATCTGTGGTATATAATCAAATGATAACGTATAATGATAACATTAATTGCTGTCCTCGCTTAAACACATACCCCGCTTAAATGCATACAATTCAGTGGAACCAACTGTATGCAATTAAGCGGGGCCGACTTATATACATATATAATCAGACTTTTTGTAATTATATATATACATACATGAAACGACGAGTATTTTATAAACATAAAATGGTACTGTGTGCCTTAATTTTCTTTTTAAATCCAAACTGAATATTTTTTGACAATTTTTTTTTATTATTATTATTCATTTTTGTTTTCAGACGCATGAAATTGACAGGTGGTCTTATTTAGAACCATGTAAGTAAGAATTTTTTCGTTTCTTGATAAAAGTAGGAAAATTTTCAGAAAATGTGTCAAAGTGGGTTGGTTGGTTGGTTGAATGATGTTTAATGGCACAAAATCCCTTAAGGAACATGCTGCGCCAAAAAAAAGAATAGATTAAAAACATAAAAAAATTGAAGAGCAATGAGAAAAGGGGCCCATCCAGATGCAGTCAGATAAGTATAGATGAATAAGGAAATTTAAAAGCTAAACTATCAGAGTATAAAAAATTTTAAATAAAAAGTGCAGTCTAGATGGGCTCCCATCCAGATGTCAGAAAAGTGTATAAAACATTTCAAGTTGTAGTTAAACCAAAGAAAGATATAAAAATTATATTTCAAAATAAAATCCAGCATGTTTTAAAAAAGTGAAGAGTGCCCCATGAGGTGTATCCCCAATGAGGTTTGTCAAGATTGGTGATGATGATTTAAAATAAATTATGTATAAGTGCCGGAGACCGGGGCAGTCAGTAAAAACATGATGAACAGTCAGGTAATCAAAATGACAATGTGGACACATGGGTGCTATCTCCCGAAGCAAAAGATGTTTATGAGTTATCCTAGAATGTCCAATTCTCAGACGAGTTAGGAGAACATCTGTTTTCCTTGGATAGTTCGGAGGCCAGATCATGAATCTTGGTTTAACATGGTGCAGTTTATTATCATGTTCCAAATCCCAACTTTCTTGCCAGTTATTATGAATAAAGTGTTTTATAAGTAGTTTAACGTCTGAGAATGGAATTTTATGGTATAAGGGGTTAAGAGCACGTTTTGCCGCCTCATCTGCTTTCTCATTTCCGGGTATACCCATGTGTCCAGGTACCCAGCAAAATAAAATATTATAACCACGTCTTGTCAATTTATTATAAAAATCAAGGATGGATGAGGCATAAGGATGCTTTTTAAAGGATTTAATTGCGTCAATAGAACTATTTGAGTCAGTATAAATGATGAACGATGAGCTATGGTGATGAGATATGTGGAACATGGCTCTCTCTATTGCAATTAGTTCGGCTGTAAAGACTGAAGTACAAGAATGAAGGCGATAGCTTAAAGAAGTGTTCTCACAAAAAATCCCACAACCAACAATTTCACCTCTTTTAGAGTCATCTGTATAAATCTCAGTATAGTTATTAAAATTTGCTCGATGTGAAGCGAATAACTGTTGAAAATAACAGGAGCCAAGTTGTTTTGATCATATCCTTTAAAAGGGTGGAGAGAGGTAATATTAGGAGGATTCCAAGGAGGTAGCACATGTGAGGGACATGGACTCACCTCGATATTATTCAGAGGGCCATTATAAATAATGCTTCTCATTCTAGCTCCAAAACATGGGATGCAAGATGGTCGATGCTGATAAAGAATATCATTGTTGGTGTTTAAAATATAAGTGTGAAGAGGATAGCCAGGATGAGAAAGGACACGATAATACAATTCTAATGAAAGCTTTTCACGAGTATGGTGTAATGCTAGTTCAATACAGTCAACATAAAGACTTAAAATTGGAGATGTACGAAATGCACCAGAGCAAACACGGAGTGCGCTATGGTGCACTGTGTCCAATTTTTTAAGAACAGAATTACGGGCAGAACCATAGACCTGGCAGGCATAGTTGATTTTAGTACGAATTACAGCTCTATAGATTTTAAGGAGAGAAGTGCGGTCTGCTCCCCAAGATGTATTTGAAAGTACTTTAAGTAAGTTAAGCGATTTTTCACATTTTGTCCGTAATTGTAAAACGTGTGGTAAAAAAGTAAGTTTTTTGTCAAAGAATAGGCCTAGATAACGAACGTTGTCCACAACAGGAATTTGAGATGAAGCGATAAAAATTTCAGGATCTGGATGCAGATCCCTTCGTCTACAGAAATGCACACAAGAAGTTTTGTCAATAGAAATTAAAAAACCATCTTTGTTAGTCCAGCTAAGAATACTATTTATTGCTATTTGCAGTTGTCTCTCAATAAAACACATATCCAGTCCCATACACATAATCCTGAAGTCGTCACCATATAAATCTCCCTTGACAGAAGGCGGTAATTGATTAAGAATGTCATTTATTTTAATAGCAAAGAGGGTGACACTCAGGACACTACCCTGAGGTACACCCTTTTCTTGCACATATAAAATGGATAAAATAACCCCAATTCGAACTTGAAATGTTCGAATGGCAAGGAAGTTTTTAATAAAAATTGGGAGGTTCCCACGAAAGTCCAGGTTAAAAAGATCACGCAGAATCCCATAACGCCATGTTCCCATAACGCCATGTTCTGTCATAAGCTTTCGCCATGTCAAAAAATACTGACACCAAGTGGTTGCGTTTAAGAAATGCTGTGCGAATGTAATGTTCAAGGTGCATCAGGTTATCGATAGTTGACCTACCACGTCGGAACCCACATTGAAATGCGGCAAGGCAATTGTTAGTCTCTAAAATATGCACGAGGCGGCAATTGACCATTTTTTCTAGAAGTTTGCAAAGGCAGCTAGAAGTGCGATCGGCCTGTAATTATTCGGATTGCTGGCATCTTTACCTGGTTTAGGTAAAGGAATAACAATAGCTCTGCTCCAAGCACGGGGGAAAATATGTTCCACCCAAATCCTGTTGAAAAGGGAAAGGAGATGGTTAAGAGAGAGTGGAGAGAGGTGCTTGAGCATGATGTATGTGATGCCATCGTGACCTGGGGCAGATAAGTGACTGTCTCGCAAACACTCTATCAGCTCTGATATAGTGAATGGTAGATAATATGAAAATGAATTATGAGTATTAAAATTAATCCTGGTCAATTCAGTTTGTCTTTTGTAAGTTAAAAACGGTTCTGGATATGCGTCTGATTTTGAAATTGATACTAGAGTACTACCTATTGTCTCAGCAATGTTTTTAGGAGAAGTGATCGTATGACCGTTATCCTTTAAAATGGAAATATGACTTTCAGAGTACAGGCCCATACATTTTTTTACTTTTTGCCAGAGCTCTTTACTTGATGTGTTAGAATTTATGCTCGAGACATATTTAACCCTGGATTCACGTTGGCTTTTACGTCGCACTCTTCTAGCTACTGCCTTTGCCTTTTTATATGCAATATAGTTATTATTATTTGGGTACCTGCGAAATAGACCCCAAGCCTTCTGTTGTTTTTTCTTTGCTACTTGGCAGTCACTATTCCACCATGGTTTTTTATGTTTATGATCAGATCAGATGAAGTTTTAGGAATGTTAGCATCAGCAGCAGTGATAATACACTGAGTTACATTATCAACTGCTTTGTCAATATTTCCCTCTATCATGCTAACTGTAATGTTTGCATGTGCAGTAAAAGTTGGCCAATCGGCTCTGTCATATATATACCTTTTGGGAAAGTTATTACAATCTCTATCAGGAGAAGTCATAGAAATAAAAGTTGGAAAGTGGTCACTGCCGTGTAAGTCATTTGAAACCCGGAAGTTCCAAAAGGGATAGAGTGATGGTGTGCAGATTATAAGATCTATTGGATGGAATGTACGTGTTGGCTCATGAAAATAGGTATGATCACCGTTATTGAGCAGGCATAAGCCGTTGTCAGAAATAATTTTTTCGATAATATCACCGCGGTGATTAGAATCACTGTTTCCCCAGAGTTGGCTATGTGCATTAAAATCTCCAAGAATGATATATGGAGTGGGGAGATGGAGAAGGAGATTATCCAGATCTGCAGATAGAATATTTTTGTTCGGAGGTAAATAAATATTACATATTGTTATGAGTTGTTTTATATGTACACGGACTGCAACAGCTTGTAAATTTGTGTTTAAATTAATATGCGTATGGGGTAAATTGCGAGAGATGAAAAGAGCCACTCCACCAGTGGCCCTTTCATTACCAGTAAAATCTTTTCGGTAGCTAGCATAATTTCGTAATTTTGCTTTGTCATTGGGTTTTAAATGAGTTTCCTGTAGAGCTAAACATAATGGTTGATGGTCAGAGAGAATATTGCGGATTTCGTAATGTTTGTTGTGATATCCACGGCAGTTCCAAGAGATAATATTAGTCATTATTTTGTTGTTGTTTTTTGGATAAAATTATCTGCGTCCGATTATCCGGAGATAGTAGACATACCATCTTCATCGTTGAATTCTTCATCCGGTTCTGGGTGAAGAGCTACGGCATCATCCTCCTCCATTTTATCATTCTGCTTTGGATGGGTTTTATTTTGGGAGGTTTTGTTTTTTTTCTTTTTGGTTGGATTATCAGATGAGACACTGGATTTAACTATTGGTACCTTATGTTTTTCTGCATCAGATCTATGGCCCGGTTTTAGAGGTGTTGTTTTAGTGGTATTTTGAGAGACTCTTTTATGGAGTGGAAGTTTAGTGTCAAAGTGGGAGTTTTGAACCGAATTTCCGGATGCGACAGCGCGGGAAAAGAAAAAAATCTGCCACCACGAGAGAACAATCACTTATAACTCAAGATGGCATTTATATATCGGAAAAATGAAAGAAAAAAAATTTATTACAAATCATTTTGATATTCATGGCTCCGGGAATGTGTCAAAAAGATTCGCATTGTTGAACGAAAAAAAAATATTTTTTCGAGAATTGCCTTAACAGCATATTAATATTTCGTGAAAATTGGTCAATTTTTATATAAATTAAAGCCTAGAATATAAAAAAAAGAAAAGAAAGAGAGACAGAGACGTGAAAACAGACAACTTAATGATATTAAAAGATGTCCATTTATAAAGACAGAACGTCCCTCACCCCCAGAAAAAAAGTCTAAAAATCAAACCATCTGCTCAAGGGTTTCGTGTCTACAGTATACTTGTTTTCGGTGTCCATTTTATAATATATGGATATATACAATGTTGTAGACGCTGGAAAAAAAAACAATTTCGCAAAAGTCAATTGTATCAATTTAAAAAGCTATTTCAAACAATTACTTTATGCTGAGACTGAGAATAATAATACAATTAGATTATTTTGTGTGTCCCTGTAAATAAACGATAAAAATTATTCAATTCGTATTCCATGTAGTGTATCAAATTGATAAATTTCAATTTAACTATGTTTGAAGTACTGTAACATCATTAAAATACACTGCTAACAATTTTTCCCGTAGGACATAATGCAACGGAATATTTTTGTGTGCTTCTGTAAACGAACTATAAGTGCTACACACTCCATTTTCATTAAGGAACCTCCTATAGTAAATCATACACATAAGTGGCGTGACAATGTGAATTTATTTATGTTTACGGACTGACTAACCGAAGCCATACACACTTTTCAACTATTTTGGAAAGTGTTAATATGTTGAATTTTAAATTTGTAATTTTTTATTGATGTTGGACCAAATTTTATAAAAATTAAACACATATTTAAACAATATTGCCGTTATTCAGTAAAATAAGTATCTTAACTAGAGAGGAAAGAAAAATATCCCGAAAAACTCGTATAAGTTTGGTTTCATCCCATGGGCACCCACAGAACAAAATCCAAGGAGGGGAAGATTTTGGAACAGATATGTGCTTGTACTACACTGCCAAAACTTACTTTTTTTATCTTTGGCAAGAACCCTACTTAAAACAATTTCGAAACATACTACCATTAAAAAAATACAGAAATGTAACAAGATGTAAATAAAAAATCAAACTTCTACCTGCTTCTTTATAAATGAAAAATTGAAATAGTTTATTATTCTTTTTTCTCCCAATTTATATATTTTTTCCTGAACCGCAATTTGAAATAATTTTTAATGCATAAACGCAGAAAAAAAACAGAACTAAAATTGGTCTTTTATGGGGGCTTCAAGGGGACAGACTATTACCTCTGACGATTAATCCTTGGTTAATTTTTTTTTCTTAATATTCATTTATTATAAATCATTTAAGAGGACCAATCTATTACTTTTTCAAAATCATGAGAGAAAAAGATTTAATTAAATTCGAAAATTCAGAGAGGGACAATTGCCCTCTTCTTATTTCCCTCCCCTCGCCCATTGCTGGCGCCCATGTTTCATCCCTTTCTACAAAAGGCACAGTTTTATATCCAAAGCATATTGATATTTGGAAAATATCGAACACTCATTATCAAAAATTCATGACATAACATACCATATAATTAATTAACAGCATATTATTAGTCAAAACTTAATAATTTAAAATTACTTACAAGTCTCTTGAATCGGACGTTTGATCTCCAAACCTGGTAGTATATGTTTTAATATTGTTATTTTTTTTAGTCTTCAAAAAATAAAAAATCAGAATTCAATAAAGAGATACTCCAGAGTAAAATATACTTGTTCGAATTCAGTCTAAAACACTTTTTTTTTGTCCTCTGAACTAATCCGGAAATAATTGTCCATGTGAATGATAAACGATATTCTTAGGTAGCGGAAGCTGTGATAATAGGAAGATTCTTGCACGACAAGCAGTTGTCGGTTTCGATTGATATTGATGGTCCCTCTTGTTTACTCCAAATGTGTTTAAAACGGACCCTTTTAAATCACTAATGACTAACTGCTGTTGTTCCATGTGGTATACAAAGATCTTTTCGGGAGGTCGGTCTTTCAGCTGGTCGTAGGAAGGGTAATAACAGTTTTCGATAAGAGTATTCCAAGTAAAACTAATGCATGGATCTGAAGAAACTAATGGTACAGCTGTATCTCATTAGTGGGAATTAAAATGAAACAGCAAGTAAACATCACTTTTTCTGCAGTTCTTTTCAATTTGTTTTTAAATGCATTTAAAGCCTAAAATACTTTAAAAATCAGTGCCCTTACTTCATAAAATTGAATTTATTAATGTGCTTGTTCTTTTAAACATTTAATAAACTAGAAAGGTCTGCGTCCCTTCGAGTCCCTCTTGTAAATAAAAAGGGAGAGGGGGCATTTCACGAACTCTTTTGTTGGAAGTCGGTAAAAAAAATATAAACAATAGATTTAAAAATTTGACAGCAGTAAGAAAATTATTCAATTTTAGTAAATAATTCGTAAAACTAATATTTTTAAAGATATACATAAAACTCAATAAACAGAAATTTCAAATAAGATTTTGGTGTACGAATAAATAATATATATATAGAGAGAGAGAGGAAAAGGTCCAAATACCGGCTACTAGGTGTTCTGGGAACTCAGCGCAGCGCAGCCTAGCGGTGATAGGCAGAGTTTGTAACTTTAACTGAGAGAAGAAAGTTACGAAAAGTGAGTCGCTGAAGTCTGTGTCATTTAAAAATAGTAAACGCAAAAGTGTCGAATCTACGTAATCTGGTACATCAAGAGTTTTTCAGATATGTGTTTCTCATTTTTTTTAAATATACTGATCGTATATTGGCTTGAATTGTTGATTAAGTTATTTTCTAGACATATTTAGCTCTCAATAGCCGCGCGCACAGTATTGGTATTTTATTATATGAATGAGTAATACCGGTTTTAACTTAAACATAGCAGTGGTCCGAATACCGGTTTTAACTTAAACATAGCAGTGGTCCGAATACCGGCTAACTAGAGTGGTCTAAATACCGGCTAGCCGGTATTTGGACCTCTCTCGGCTTCTCTGCTTGAAGGGGAGGAAAATAAATTAATTTAAATAGTTCCATAATTAATAAATTAATTTGAATTGTTCAGAAATAGTCCCCGTCCCATTTCGCAATATGAAAAAAGCAACCATGGCCGTAATTTTTCAGGACCGACGGATCACTTTCGTAAAAAGAGATGTTCGACACTACATAATTGCCTGTAATAAATGTGAAGAGAAAGAAAAAAAAATGACGGAGTAAACCAGGCGAAAGAGGCAGAAATTTGATTTTAACCCTCTGGCTGCGCAACCCGAGATTTCCTCGGGGATGCATTTTTTTCCGTCTAATTAATCCCTCTTAATTATTCCCACCAGTTATTTTTTTTATTGTAAATTATGCCTTATTTAATCGGAGCATTTTCCCGGTTAAATTAAACAAAAACTTTTGTTTTGAAAAACCGGTGACAAAAGAATAAAAATTCTTAAAAGACGCTCCTCGCGAAGGGGTTAAATACGCAATTTTTGAAGCTATTTTGATAAAACAATTACGCAGCGAGAGGGCTAAAAACCTGAAAAAGGAAAATATCCAACAGAGGAAGATGATAAATTTGTGTCTTCTGCTTGGGTGCTTTTTCTGTGGACAAGAATGGGGGAAGGGATTCTGGATTCAATGTTAAAAATGCGATATATAGGTTGATATCGACTATACCGACGCAGGGAGTGATATTATGCTTTTGATTTTTTCAGATAAAATAATTCTCATTTCAATCAGCAAGCTTTTTTTTTTTTTGTTTTACACGTTAAAAAACAAAATTAGAAACATAATGGGAAGACTGTGAGGGATAATCGTAAAGAATTTTAGAAATTTGACAAAAATACTTATTTATTAAAAATTGCGCATTTTTTCTGTGCATAAGAATGTTATTAATCAATACAATTTATTAAAATAATATTCTTATTGCTTAATAATTGTCATTAGCTCTATTTGTGCGATCTTTTGGAAAATAACTTAGGTAGCCGGTATTTAGACCCCATTTTAAAAACTCAAAATTTGAAGACTTTCTGAATTTTGCTTCTTATAAACAGAAAACGCCTTTTAAACTAATTTTCTTTCTCTAAACAGGTGTAAGACGTGTCAAGGTACCCTGCTGTCACTTTTTATTTTATTAATTTTGAAAATTGTATGACCTAGATTGAAAACAAAAGTGGTAGCCGGTATTTGGGCCTTTTCCTCTACATATATATATATATATATATATCAGGACAATATCATATTAATTAATAATAGTATACCATCTTTTTAGTGATTATTATGCATATAGGTTTATTTGATATAACTAATGTTATACTGTATGCATTAAAATTGGGTAAATAGTTTTTATTATTATTCCTCTATACTATTTAATATTGTTTTATTTTCAACTTTGTATTCCATGATTAATTATCGGTTTATATGTTTAATTGTCACAATCATATTTTTTTAGCTTTTTTATGGCTAATATAAGGATAATTCACACACTATATTTGTGATCTTTAGGCGATTGGGAATTTTAGAATCTGACAATCTTATATAAACATCCATTTTTTATTTATT
The DNA here is from genome assembly GCA_963932465.1 of Maratus speciosus. Lineage (NCBI taxonomy): Eukaryota > Metazoa > Arthropoda > Arachnida > Araneae > Salticidae > Maratus > Maratus speciosus. Next base: position 83,832,048 of record OZ010796.1, on the reverse strand, counting down.
TATTTTATAATTAATTAATTAATTAATTAATTTTTTTTTTCTTTCCTGTTCATTTTTTATATGTAATGGTAAATATTAAGACTTTTATAGATTTGTATAATACAGTCGAACCTCTATTTAACGAACCTCTATTTTGCGAATTTCTCTATTTTGCGAACTTTTCCTTGGAACCAAGAATATTTTGCGAATTTCTTCGTAAAATAACCTCCAAATAGCGAAGTGCATTCTCTATTTAACGAACTTTTTCTTGTGATCAAAAATTTTTTTTCTCCGCATTTCTCAAAATATTTCTGGACATTTCAAACTTAATCTTTCTTTAAACACATTTTATGATGTTCAATGGCCTTGAACTGGTTTTACCAGGCGCCTTATTTGTCAGCAGTGAAAATTCGGTAATTACGGAGGACGAAGACGATAATCCCTTAGAGTAACTTTTAAAAATGTGGATACAGTGAGAAAAAAAGAAGAAATTAACCATGATGTGCTGATTGATGATTGTATTTCACTTATTTCTGAAATTGAGACCTCGGAAACAGTATCCGAATTGGATATTTTTGACTGTGTGAAAAATAAAAACAATACAGCAATGAATTGCGATGAAGACGAATATGATGGTGATGGAAATGGTCATTATGCAGGAATTAACAAAACTTCGTATGATGAAATGCTAAAATCATTTGAAAAAATCCGACGCGAATTATAGTTAGAAGAAAATATGCATGAAGTGGTTTTCGGTGCATTGCAAAGATGCGAGACGTATTATGAGAGAAAGCACTTTTTTAAATAAAAAACTCAGGCAAAATTAACAGAGTTTTTCATAAATTAAATTTAAGGACGCATATGTTAATATATGGTTAAAATTATTTGTTATAATAATAATAAATACGATAATGTCATTAAAATTCGTTAATTTTAATGTAAAACTATTTACTTTAAACAGAAAATGCAGTGTATTCCCGGACAATGTTTTGTTTTCCTTGCAGATTTCAAAGATTTAAACACATAGAAAAAATGAATTGATGAAGGATATTGGTGGGTAAAATAAATAAAACAAATCGATATAATTTATTTTAAAAAATGTGATTAATTACTTTTAGTAAAAATATTTATTGTTTATGAATTTAAAATCTGTTTTATGTAGTTTAAAGTATTTTAAAAGGTGAATTTCTATTTAACGAATTTTCCATATAACGAACATTTTTCCGGGATTTAGCGACTTCGTTAAATAGAGGTTCGACTGTATATAATTTATTTTATTTTATAGCATATAGCTATATTCTATATATTATCAAGTTAAAAAAAATTTTTAATTTCTCAGCGTAGATTTAATGGTATGGTAATAGAATATATTGTAAGCATTTTTTTTTATTAACATTTAATTTATTTAATTTTTTTTAATAATGATATACAGTATGATATTGTTTATATTAGGTTGTGTGTAGGAATGCAGTTGATATATTTTAATTTCATTAGCATGTATTAAGTTCTTCTTTTGGTGACATTTGTATAATAATAATTGTTTTAAAATAAAATAATAGACGGCAGCACCATAAATTTTGTATTTTTAAAGCTTCTAATAAAGTAATAATTTTAATTTTTTACACCAGGTGGTAATTAACGCTGAAAAATGGCATTGCTGTAAAATTGCTATTAAACAATTTAAAATTGTTTTTTAGGTATTATAAATAGTGTAATTATTTTTTATTTGTATTATATTAATTATATTTATCACGGTATTTCAACATGATTTAACTGACTCCATAGGTTTTAAGTTCTGTGTTAACTTAACTGTTTTATTCACCTTAATCTTATCATGCTTTTTGGATTCCATGTGCGGGAATATATTTTGAAAATCTACTGGGAATTAATTCGGTATGTTTTGTAAGATTTCTATTGCTATAAATTAAATATTTAACGGGTTGTAGTTTTTTTTTCCATTTCATGTCATTTGATTATGTTCTGTTTTCATCTTGAAACTACTCTTTTGGTTATCTTGGTTGTTTGAGTACAGGGAAAATTTTTTTTTAGCTCATAGCTTTTTTCTCACAGAAAACAACCGATTTGCTTATATCATTGAATCCTGTACTCTTGAAAACGTAATTCAATATATAAGTTTTTCAATTTTTCGGAATCCATATTCTTCTTTTTTTTCTTCCATGTTAATTCTTGTAATTAGATATAAGGTACTTTATTTTATACATACAGTTCTATGGCGCATTTTGTTGTCAATTATTCACAATATTGATGTTTTTGATGATGGTCGGTAATGTTTAATTAATGGTTATATATATATATATATATATATATATATATATATATATATATATATATATATATATATATATATATATATATATATATATATATATATATATACATATATATATATATTATCAAAATTTATAAATTTCGACTACATACAAACAAGCTATAAAGAAATTTCGAATCTAAAAACATTGCACTTAAGGCTGTTCTCAAATCCAAAAGGGCAATTTTATGACATAAGTTTTAATTCATTTTTGTTCGGAAATGCATGAAACTAGAAGCCATTGTTGTTCAGAAACGATGTAACGGAACTGTTTTGCAAACACAATAGATGTTTCAGAAAATATTGTGAAAGTTTGCGTTTTGAACCGAATTTCCGCGCGAAAGAAGAATAACCACTCAAGGAATGGTGAAAAACGTCTTTGTCACGTGATCAAAATCGCTTATAACTCAACAGGTAATTTATTTATCAAAACTGGATAACACAGTTCGATTCTAAATCGCTTCCATAGTCAGGACTTCCAATTTTATATCTTTCCGTTAAAAAATGAATTTGTAAATGTGTCAAAAGGTTTTGCGCTTGTTGAGCAGAGCAGTTGAGAACAGCTTTAAAAGAAATCTGATGCTAGACCACCATTGGCACTTTTTAATTAAAAAAATTACCACTGTTTTCGTCTTATCTAATGACAAATTAAATAAAGCTGAATATTACTATTTGGAAATAAAGATGGATTTTTTAATTAATAATTTTTTACACCACCAGTGGATCCAATGAAAAAGTCTTTCTTAGAGTGCCGTGTACCAAAGACAGCACTGTACTTAAGAATAATTAAAATGAAAATCCGTTTTTTTTCTTTTTTAATTGACATTCCATCTCCTTCTTAGTTTGCACTTGCACGAAAATTATAAATTTCAAAATACTGTGTAACCACCGAGGCCCCAAATTCTCAAAAGTAGAAAATACAAGAAATGCTTAACACTGAATTTTTGTTTCGAGTCATCATTTGTATTAGATGCTGCAAAAATATGCCTCTGGGCACCATGATTACGATCGCCACCTCTGCCAAAGTGACCTTTTAAAATTAAAATATACTTTTCTTAAACTGACCTTCAATCTTTTTTTACCGTTTGTATTTACACAAAATGCAGAAATGCCAAAATATCCAGAAGTTGCACAGGTCGCAAAATACGTAAAATGGGATTAATACTGGAGGCTCCTGTCCCTGCAGACGAATACACTCGCGAGCTAATGCTAAACTTATAGCGGGGGGGGGGGGTATTTTCTGATATCTCTTTTGCATTTCGTTATTTTTAAATAATTTCTTTTTGAATTGGATAGTCGAGGTCAATCTCTACGTTGCTCCTTTCTCACTTTTGATATTTTTTAGAATGACACTTTCATTTTCGGAACCGGTTTTGAAAGTGAAAGTAACTTTTTAAAAAATATCTGCAACCAAAATCTAAAAAGTAAAAAACTGCGATGTAGAGATGTACTTCGGCTATCCAATGCAAAAAAATTCTTTAAAAATCTCGAAATGCAAACGAGATATTAGAAAATAACCTCCCAAAAGGTTTAGCATTAGATGGGAAGTATCTTCGCTTGCAGGAACAGGAGCCTTAAGATTAGTTTCTTCGGAAATCGCCATTCGTAGCACCGCTGAAAAAATTTGGCACGAGGCGTCATGACTATTAAAGCCCCCTCTGTCAATAGGTCGAATTAAAATGATTTTTAAGGCAGTCAATTGTGTTTCATCGTTTGCATTACCTCAATAGGTAGAAATTCCAAAATACCGGGCAACCATACGAGGCGCCAAATACTTAAATGCGGAAAATATGCTAAATACGTGATTAATTCTTAATATCAGTTTCCTTAAAAGACATTATTCGTAGAGGCGCTGAAGAAAAAAATTAGCACGGGGAGCCATGACTGCCAAAACCACTTCTGTCAATAGGTCGAATTAAAATGATTTTTAAAGCATTCGATCCTGTCTCATTGTTCGCATTAGCTCAGTAGGTAGAAATTTCAAAATACCGGGCAGTCATACGAGGCGCCAAATGCTTAAAGGCAGAAAATTAGCTAAATGCGTGATTAATTCTTAATATGAGTTTCCTTACAAGATATAATTCGTAGAGGCGCTGAAAAAAAAAATGGCACGGGCGCCATGACTACCAAAGCCACTTCTGTCAATAAGCTGAATTAAAACGATTTTTAAGGCATTCAATCCTGTTTCATCGTTTGGATTAGCTCAATAGGTAGAAATTCCAAAATACCGGGCAACCATACGAGGCGCCAAATACTTAAATGCAGAAAATATGCTAAATACGCGATTAATTCTTAATATCAGTTTCCGTACAAGACATCATTCATAGAGGCGCTGAAAAAAATTGGTCCCAGGGCGCCATGACCTATGACTACAAAAAGACGCCTCGTGTCAAAATGGGTCCAATAAAAATGAAAATTTGTTTTTCTTGCGATCACATTCTACCTCTTTCGTCGTTGACTTACCCAATGTGTAGAAATACCTTAATAGGGGGCAACAGTTCGAGACGCAAATTCTTAAAGGAAGCACATACTGTAAATATATCATATGAAACGTGATTAATACTTATTAGTTTCCTTAGAAAGTATCATTCGTAGATACGTTTTTAAAACGTCAAATAATTTTCTTTTTGCCGCTCAGAAAAAAAAAAAAAAAAAAAAAAAAAAAAAAAACCGACGGGGGGCGCACCGGGCATTTGCCTCGTTGCCCGGTGGGCCAGTACGACCCTGAGTAAGCGAGAAGCAGAAGGCTTCGTGGATTTTGTCAAGGTTGTATTTGATAATTTGTGCACTGAGAATATCGCAAAAAATAAGTTGACAGGCTTAACTATAAGTGGGTAAAGGAAAATACAGGCAAAAGCAGCGGTCTCTGTGCTCTTATGAAACAGTATTTGGAAAAGACTAACTTTGTGTTTGATGATTTGCTCAAGTCTGACTTAACTGTGTCGGAGTTGGAATCATCAAGCAACATTTTATCGAGTTTCTTCTCTAAGCGTTATAAAGTGCTTGAAGAAATATCTGGAACAGAAAATCAAAGTGCCTTTTGTTTCTCTGCGTATTTTGAAGTACAGTTCGTGAAACACTTAAAAAACTTAGCAAAAGCAGTACGGCACAATTTTTCTCTCATGCAAAAACATTGAGAAAACATTGTGAACCATCAACCCTACTCATCAAAAGCTGAACAAACTTCTGCTCGCGGGTTTATTCGATTATAAATAGATTTTTAAAAAGTGAACGACATCTGGCTTGCTTAATGCTAGATGTTCCGATACACTTTGAAAACCTTGAGACAGACAGTCAAAGGTTTTTCATTACACTGCCTGATAAAGAATTGATATAGAATTTGTCAAAGAAAATTTTTTACAAATTCTTTGACGCTTATCAAAAATGGGCAAGTCCTGAGGGATACGAAGAACAGTTGATGGAAATAAATAAAGGCACTTAGAAATCTGAAAGTGATTAGTAAATTGAAGAAAATCCTCAGAGATATAAAAACAACTCGTTAGTTTCTACCAAGAGATGCTGGTCTGCAGTGAGAAAAGAAATTATATTGAGTTGTAAAGAATTTGTTTCTCAAAGATTGGAAGAGGATAAAGTGAGTATCTCCTACAGGATAGATGCTTTGTTAAATGCACGAAGACCAACAGAGGTTGCTAGTGCAGCCCACCTTGATGTTGAGAACTTTTTCGGTAAAGAAGACGTCGCCTATTTAAATGATGATGTGATGACTTTGTTGCGCAGCTGAAAATTTGCGTCCTTCTCATTGACAGCAAGACTATTTCTACTTTAAGGCGTCTCAACCCCACTCTGTTTTAAACAAATTGGTGCTGTCATAGGTTACTTTGACTCCTCACAATGTTGGCACATAAAGTTGTTGGCACATAGAGTTGTGTCCATAGATACAACGCTTAAATCCAAAAAACAGTCGGAACTAGTATAAAAAGAAGCCTTAAACTTAAGGGTGTTCATTACTCTTAATGGAATTGGAACAACTTTTTATTATCCAAGACCTGTTATTACAATGTTCCTAGAGAACAAAGTAAAAAGTAGAACATTTCCAGATAAAGAATCCTATGAGAAACACGAGTTTGTCAAAAAATGTTTTGCTAAAGACAGTTACCTGTAAAATAACTTAACGAATATAATTATTATTGTAGGATTTTGCAAACATTATAAATAATTAATAAAGTTAAAAAAATTTAAAACACGAAGAAAATCGTTCTCTCTACCTGCTTAATTCTACTATTTTCATAAGACAGTCCCAGACTTGTATAAAACCAAAAACTTTCTGCGAACATAAATATTGGGTCAAAAACTTTCTGCAAATTAATTTAACGTTTAATAAAGTAACGTGTTTTATTATTTTGACGATATGACTTAAAATCAGTAGTTTTAAAAAATTAAAAAATAATTAATGTTAATTAAAGAATAATTATTTTGGTTGAAAAATTATAAACTTAAAAATCCATGGTAAGAAGGTTGAATTCCTATCAATTATTTTGTCAGTGCTTTTAGAAACAGTCCAATCTTTAATATTGTGACCTCTTCGCACAAAATGCCAGTCACTCTGTTCACAGAAATAATCTGACATTGCTTCTGAAACAACTGAATCACATTTTGTAGGGAGACGTTCATTCATAGGTATTATCATTAAAGAGACCGATGAATTTTTACCGCGACCCTTTGACGAAATTCCCGTTTTTTCCGCGATCCTTTGACGGAATTTGCATTTTTTCTGCGGTCCTTTGACGAAATCCGTTTTTTCCCGCAATCCTTTAACGAAATTCTCGCTTTTTCCGCGGCCCTTTGACGAAACCGCTACGCTTTTACGAAATTTGTTTTTTTCCTGCATTAAATTTCACGAAATTTGCGTTTTTTCTGCAATCCTTTGACGAAATTATCTTTTTTTACAATTCTTTGAAGAGCGGTCCTTTGACGAAATTCGCGTTTTTATCGCGATGCTTTGACGAAATCGGTGATTTTTTCTGCAAACAATTGAAGAATTTTTTTTTTTTTTTTTGGACTGTTATTTGTTGAAATTCGCAATATTTTTCAGTGATATTTTTTATGTCTGAATTTTCGTATTGATGGCCAATTTTTTTTTTTTTTTTTAATTTTCGGAACCGAACGCCTTAAATTTTTGGAACAGAATCTCTCCTGGCAAACAATAAATAAATCATGCATAAAATTTTGCTATTCTTTGATGAAATTATCTTTTTATACAATCCTTTGACGAAATTTGCTTTTTTTCGCAATGCTTTGACGAAATTGGTGATTATATTTCTGCGAACGATTGACGAAATTGGTTTTTCTTTCGACGACCATTTGTTGAAATTCCCAATATTTTCTAGTGATATTTTTTTATGTCTGAATTTTCGGACTTATGTCTGATTTTTAAAAATTTTAACCGAATGGCTTAAATTCTCGGAACAGAATCGCCCCTGCCAGACAATAAATAAATCGTACATAAAATTGGGAAATATTTTTTTATATTTCGATATTTTAAAAAAAAAAGTTACAAGAAAAAAAATTACAGTTTTCTTTCTAAAAATCGCGGAAAACCGTCCGTGCACGGCGTGCGTCTATATTATACAACTCTGGACAGTCCTTAGTATTAAAATTTTAAACCACTGTAACTGTTATTGTAGCATTTTGGAAATATTTTATTGACACAGTTTGATTTTTTAAAACATAAAGCGTAAAATCTGATTCCTTGTTCCAGTCTTTGCAAAATACTTGTAAAAATCAAAATATGTTTAACCACTACAATTATTATTCATTTTACGTTTTGGAAACATTTTATAAAAATTAACATAGTAATTTTATATTATTTTTAAATTTGATGATTTTCATCCATCAAGAGGGAAGTATATTTTCTTGATTAGTTCAACATTGGGTCTAAAACTATAGTTAAGGTACTATTTCACGAACTATTTAACGATGCAAGCCAAATTTATTTTTGAATTTCTGAATATATTCTAGGCTCCAGTTACCTAATTAGTCTGATATATTATGGTTATGAACAAAAGCAAAGTGTACAAACTAAGAAAAGGTAAACAATATTTTAACATGAATTTAAATGATAATTTTCTTATATAAAGTTTTAATTAGGCATACGAATTTGGTAGGTTAGGTGTTATGTTTGGTCCTCTACTAACATAACAATTAAAAATTTGTATGAAACGACAATGTAGCCTCTTTAATTTTACCTAACTGTAAATAAGGTGGTTTAGATGTTTCAATGATGATTTTGTAGTTTACTAACCAGCAACGGGAGAAGTACAATAGATATAACTAATAAGATATAAAAGTTTATCAGTCAATCGATATTCTTAGTATTTGGTTTGCTGTTATCAGGGGTAGGGGTTGATTTATGAACATTTATTCGGAACAACAGACTAAACCGTTTGTCGCCCAGTGAAAATTCCTTAAAATATGCTCTGACATCATGTACTGTGTTTTGCTAGTTGATTAAAAAAAATTGTTGATTTTCTGGAAATTTGCTACTCCTAATGTTTTTGCACTTGAGAATACATTCTCATCTGTAAGAAGACGTGGTGGATTAAGAGACAATCCAGATTGCAGAGATTTTCGGACATCTATATAATGTGTGATAGTTCACAATTTCACAAAAAAAAAGCAGTCTGCAAATTGTAGAAGTAGTAATGCAGCAAAATTTAGGTGCAGTGTGTTTTTACTTATTTAGTTTCACTTTGAGAGGACTGGCTAAAAAAAATATTAGTATTAATCTTAGAAGAAATATCTGTGTACTTCATATATATATAATGTTTTATTTTTCACATTTGAACTTTCTGAAACTTTTTTTTTTTTGTTTTTTTTTTGTTTTTTTTTTTCAAGATTTGAAGGACAAGTTAAAAATGTTTACAAAAGTTACTATTAATAAAAAATAAACAGTCAAAATAATAAATATATATTAAAATTTAAACTGAATGTACTTTGTTATTATGTAGTAATTATTGTTTTGCAGGCTCGTACTGAGGGGGTAGAACTGGTACAAATTACTGGGACCCGGCCCTACTAGAGGATCTGGCTTTGACCCTCGTTAGTTACAATATCCAACAAATAATAAAAATAAAATTGCTTTTTTTATATTTACCTGTTTGTAACAGAATTCTGGTTCAAACAGAAAATTTCATGATCCTGCCAAAAAGTATATTATGCAATTTAACTTCCTAAGATACTACAACAACAACTATATTTTTATTGATTGTGTTTCGTCTTAGCATGTCTCATTGTATTATGATGTGGTGGGAGGCGGCCCATATTCGAATTACTACCCAGGCTAGCATTCTTTCTGCACGCCCCTGTTTTGTACTAAATAGAATTCATAATATTAGAGCATATGATAAAAAACATAATATGATAAAAAAGGGCAGAGTGCTGCACCCTTCAAATTTTTTCACATTTGAATATATTTTTCATGAGTTTTTTAAGCAAAGTAAAAAAAAAGAAAAGAGAAATTAGAATAATTTCTCCACCCTAGCTCAGCCGAATACTAAAATAAAATCATTTATAATAAATAATATCATTTGGTATATTTTAAATAACATAACTATAAATTTTTATTTATGTGTTGTACATTAGGACAATTTAAATGTTTACGAAATTTATAATACAATTTTATTTCATATATTAAATATAAATTTAGTAATAATTTGAATTTTCTTAACATGCAATACACGAAATTATTTATTTAAACATTCTTTCATTTAAACAGAAAAAGTATATAAATAATCATAAATGACAGACATAATGTATAAAAGTTTCATAAAAAATTAGAATGCATTGATATTATGAGAAAAAAAAATTGATTTGTTGAACCATGTTTTTTTTTTTTTTTTTTTTCTGTCTCCCTTCTCTAACAGATATTTGCCTATTGCACTTTTTGGCATTTCATCACCAAATTGCCTAACACTTAAATTGTTGAACTAGATTAGAACTTTTTTCTTTAATGGTATAACTTCATTAAACAAAGGAAAAAAGAAAAAAAAAACTAGAAGCTTACCTTATTTTTACAATTGTTCTTATTTTAAAAGTTTGAAATTCTGAATTTTTTTATAAGATTATATATGACAGGTTAAAAATGTTTACAAAAGCTACTATTAGTAGTAAATGTACAGTCAAAATAATAAATATATATTAAAAATAAAACCGAATGTACTTCGTTATTATATAGTGTTTATTGTTTTGCAGGCTCGTACAGAGGGAGGTAGAGCTGGTACAAATTACTGGGGTCTGGCTTCGGCCCTCGTTTTTAAAATGAAGCATAAAAAAATAAAATCGTACTTATTTACCTAAAACAAATTTAGTTAAAATATGGGGGAATTTTTACCCGAATGGGAATTTTTACCCGACTGAAAAGAAGGGTTATGTGTTTCACGCGTATCTGTGTATGTGGATTTCTTTATACCCTTGAAACATCCCAACGGCTGGATGGATTTTAATGAATGAGGTCTCTATCAATTCGTCTTAACGGCTCGATGGTTATAGGCTAGGTTTTTTTTATAGATTCAAAATGGCGGCCGTAAAATTCAAAATGGCGGTAGAGACGAAAAAGAAATTTACGCACCCTATTGAGGGGCATATCATTGGATAGGTCTTTTAAAATGAAGACGATGTTTCATTGACCATTTTACAGTCAAAAGCTCCGTTAAAATATTATACAACCTGGAAGTTGTGTATGTAGGATCTCTAGCTTTACTGCAACTCTAACCATCATAGACATCTATAGACCTAATGAAAACAGTGTTTATAGATAGGAACTAACAATTAAACACAACTTAAAAGTCATCAATACAAGTAAATAAAAAAATATGTAAGTAATATAAATAAGTAACATAAAAAAGTATTTTAAGTCAATTCCTACTTAGGTCAATAAGAGAATTTTTTTCTCCCATTCTCCTTTCCTCAAGGCGCTTAAAATGCCTTTATCATGAAGAGAGCTCTCTCGGTCTTTAAATACCTAGATCAAGAAGAGGGCTCTCTCGATAGTTGAAAATCAATTAATTAAATTTAATTAATGAATTGATATTTGAAAAAAACTGGATTACCATCAAGTGTCATCCACTACAAGTTTTAAAAAATTTATTTGAGGTTGATTGGATGAATAATAAGTATTTTATAAACGATTGAAAATTTGAACAAGATATAGATAGTGAGAGTGTGAGCTAATAGTAGGAATTGAAAAATTAATTTCACGTTGATGAGAAATAATTAATTAGTTCACTTTTTAAGCAGTCGGGTTTTTTGATTTTTTAAATGTAATTGTTTATTTGTCATACTTCTTTAACGATTATTGCAAACCTTTTATTGGTGTTTACACCAGTCTCATCTCCGTCTGCCAATGAGCGGCATACGTCTGTACGGCAGTCAAATTCATCCCAAACTATTGCGAACATGTCTCCAACCACTTTGAATTAATTTTCCTATTTCTAATAATCAAAATTTTACACCATATATATATATATATATATATATATATTATCCGTTCATTAAACTTCATTACAAATTTTTCCCCTCTCCCCCCCCCCCTCAAAAAAAGTTTAAAAAATATATTGATAAAAATCTTCAAGAGTAGTCAAAAATTAAATAACAGTTATGTTATCTACTATTTTTTTGTTTTTTTAAATGTATAATTAAATCAATTACGCTTTTTAAAGTACTAATATGTATGAAATAGAAAAAAGTTTTGGGATTGGCACATCCGACTAGTCGAATTATAATTTTGTTTTCTTATTAAATTCCAGTATACAAGAAAAAATTTATTATTTTTATTTGTGTTCGAGACGTTTATATTGACAGCTTAAGAGTAAAAAGGGGAGTTATTGAGCTGCAACTGCTTTTTTAATGCTTTAAGGTATTAATATTTTTCTCTTTTAAAATCGGAACTAAATTTTTCCGCTAATTTTTTAAATCATAAATGGCGTTTTTGTCTTACTTATATAATGATACTTTAATATAAATTTTTATTATAAAGTTTGTTGGAAATTTAACCTTTTATGTACTGAATTATGAATTCTAGAAAATTTTATCTTCTAAAGCATTTTTCGTGAATTGTTTAAACTACATTAGAAGATCTACATAATCATTTAATAAATTTTAGAAGGATTGAAGGATTTAGAAGGATTAGTTAATTTTGAATTTATAGGGATTTTATGCATTATTTATAACCCCACTGAAATCTTTTATTTTAAATATTTTTCTTAGTATTTTGTAGAATTAGGAAATGTACAAATATAACTTTCTTACAATAGAGATATAGAAATATTCCCGAATTTACTCCCCCCCCCCCTCCCCAACGCCAAGAAAGCTGAAAAGATGCAAAGGCAAAAGAAGACATCCTTTTAATTTTTTTTTTTTTTGTGTGTGTGTGTGTAACCAATAATGCTTTTGGAACAACATAAATTAATGTATCTGTAACTCATTCTAAACTGTAATACAACTAATCGATGTATAAAATGAATTTTATAACAAGTTATTTTATTGATACTTTAAATACCGTCAGTAGATAAAGGGTTAATAAGAAATTTTAAGGTTGGTAAGATATTTTAATCATGATATCTTCAGGGATGAGAATTCTCCGTCCCAAATGGTTGATTTTCACCACTAAATTTTAATAGTATTCCTTGCTTTATGAAATCTCAGAAATTCTGTCATTAAATAAGGCGAGAAATACCATTAAAATTTAATGGTAGCAAGTAGTCATTTCGGTCGGAAAATTCTCATTCCTGTATCTTAAAAATTACATATTTTAAAAATTCTCATCCACTTGCGGGAAAATGTAAGGAAAAGTTTAAACAGCTGTGTTATTTTGAAATTATTAATTTCAAGTCATAAATAGAAGCACCGTAATTTCCTGCGTATCAGCCGTGGCTTAGTTAAGCCTTTTTCAAACCGGAAATTTTATTGTAAAAAAGAAGTCAAATAATGGCTAAGCAGAAGTAAGTCACATTTTATTTAAAATAATTTCTAGTAGGAAATCGAGTTATCTGAAGTGCGGCAGATACGCGCGAAATTACGGTACATTTCCTCAAAAACTGATGCTTTTTTTTGTTAACATACGCATACATTATTCCTGTAAGCGTTCCATTATTATTGTATATCATACTAATATTTATTAGATAAATAGTGTTGAATTAAAATGTCCGACAATTGAAACAAAACTTGTATTCTTCCAATCACAAACTAAAGTTCTTATAAAAGTCGGAAATTATTTTTAAAAAAAATGAACTATACTGTAAAAAATTTATGTAGCAGTACTCCTTCAAAATTGATGGCAGCTATGCTGCCATTTTATTGAGTAATTTAACCAATATAACTGGCGTTACGTTACTCTAATATGTAATATTACACCATTTATATCACTTTAAATTACACCATTATATAAGTTACATTACTTCATAAAATTAGAGGTAGCATGTTGCCACCAATTTTTTGGAGTAACGTTACATAATTTTTTTACAGTGTAGCATCGATTTTAAAATTACATAAAAAGATTTTCTTTTACGCGTAAATCGTTTATTATACATAAAAGATCTTTATTTTTTCTTAGATTTTAACATCGGCTCTTCATTATTTCATTTAAGGCTCAACTGCTCTGCTCAACAAGCGATAAAAGGTTTTGACACATTTAGAAATTTATTTTTTTACGGAAAAATATAAAATTGGAAGGCCTGTCTCTGGAACCGATTTGGATTTGAACTGTGTTTTCCATTTTTTGATAAATGAATTATCTACTGAATTATAAGCGATTTTGATCACGTCACAAAGCCGTTTTTCACCATTTCTTAAGTGGTTATACTTCTTTCGCGCGGAAATTCGGTGCAAAACGCCCACTTTGATACTATTTTCTGAAAGATCTATTGCGTTTACAAAAAACAGAAAAGACAGTTCGATTACATAGTTTCTGAACAACCATACCTGATAGTTTCATGCAAAATAAATTAAAACTTGTGTCATAAAGTTGCCATTTTGGATTTTAGAACAGCCTTAAATACAATAGAGTTTGTATTAAAAAAACTAGTTTCGTGAAGGAAAATTTTACCTTGTTATTAATAAATTTTACAACATACTTATAACTACTTAAATCTACTTATTTGTTTGTATCGCCTTTTAAGTATATATAAGTATGTTGTAAAGCCTTAAATACAATTATTTTTAGAAGGATAACTGAAGATTTCTTTATAAAATTTCTACTTAGGAATTTCTAGTTTCTAAATAAAATGTTTCTGAATAAATTTTTCTTTAGCAATCCATATGGATTTCAATATAATTATTTTCAAAAGAATTATTTTATTTAAATAACTAAATATTCTTACAAAAAATATTCATATAGTAGCTATTTACTTTCTGTGCAAAGTTCACAGTCGATGTCTGCTTTGCAATCCTCTCGTGCAAACTATAATTTTAAACAATCCACACCAGCTAAAATATACAGCAATCTTTATTTTGAAATGTATGCAATAAATCTACAACCAAGGAAGTTCAAAAACTGTGGTTTATTTATCTCCAGAAGAAGCTGATAAATATGTCAGCTTTCATAAGCATAATATCAGAGGCAAATCAAACTTCCCAGACAAAACACTTGAGCCCGTGCTTGCAGCGCCGTCTATAGGAGGGCAGTAAAGCACGCGCTGCCATGGATTGACAAGATCAAGGCACAAAATTTCCAGTAGCGGATAGGGACAGCTTAATGCAACAATGTTAAAACTTCGACTGCATAACGATATGGGGGGGGGGGGGGGGGAATCCCTAGCCGGCTTTGGCACATTGTTTTGATTGTGTTGGTGTTCGTTTGTACTTGGTACTTTAATTATCCATGTGTTTTATATTTCATTGTGTGTTTTTATTTTATTTTTCTCACATTTTTATTATAATTTAAGATGTTAATACTTGAAGAGAATGCATTATAATGTTTAATATTCTAATATTAAAAAGTTTATGAGATGCTGTCATTATACATTTGCTATAAAATAGGAACTGAAAGAATCATAAAATTAAAATATGTTTAGTTCAACATAATAATTTAAAAAAAAATGAACTATGCACTCTCAATTGGGATTTTTTTTTTTTTTTTTTTTTTTTTTTTTTAAACAAAGAAACATGTTAATTTAGGAACAAAGAGAAAACAAATAGTAATAGCTTTTAAATTTTTCTAAAGTAAGAAAAAAATATTAAGCCACATTGACGTATTATATATAATAATAGTGTCATATACACAATTTACTTAGGGAACAAGTATTAAATTATGTATATTTTAATTATAGAAATGTATGTTAGTTAAATCATATTTACTGTTTACTAAAGCCTTGACTGACAGTGAAGTCAAAAGATTTAGCTGAATATAAGAAATAACAATTTTATTGTATCCCTTGGAAACTAATTTTCTTAAAGCTGTTAGAACGCCACATACACATCCCTATCAATTTATTTATATGAAATGAGTTAATTAGTAAATAACATTATTATGACATAAAAGATGATCTGCTTTTAAATTTTAAAAGTAAAAGTTGTAGATATTTGTTTACTTATTTAAACATTTCTTACTACAATGTTGGAAAGATTATGTTCTAAAGATTTCGTTTTTAATATTATTTTCAAATATTTTTGGTAGGTGGCGCCAGTAAAAAAGCAAAAGCTTATTATTATTTTTTTTTTTTTTTCCTGTGCTTCGAACGAGGTGTGAAGAAATCCCTACGAGATTTCCTTCTCCCTTCTTCTAGGGGGCAGGCGCTTTTTTAACATTGTTGCATTAAGCTGTCCGCATCCGCTACTATAATTAAACCAAGATCTCCGTTCTCTCGTTCTCTGCTAAACAACTCAGCCCGGATTCGAAAAGTTGAAATCCGATACTGAGTCGAAGAATCGAAAATCCACTCTTCAACTCTCGACTCTTTAAGTCCGACACTGTGTTACATGAACATAGAATAGAGAAGGACTTCTCACGAAATAGGTTTTAGAAGAAGAAAACCGTTCCTTGAAAATTTGTCTAATAGATGGCGCTATGTCGCACGGTTGTACTCGGTTTCGTCTGCTTCAATTTGCTCTACCAATAACTTCTTTGATCAATGAGATCCAGCCAATGAACGTTGTCCGCTAGAGGCGCTGGTATGTACACGGTTGTATTCTAACCGTTGCCATCCCTTCATTCAAGACCAAAATCGCGACACGATATTCACACTATTTCGTGTGAAGTCCTTCTCCATTCTATGTTCATGCTGTGTTAAACTCGTCCAACCACTCTTTGAGTAAGTCTCTCACTCAAAGAGTGGTTGGACGAATCCGGGCTGGGTTGTTTAGCAGAGAACGAGAGAACGGAGATCTTGGTTTAATTATGTATTGGCGATTTTGGGAAAGAAGAAATCAGTGTAGATGATGACGGTATGAATGAAAGGAGAGGGAGGGACAGAGACAAGGGGGCGGGCAGTAGGATATTTTGTTAAAGATTAGTCAAATTTACTATATGCTTAGGGGAAAGAAGATTAAAAGAAAAGCAGATGTTAGCTTTGTATTTTTTAGCAGAAAAAGAAGTAGGACTAGTTAGGGGAATATTTTCATCTGTTTTCATATCATGCAATATTAAAAAAAACTTAGAAGAAAGAGAAATATAATTCTACTTTAGTAGCAGGTTGTTTAAAATATACCAGGTTACTGAATTTATTTTATAATAGATGTATTTTATATAAAAGTGAATTATCGTTTATTTGTTTGCGTATATAATGTTATTTTAATTCCGTTTTATATATAAAATTTTCGCAGGTATTTAAATGCATATAATTTACATATATTTTTTTAAAGTTTAGCCACTCGATTTTTTTAACGTTCCTTATTTAAACTCAGATATGGAAGATATTTTCGGAATCCTGTCGCTTCCCCCCCCCTTTTTTCGTAAACAACTAGGCTGTGTGTGTCTCTCTATGGATATATCTCAATATATTATCATGGTTTTAAAAATAAAATTTTAAAAGGGAGTAAATCAAAAACTATAAACATGAGAAAAAAGAAATTTTAAAACTTACCCCCACCCCCACTGGGTTGACGGGCTATTGATTATTGAATTATTTTTGTCCGGAAAAGCGTAAAATTTACAGGTATTCTTATTCAGGAACTAAGTAATCTAATGGCGTTTTCCTTTTTTTTTTTTTTTTTTTTTTTTTTTTTTTGCCAAAATATCCTTCAAAAACTGCTGTCAAAGTTGAAGTTTTTAAAAGAATTTCGGTACACGATAGCACGGGGAAAAGAGAAAAACTTGTCGTTACGTGACAAAAAATCGTATTTTTCTTGATAAGCAATTTATTTATGTAAAATTTTTAAACGCTATTTGATTCCAAATCGCCACAATAATTAGGCCTGTCAATTTTATAACTTTGTAGTTAAAAATACTGCCGCTGAGCCCCGCAAATTAAAGTTTGTGTGTAAGAAAAAATGCAGTTTTCTCCAAAACTATGTGACCGAGGATAATCGCTATAATTTTCCTGCAAAGTTATAATAAACTACTATTGCCCGTAGTTTTTTTTTTTTTTTTTTTTTCATAATTTTAGTTTTAGTAGATTCGGAAATAGGCTGGAGGGGGGGGGGGGCTTATTTTTGACAGTATCTAAAATTAGAACAAATATATTTTTGATTTCGGTGTTTCGGTGTTACGAGGTCTTTCCAAGAATACCCAAACGATACACATACACACACGCATAAAAGAAAAAAAAAATCAAGTAAATAAATTAGTCCTTTTTTTCGAAAAATATTTGTGAATAGCTTTTAATCTATAAATTTGTTAACACTATCAACTTATAATAGCTCCGTTTTTACTTTTTACATACAAAATCAATGAAGAAGAGATCTAAGAATTTAAAATGTCGTGATTGGGGAGCATTTCGGATATTTTGATGGATTCTTGTCCTTGTCAGCATTAAATTTCACTTACTCCACACTCCCCGCGCGCGCGCACACACACACGAAAAATAAAAAATTCGTTTCCTGTTTTGTTTTCAGCACAGAAAATTTAAACCTTTAAAACTTGATATATATAAAAAATAACACCTCAAAACCTCCCACTCCCAGTTAAAAAGATGGTAAATTTTTAGACATGGTACGGTATTAAACAAGAATATTTCCATATTTTACAGTTTGGTTGGTGTGCACTGCCCCAACCCGTGGGCAGGGCTAGGGCCAATTTTTCGCAACGCTGGGGGTAAGTAAGTAAGTAAGCACCCACCCTGGGAACCCGCTTTTGGCTTATGGTTAGGTTTGAACCCCGAGCCCAGGGCAGGGAAAAGTACTATTACCTGCAAAACCCTCTAGTATTTAAGACACTTAATAGAATACAATACAATTGAAAAAAAAAATGAAAAAATTAAGGCTTTGGGCCTAGGGATTGCTCTTTGCAGAACGGGCTAGGGCTTTTCTTTTTTCTAAAAGATTGCGTCGAGCTCAACTTAATTTTTCAGTACCGATCCATGACTGGCTTCATTCTTCCAAGATTTGGAAGGGCCGACATTTTAAGTACCGCTCTCGACCCCCCCCCCCTTCCCGTACGAAAATTATTGTCTCGGCCTGGTCTGATCCATGCAAAAATCAGTAAAATTTGTCCCGGCCCAAAACTTTTTGCAGAAAATGCATATATGTTTAATTTGCCATTATTGTACAACTAAAATTTAAAATTTATTCTTTTTTAAAGAATAGCAATTTCTAGGCAATAAAATTAAAATACAATAAAACTTGTGAAAAAGAATCCGTATATGACAGAATCCTGTCTTAAACTAAAAAATGTGTTGATACATGAAAAATGAATATAATAATATGTGAGGAAAAGTATATAATACATTTACAACTGCTAAGAAGGAAACTTGTCTATAACGTATATTTTTTATTTCCTAAGCAATTTCGTCTTAGGTGATTTTACTGTATAGTAGTTATCAGATTCTTAAGCCTCAAATACATAGAATGTGGATTAACGATATTAATGTTAACTGAATCATTTACATACAGATAGTGATTCATTAAAAAAATAAATATCGCAGCACACGATGTTTCTTTAAAAATAAAGATTATAAAAATGAAGATTATAAAAATGAAAAGAAAAAAGGATAAAATAAGTATTTTTAGTCAGAACTCCTCGTATGAAACAATTTTAATCCTATCGACGTAAAAATCCATGTTTTCTAGTTTTTCGTACCTAGATTTTAACTTTTTTTTTTTTTTTTTTTTGGAGGGGGGAGGTCGGGCCAAGACGGTATCGGCCCGAACTTTTAAGATTTCTAACGGGTCGGACCAGTAATTTTTTTTTGTACGGGATGAACTTTTAGATTTTATACCGGGGCGGGTAGTGGATTATTTTTCTACGGGCCAGGGCAAACGTTTTTCTATGAGCAAGCCGAACTTTTTTTTCTGTGGACGAGGCCTGGAAATTTCGGCCCGTAGAGACATCTAGTTTGGTTGTTTCCAGTTACCATCCAACAAAGTTTAATATAAAAGACTTCTTCTATATAAAATCAAAACCAAAGTATTTCAAGCTTATGCTCAAATATTTTCTCCTGCCCGATAAATTTGATACGAAAAGTAGAATTGCGTCATCTTTACAACCAACCAATCTTACTTCCGCAAGTGAGTCGAGAGTCGAATCAGTATGTCGACTCATCAATCCAGTGAGTCGGCTCAGCGTCGACTCCTCAAAATGAGTGGAAATGCCCATCCCTATTTCAGGAGCAGTCGGTTATTAAAATCAGTATCTGTGGACACGTCATTACAGTAAGCTCCACAGACAATTAGAAACTCCCAGACGAAACTCTCGGAGCCGTAGATTGCAGCGCCGTCTATTTAGGGTCGGTAAAACGCACTCCGTCCTGGGCCGAATTGGCCGATTTGGCGAGTGCGAGGCGTCATCAAGGCAGGAAATCTCCTGGCTATTCGCAACGGAAGACATGCACGTGTTTTCATGCCATCAAATCCCTTCAAATGTAAGTTTTTTCAATTATTTATTGTATTATTTCACTTTTAATTAGAGTGTTTATAGATTTTTTTTGTACTAGCAATTGTTGTATTTTTTTTTTTTCAGTTCGTATTTTGAAAAGAAGCTCATGCTTTTAAAGTCAAGTTATGTGTCAAAAGGATTTCATGTTTTTAAAGAAGTTTATCTTTTGTTCCCTTCAAATGTAAGTTTTTCAATTATTTATTGTATTATTTCGCTTTTAATTTGAGTGTTTATAGATTTTTTTTGTGCTAGTAATTATTGTATTTTTGTTCCGTTCATGTTTTTAAATTATACAAATCCAGTGTTAAATTCAGACCCTTTTCTCCGGGAGGGATTTTTGTAGTTCCGGGGGGAGACATTATAGAGTTCCAGGGGGGAAATTGCACTTTTTGACCATTGAAAACACAATCTCAAATCTTTCGGGGGGGAGAATGTCCCCCCCGGCCCACCCCCTGAATTCAACACTGATATAAATTATTAGCAAACGACAAAGTTGACTTGCAAAAAATTGAATTTTTTATTTAATGTAACACTCTTATTTTATTTATGAATGATTTAAGATCCCTAAATATGCTTTTTTTTTTCCTTAATAACTTCAATATACTAAACAAAGTTTGCAGTGTAAAGCAATTTTAGGTACTTTTAGTACATAACAACAAAATTTCTCATTAAAGTGAAGTGTATTAACATTCATCCAGGTTATAAGTGAAATCTTATTTTGAATGTTATGTCTATACACTGTTTCAATTTTTTTAAAACATGGGTTTTTTAAATTAATCAAATTATTAGCAAACGACAAAAGCTGACTAGCAGATAAAAGAAATTTTTATTTAAAATGTAACTCATTTACGAATGATTAAGGATCTCCAAATATGCTTTTTTTAAAGCAAAGTTTGTAATATAGAGCAACGTTTGGCACATTTAGTGGATACCAACAAAATTTGTTGTAAAAGGAATATAAGTGAAGTTTTAACATTTATCCAGGTCATATGTGAAATTTTATTTTGAATATTATGTCTATACACTGTTTCCATGTTTTAAGTACAGGTTTTTTAAATTAATCAAATTATTAGCAAACGACGAAAATTGACTAGCAGAAAAATGAAATTTCTATTTAATGTAACTCTCATTTCATTTACGAATAATTAAGGATCTCCAAATATGCTTTTTTTTAAAGCAAAGTTTGTAATATAGAGCAGCGTTTGGCACATTTAGTGCATAGCAACAAAATTTGTTGTAAAAGAAGTATAAGTGTATCCAGGTTATAAGTGAAATTTTATTTTGAATATTATGTCTATACACTGTTTCCATTTTTTAAGTACACATTTTTTAATGTATGTATGCATACCATGCATTTCCAAACAAAAATGAATCAAAACTTATGTCATAAAGTTGTTCTTTTGGATTTGAGAACAGCCTTAAATATTTCATTTTTCTACAAGTCAACTTTTGTCGTTTGCCAGCGGTAGAATTGATAAAAAAAAGTCACTGGTCCCAAGGACCAGTAAGCATGAGAATTTACTGGTCCTCAGTCATCATCACTGGCCCGCTACATAAAATTCTATTAAGTCCCTTTAACCCTTGAGTGACCTCCCCTCCCCCCCCCCCTTCTTAGAATATAAACCAAACTTGCTCAGCCATCCAAAATTTTCAGCATAGTAAAATGTAAAATTATAATTTACTAAAAATTAAATAAACAGTACACATAACGAAAAACTATAAAATTATTAATTAGATATTTTACTTATCTGATTATTTATTTCAAATGACTAAGATTTAATGCAATATTTTTTAATTATTGTGTGATTTTTGTTTGGTTGCGGTTTTCTAGGGGACGAGGAAATTAAGTTTACCTGTGATAAAGGGGGGGAAAGTTACTGGTCCTGCGGGCCACTAAATTTTTCAAATTAGTGGTCCGATTGCATTTTTGGTAGTCTCGGACCAGCGGGCCACCAAGGATTAACGCTGGTTTGCTAATAATTTGATTAATTTAAAAAACCTGTACTTAAAAAAATGGAAACAGTGTACAGACAAGACATAATATTCAAAATAAAATTTTACATATAACCTGGATGAATCTTGAAACTTCACTTATACTTCCTAAATAAAACTTAACTTCACTTCTTTTACAGCAGATTTTGTTGCTATACACTAAATGTGCCAAACATTGCTCTATATTACAAACTTTGTTTATATTGAAGGTATAAAAAAAAAAAAAAAGCTTATTTAGATATCCTTAAACATTCGTAAAAGAAATGAGAGTTAAATAAAATTTTCTGTTTTGTACTAGTCAATTTTTGTCGTTTGCTAATCATTTGATTAATTTAAATATTTAAAAAACCTGTACTTAAAAGACATAATATTCAAAATAAAACTTCTCTTATACTTCTTTTACAACAAATTTTGTTGCTATGCACTAAATGTGCCAAACATTGCTCTATATTTTGACTTTGTTTATATTGATGTTATAAAAGAAAAAAAAACATATTTAGAGATCCTTAATCATTCCTAAATGAAATGAGTGTTACATTAAATAAAATTTTCTTTCTTCTGCTAGTCAACTTTTGTCATTTGCTAATAATTTGATTAATTTAAAAAACCTGTACTTAAAAATGGAAACAGTGTATAGAAATAATATCCAAAATAAAATTTCACATATAACCTGGGTGAATCTGAAAACTTCACTAATACTTCTTTTACAACAAATTTTGTTGCGATGCGCTAAATGTGCCAAACATTGCTCTATAATACAAGCTTTGTTTATTAAAGGAAGAAAAAAGTATATTTAGATATCCTTTAATCATTTGTAAATGAAATGGGAGTTGCAATATTTTTTTCGATGCAGGTTTTTATTTTTGGGGTCCATTTTGTGAAGAGTAAAAGTTATTTTTGAGAATTTTGTTATATTTTTGTGAAAAATAACATTTTGTAATGAAAGTTGAAATCAGTTTACTCAAATTCGAACTAAGAATTTATGAACAAAAACATTCTTTAAATCTCCTTGCTAAAGTTTTTGATTTTCGTGACCTGGTTTTATTTACAAATTACACATTTTAAAATAGTTCATATGAAAAACAATGTTACGTAGGGGGCCTATTTTATTAAAGGGAATTTTGTGAAGGGCCTGTTTTATTAAGTTCCTTTTTGTGAAGAGGCCCATTTTATTAAATTTATTTTTATGAGGAGGTCTATTTTACTAAATAGATTTTTGTGAAAGGGTCCTAAATAGGGCCCAAATTTTCCCTGGATCGACCCCTGTAAATTAAATTTCAAGCTGAAGTTAGATTAAAAAATATATATTATTTAACAATTATTTATTTGTGATTATTATTTTAAAATATGACTCAATATGCAAGTTTATGTGCGTGTACAAACACACACTCATAGGGCTGTGTTACTCTAAGTTGGCTGCATATGCGAATCGGCGATTCTTTTTTTTAAACACAATTACTAGGTACTTTGCCAAAATACGGCTTGGTACACCACTATTGCTTAAATCCCTTGGAGGGCGGTGTGATATATTTTATCCTGCTTAATTTTAATGAAGCTTTGTAGTTTGTACCAAACTTTTTGAATGAATTAGATTATTATAACTGATGAAAAAAAAAGGGTGCAAATCTTCATTGTACTATTTTGGCTAATTTTTTTTTTTTTTTAACCATATAATGTTTAAATAACGTTACTAAATCTTTGAATTTACAAAGATGGTCTTCAAAAGATGACAAATCAGGGGTCGATGCAGATTTTTACTCTTGGGGTCCATTTTGTGAACTTTATTATATTTTTGTGAAAAATAACATTTTGTAACGAAAGTTGAAATCCAGTAACTCAAATTTGAACCAAGAATTTATTAACAAAAACCATTCTTTAAATCCCATTTTTGTGAAGGGGCCTGTTTTATTAAGTTCATTTTTGTGAAGGAGCCCATTTTATAAAATTAATTTTTGTGAATGGGCCCATTTTATTAAATTTATTTTTGTGAATGGGCCCATTTTATTAAATTTATTTTTGTGAAGAGGCCTATTTTATTAAATATATTTTTGTGAAAGGGGCTTAAATAGGCCCCAAATTTTCCCTGGACCAACCCCTGCAAGTTAAATTTCAAACTGAAGTTAGTTTTTAAAAAAATATATTATTTAACAATTATTTATTTTCCATTATTGTTTAAAAATATGACTCAAGATGCAAGTTTAAGTGTGTGTACAAACACAGAGTCATAGGGCTGTGTTACTCTAAGCTGGCTTCATACGTGAATCAGAGATTCTTTTTTTACACACAATTACTTGGTACACCACTATTGCTTAAGAGGCTACTTCAGTCAGGCGAAAAGACCCGTTCGCTAATGTTAATCCTATGGAAAGAATTTATAAAGATATCTCGGTTGTATTTCAATATTTTTAAATGATTTCTTTTGCATTGGATAGCTGAGATCGATCTGTATGCAGGCCGTTTTTCGATTTTCATTACAGATTTTTTTCATGAGGATGTTTTCACTTTCGAAACCGGTTCCGAAAATGAAAATGTCCCCATAAAAAATATCTGTAAACAAAATCGAAAAAGTAAAAAACAACCTCTTTGTACAGGTCGATCTCAGCTATCCAATGCAAAAGAAATAATTTTAAAATATTGAAAAGCAACCGAGATATCTTTATAAATTTCTTCCATAGGATTAGCATTAGCGAATGGGTCTTTTCGCCTGACTGAAGTAGCCTCTTAACCCCTTGGAGGGCGGTATGATATAATTTATCCCGCTTAATTTTAATGAAGGTTTGTACCAAACTATTTTAAGCTCAGGATGTTCGGGAAACGGCACGGTACAAAGGCTTGGAAGAAGAAAAAACAGCAAAAAAAAAAAAAAAAAAAAAAAAAAAACAATATACCAAGTGAATTCATACAGCTCATAGTGTGTTTGCATTTCAGCATCAATCGAGCGGAAATTTTCAAATTTTAGATTTATCCTCTTGAAATTACGAAACAAACTTGGAGTACAAAAGGCGTCAAACGTATTTTTTTGCTACTGCATGCTCCATGGGAAAAAAAAAGGTACTTTTCAGTTAGCCAGGCGCCAGTTATGTATATATACATATATATTTACACAAGACAAATATGTGTGTGTATATATACAATATGTGTATGTGTATATATGTCGTAGGCTAATTGAGAAATCCGGCTCTTTGCAAACAGCCTAGGCTCTTTGCAAAGAGCCAGGCTAATTGGAGAATTTATCTCCCTTTTTTCAATTAGCCTGATATTTTTCAGGCTTATTGCAAAGAGCCTAGAAAGCGTTAGGCTAATTGAAAAATGACCACTTATTACCCGATCAGGGTGATATTTTTAGCTCACAGGCTGTCAAAGCGTGAGAGCTTATGTGCCCGCCGTTTCCGTATGTACGTGTGTACGTACGTATGTACGTAACGCGATAACTCCTGATAGAAATATCCGATTTGCTTCAATTTTTTTTTTCTACGTTCATTCTGATAAGGTGCTTCCCTGATTAGTTTTTGGGGTTCATTGGTTAAGGATAAAGGGGGGCTAGTCCCCTCCCTTAATTTATATAAATGGGTTTTTCATGCAGAAATATTCGATTTGCTCCAAATTTGGCATGCCGGTTTATTGTGTTAAGGAGCTTCCCTGATTAGATTTGGAAGCTCATTATTTAAGTATAAAGGGGGAAAAGGGGGCTACCCCCTTAATTTAGATAAATAGGCTTTTCATGATGAATTATTCGATTTGCTCCAAATTTGGTATACCGGTTTATTAAGTTAAGGAGCTGCCTTGATTAGATTTGGAGGTTCAATAGTTATATATAAAGCGAAGAAAAGGGGGGCTATCCCCCCCCCCGTAATTTAGATAAATGATATTTTCATGCAGAAATGTGCGATTTGCTATAAATTTGGTATACCGATTAGTTATGTTAAGCAGCTTCCCTGATTACATTTGGAAGATCATTATTATGTATAAAGGGGGGAAAGGGGGGCAATTGCCTCTCCCCTTAATTTAGATAAATGCGTTTTTCATGTAGAATTATTCCTTTAGCTCAAATTTGGTATACTGGTTTATTATGTTAAGGAGATGGCTTGATTAGATTTGGAGGTTCATTAGTTAAGTATAAAGGGAGGAAAGGGGAGCTACCCCCCCCCCTTAATTTAGGTAAATGGTTTTTAATGCAAAATTATTCGATCTGCTCCAAATTTCGTATACTGTTTTATTATGTTAAGGAGCTTCCCTGATTAGATTTGAGATTTATTAAGTATAAAGGAGGGACAGGGGCTAGTGTCCCCTTAATTTATATAAATGGGTTTTTCATACAGAATTATTCGATTTGCTTCAAATTTGATATACCAGTTTATTACGATATGCCTTCCTTCATTTGATTTGGAGTTTCATTGCTTAAGTATAAAAGGGGGGAAAGGGGGCAATTGCCACTCCTCTTAATTTAGATAAATGGGTTTTCATGCAGAATTATAAAATTTAGTTTAATTTTTTTTCTAGGTTCATTCTAATAAGGAGCTTTTCTGATTAGATTTGAAAGTTCATTGGTTCAGCATAAAGGGAGAAATGGGGGAGCTAATACCCCCCCCCCTTAATTTAGTGAAGTGGTTCTTTCATACAGAATTATCTGATTTGCTTCAAATTTGGTATACCAGTTTATTATGTTAAGTAGCTTCCCTGATTAGATTTGGAGGTTCTTTGGTTAAGTAGAAAGGTGGGACACCCTGGTTAAGTAGAAAGGGGGCAAGGGATTAATCCCTTCATTTATTTTTCGAGAGGCATTATTCTTTGAAATAAGATTATAATATACAATTAGTGTGAATAGCCTCTGAGCTCAATGCCATCAGTTTAACTGGGCAATTTTCTTTTTATTAGGTTTATTAACGCATAACCCTACCCAAACCCGAAAAATAAATTACAACAGACCGTACATCGATAAGAGCAAGACAAAATAATTTCAGTCTACATGCAACCCGACCCGAACCTGAGAGTTACATTTGAAAAAACTCGAAATCCCGAACCAAATCTGATAACCGACAAAAATATTCCAAAGATCCATAACCGGATCCGAACAAGACAAATTAGTTTCCGTGGACACGCAACGCTACCAGAACCTAAAAATTCCATTCGAAGTCAACCTGAAACTCGGCCCGAACCAAATCTTAACCGACAAAAATATTCCAAAGAACTATAATCCGTAGCAAGCCAGACAAAATAATCTCCGTCCACCGGCAACCCGATCCGAACCTGAAAGTTCTAATTGAACTCAATCCGAAACCTGGTTGTGGTCGGTTTTCGGGTTGACTTCAAATGGAACCTTCAAGTTCGGATCCGGTTGAAAAATAAATTAAACTAAATTAGATAATTCTGCATGAAAACCCATTTATCTAAATTAAGGGGAGGGGCAATTGCACCCCTTTCCCCCTTTTATACTTAACCAATGAACCTCCAAATCAAATGAAGGAAGCCATATCGCAATAAACTGGTATATCAAATTTGAAGCAAATCGAATAATTCTGTATGAAAAACCCATTTATCTAAATTAAGGGGACACTAGCCCCTGTCCCTCCTTTATACTTATCCAATAAATCTCCAAATCTATTCAAGGCAGCTCTTTGACATAATAAACCGGTATATGAAATTTGGAGGAAATCGAATAACACTGCATGAAAAACCCATTTATCTAAATTAAGCGGGGGGTGTAGCCCCCTTTCCTCCCTTTATACCTAACTAATGAACTTCCAAATCTAATCAGGGAAGCTCCTTATCATAATAAACCGGTATACCAAAATTGGAGCAAATCGAATAATTTTGCATTAAAAACCCATTTACCTAAATTAAGGGGGGCGGGGGCTATCCCCCCCTTTCCTCCCTTTATACTTAACTAATGAACCTCCAAATCTAATCAAACAATCTCCTTAACATAATAAACCAGCATACCAAATTTGAGCTAATCGAATAATTCTACATGAAAAACTCAGTTATCTAAATTAAGGGCAGAGGCAATTGCGCCCCTTTCCCCCACATAATAATGATCTTCCAAATGTAATCAGGGAAGCTGCTTAACATAATTAACAGGTATACAAAATTTATTGCAAATCGCATATTTCTGCATGAAAAACCCATTTATCTAAATTACGGGGGGGGGGGGGGATATCCCCTTTTCCTCCCTTTATATGTAACTAATGAACCTCCAAATCTAATCAAGGCAGCTCTTTAACATAATAATCCGGTTCACGAAATCTGGAGGAAATCGAATAAATCTGCATGAAAAACGCATTTATCTAAATTAAGGGGGGGGGGATCTAGCCCCCCTTTCTTCCCTTTATACTTAACTAATGAACCTCCAAATCGAATCAGGGAAGCTCCTTAACATAATAAACCGGTATACGAAATTTGGAGCAGATCGAATAACTCTGCATGAAAAACCCATTTATCTAAATTAAGGGGATGGGGTCTAGCTCCCTTTACTCCCTTTATACTTAACTAATGAACCTCCAAATCTAATCAGGGAAGCTCCTTAACATAATAAACCGGTGTACGAAATTTGAAGCAAATCGAATAACTCTGCATGAAAAATCCATTTATCTAAATTAAGGGGGGGGGTCTAGCCCCCCTTTCCTCCCTTCATACTTAACTAATGAACTTTCAAATCTAATCAGGGAAGCTCCTTAACATAATAAACCGGTATACCAAATTTGAAGCAAATCGAATAATTTTGCATTAAAAACCTATTTACCTAAATTAAGGGGGGGGGGTAGCCCCCCTTTCCTCCCTTTATACTTAACTAAAGAACCTGCAAATCTAATCAAGCCATCTCCATAACATAATAAACCAGTATACCAAATTTGTGCTAATCGAATAATTCTATATAAAAACGCATTTATCTAAACTAAGGGCAGAGGCAATTGCCCCCCTTTCCCCTCTTTATACATAATAATGATCTTCCTAATGTAATCAGGGAAGCTGCTTAACATAATTAACCGGTATACCGAATTTATTGCAAATCGCATATTTCTGCATGAAAACCCCATTTATCTAAATAACGGGGGGATAGCCCCCCTTTCCTCCCTTTATATGTAACCAATGAACCTCCAAATCTAATCAAGGCAGCTCCTTAACTTAATAAACCGGTATACCAAATTTGGAGCAAATCGAATAATTCATCATGAAAAACCGATTTATCTAAATTAAGGGGGGTACCCCCTTTCCCCTCTTTATACTTAAATAATGAGCTTCCAAATCTAATCAGGGAAGCTCCTTAACACAATAAACCGGTATACCAAATTTGGCGCAAATCGTATTTTTCTGCATGAAAAACCCATTTATATAAATTAAGGGGTGGGACTAGCCCCCTTTTCCCCTCTTTATCCCTAACCAATGAACCCCAAAAACTAATCAGGGAAGCACCTCATCAGAATGAACCTAGAAAAAAAATTGAAGCAAATCGGATATTTCTATCAAGATTTATCGCCATACGTACGTACGTACACACGTACATACGGAATCGGCGGAAACATAAGGTCTCAGGCTTTGATAGCCTGTAAGCTTAAAATATCACCCTGATCGGATAATAAGTGGTCACTTTTCAATTAGCCTAACGTTTTCTAGGCTCTTTGCAATAAGCCTGAAAAATATCAGGCTAATTGGAAAAAGGAAGATGGATTCTCCAATTAGCCTGGCTCTTTGCAAAGAGCCGGATTTCTCAATTAGCCTACGACATATATATGTATATTTACTATTATAAATATGTATATATAACACTGGCGCCCAGCTAATTTATAGCTTACCATTATTTTCAGTTTTCTAAGCTACTTGTTGAACCAATATCATGTTTTGAGTTTTATACAGGGTATTGCGGTTTTTAATGTCTAAAACTGACAAAAAGTTTAGTCAAATGTCTAAAACTGAAAATTACGAAAGACAGTAAATTTAATGTTGTTGTAAAAATAATTTTAAGCAATTTTTGGACTCAGTTTTTGACAACAACTGTCAAAAACTTAAAACTATGTCAAAAGGGGTTTCTGACATGACGGATAAAACCATGGTTAAAACCACCACACTGTCAAAAACTTGCCAACCCTGCCTAAAAGTAATTCCCTTCTGCGCAACATAGATATACAAATGCTCAAATTTTTGTGGGTGAGGGGTGTTCCGTTGAGGTTGTTTATTTTAACTTGGAATGGAAAAGTTGAAACTTCATTTTTTAGCTCACAGGCTATCAAAGCCTGAGAGCTAATGTGCCCACCGTTTCTGTATGTATGTACGTAACGCGATAACTCTTGATATAAGCATCCGATTTGCTTCAAAATTTTTTTCTAGGTTCATCGTAATAAGGCGCTTCCCTGATTAGTTTTGGGAGTTCATTGGTTAAGGATAAAGGGGGAAAAGGGGGGTTAGCCCACCCCCCTTAATTCAGATAGATGGGTTTTTCATGCAGAATGATTCGATTTGCTCCGAATTTGGTATACCGGTTTATTATGTTAAGGAGCTTCCCTGATTAATTTTGAGGGCTCATTGGTTAAGGCTAAAGGGGGGAAAAGAGGGGGTTAGTCCACCCCTTATAATTCAGATAAATGGGTTTTTCATTCAGAATTATTAGATTTTCTCCGAATTCAGTATACCAGTTTATTATGTTAAGGAGCTTCCCCCATTAATTTTGAGGGTTCATTGGTTAAGGGTAAAGGGGGTTACCCCCCCCCCCCTTAATTCAGATAAATGGGTTTTCCATGCAAAATTATTCGATTTGCTCCGAATTTGGTATACCGGTTTATTATGTTAAGGAACATCCCTGATTAGTTTTGGGGGTTTATTGGTTAAGGGGAAAAGGG
Source organism: Maratus speciosus (assembly GCA_963932465.1). Classification (NCBI taxonomy): domain Eukaryota; kingdom Metazoa; phylum Arthropoda; class Arachnida; order Araneae; family Salticidae; genus Maratus; species Maratus speciosus. The sequence continues at coordinate 83,800,934 of OZ010796.1, read as the reverse complement.
GGTTAGCCCACCCCCCTTAATTTAGATAAATGGGTTTTTCATGCAGAATGATTCGATTTGCTCCGAATTTGGTATACCGGTTTATTATGTTAAGGAACTTCCCTGATTAGTTTTGGGGGTTCATTGGTTAAGAATAAAGGGGGAAAAGCCCCACCACCACTAAAAAAGAAAAAAAAAACTTCTAAAATAAACGATTTTTTAGTACCTGAAATAATTGAAATTATCTAAATTTTTAATTTATATTAAAAAATATTAATCTTACTTGGTTAATTGTTTTTACATATCTTGCATAACTCATTTTTGAATAAAATTTTATTTTCATACAAAGTGTTTTTTTTTCATCTCGAAATGGTGTCTTATTATTCTATCACAATAGTGGGTTTGTATTATCATCCAAGTTTTTACGGCTTTTTATTTTTTTATTTATGAGACAAAGGCATCCTAAGTGAGGGGTGGCTTATGTCCCATTTTTAAAATACTGTATTTTTTTAAACTATTCCTTAAAAATACTAAATGTAATTTTAAAATTTACAAATGATATGCTGAAACTAAAAAACAGATTAAAAAATTATTGAAATGAAAATTTCAATAATTTTTGGATATTTAAAGACAAAAAGAGGCAAAGAGGTAGACAAAGTCACTCTGGTTGACTCTGTGTGTGTGTAAAGGGGGGGGGGGGAGTTGTATGTCAAGATTTTTTTCTTTTTTTCTTTGCAGTCAAAAGTGCAAATAAATTCCAAAATTTCTTATTTATCACATGCATTCTAAATATTATTTTTAATGTTACAGGTTTTATGAAATATCAAAAAGATCTAGATGTTCAGAGTTTCAGGATGTTGTTAACACAGATGGGAGCTGGATTTAAAGATTTCCACCAATCTTATAATTTAAGCTTCTTTGTTGAGGATTTTATTTTTGGAAAAGATTTAATTTTTTGTAATGTAAATTAGATATGCTTTTATACAATAAATTGAGCAGCAAAACGTAAAATAGTGTTTATTTGCTTGTATATCTCTGTAATTGTTTGTATGATTGTTTTTTATTTCTCTGTAGTTAAGCATAGCTGCCAATTTTTAAGTTCTTTTTGTTACCATTATTTACAAATAATAATATTTTCGATTAAATAAAGCCAAGATTACTATTTTATTTGTAAATGGTTTTAACAGAAAGCTAGGCATCCATAATACTTATTCACTACTGAGAGATAAAAAATATGATTTTGTTTTTCAGAAAGAAAATCAGGATGAAAATTTTCTAAATAAGGTAACAGGATTGATATTTGCAACAATAATTTGTAATTTTTTTTCATAAAATGATTAGTTGCCGTTTTGTCATTTATGATTCTTTTTTTTTTTTTTTTTTTAAATAAGCTGTATAAAAAGTGAGACAAACTTTTAAATGAATTACTCTAGATAGTTAAGTACCAATAAATTTTAAGAAATATGAGTAATTTGAAAGTCTGCATAAATATTTAATAACATAATAATAAAGTAAACTTATGTAACTTTGCATTTTTAATATTGATTATACTTAAGAGTAAAAATTTGAAAGATCTAAAATTATACATACATGATTTTTAGGAAATTTTAAGAAACATAAATATGAATATTGGCAAGTCTCCATAAAGATATATTAATGACAGGCAACATCAACGGAAAAAAATCCCCATACTTTTAATAATGGTTAGAGAAGTGAATATTTAAAAGAAATTGAAAATATATAACGAAATTGTATAATGCATGCTTTTTTTTTCTCTCCCAAGAGTAAAAAAAAAAAAAAAAAAAAAAAAAAAAAAAAAAAAAAAAAAACCCTTCTATTTGCAATTTTGTGATTTTGAAAATTATTTATCTTTTTTGTTTATTAGATTTTTTTTAATTTCATACAAATATTGATAATTCACAAGAAACATCTTTTGTGAAATGAAAATTTTGTGGTGTAAAAGAGTAGATAAGAAGAATGAGAAATATTTTTAAAGGCAGAATAATGATTGCCTTATTTAATTTCAGAATTTTTGTGATGAAGTTGATTATTATTCAGATATTGTGTTAACATAAAGTTGATGGATTCTTTTCCTTGAGGGATAAAAAAACAGGGTTTTGTTTTTCAGACAGAAAATAAAGATGTGATATTCCTAAATGAGATAAATGGATTTATCTGCAGCAATAATTTATAATACATTATTAACTTGTTTTCTTCATAAAATATCTTTTTGTTATTTAAGAAAAACTGTTTTTTAAATTAGTTGTTTAAAAAGTGAGACAAACTTTTAAACAAATTACTGTGGATAGTAAACTATCATCAAATTTTGAGAAATATAAGTAAAAAATATAAATACTCTAAAGTCTTCATAAAGATTTATAAATACATATATATATTATAATTTTAATAATGGTTATAGAAGCGAATTTTTTCAAGAATTGAAATGGTATGATAATGAACGAAATTATACAAGAATGTTTTTTTTTTTTGCCAAATTTTAAGAAACACGAGCAAAAAAAAAAGAAAATGAATATTTGGAAGTCTGCACAAAGATTTATGAATTTAAAAAACTAATTTTAATAATGGTTTTAAAATTAAACATATTAAAGAATTGATAATATATAATGAAGTTATACAATGGATGATCCTCCCCCCCCCCCTCAAGAGTAAAAGACTAAAAAAAAAAATCTTCCAATTCAAATTGAAGACTTTCATTGAAAAAATTAAATAATTTTAATATTTTCTTTCTAATAGCATATAAATTTATTGATAATTCACATTAAATAAACATTTTTTTATGAAATTAAAATTTTGTTTTCAAAAAAGGTATATAAAAAGAATGAAAGATATTTCATAAAGGCTAAATAATAATTGCCTTATTTAATTGTAGAATTTCTGTGATGAAATAGGGTAAAGATTACTATTTGGAGATTTATGCGTTAAAAATAAACTGACAGCCATGATTTTCATTCCACCACTAAAGGATAAAAAGATTTATTTTGTTTTTCAGAATGAAAATCAAGATGAAAAATTTCAAAATAAGGTAATAGGGACAATAAAAAATACAACATTAATTAAAACTAGAATTGATCTGCAATATTAATTTAAAATCAAAAAATATCTTTTGATTTTTCCTTTTACAAAATTTGTACCTTTGTTTTTTAAATTTAAGAAAAAATGTTTCTTAATTAACAATTAACTTTTAAAAGAGTGAGACAACTCTCCATAAATATTTATTGAGAATTAAAAAAAGAAAAAGAAAAAAATCCTATGAAACTGTAGAATTTTAACAATAGTTAGAAATGAACATTTTAAAGAATAGAATATATATATTAATGAAATAAATCACACAAGGCTATTTTTCCTCACCCTCTCTCAAGGGTAAAAGAAAATATTTTACATTACAATTTAAAAAGTTTGAAAATTACTTATTTTTTTATCATTAAATTATAAATTGTATACCAATTTATTGATTATTCGTATTAAGTGAACAGTTTTATGAATGAAAAAAAGGTATCTATTTTTAAATTTAAAATAATCGTTAATGATTTTAAGAAAATCATCAATGAAAGAATTTAATTTTTTAAAACATTGATTCGAAGAGTCAAAAAGCGGTTGCCGACTTCCGATAAAGTCGTCAGCCGCGGTAAATGCCAATGTTTACAAACATTCCCCACCTATTTTTTCCTCTCTCTTCTTCAAAAGTCGCCAAAAAAGCGATAAACTGCCAACTATTGCAGTCCTATGGCAACCATGCCAGATGTTCTACCGTCCCCCTCTAGATGGCGCTAGTTTCTATGCGAATCCCATGTTAAATGAAATTTCCATTGAAGCCAATGGGAGTTTCTCATCTGAATAAGATAATAATCTGTGGTAAGCTCGACCTCAACGGCCAAGTGTTTACTGGATTTTTTCTCTCTTTCGGAAAGGAATGATGCACTGCATTTTTATCATAAAGGAAAAACTATATCATTTTTCTGGCGTGAGTATCAGAATATTTTCTTATTTAAATATTCCTTTCATAGAGAATAATCTTATAACGAAAGATACAGAAATGAAAATAAGCCAGAAAAACAGATTTATTTTCAGCCAGATTTTGGTAGGTTTATACAACTTGTTCGAATTTACAAATATTCCACCACTTGACGAATTGAAACCACACTCCCTAACGTAGAATAACTTCCCTTTCCTCACCTTAATTTTCCGGTGTTATTTTATCTTTTGAAGGATGACTCCTGTGGAAATATTCACAAAGATAAAGGGAATTAATTCCCTCCCCTTCCCCTCGACACACACACCCAACAATTTTAAAATAATGTTGATTGCTCAAAATAAAAGAAAGAGTCTTGTAAGTAACTGAATTTAAAAAAAAATCGTACAAAAATTTTCTATCATCTTTTATACTGGAAAAGAAAATTTATCGTATATCTACAATATTTATCGAATCTTTAGCAACGCCATGATTAGCCCATTTCTGTAAAAAAGAAAAAATATGGAATCTCATGTGTGATATCATGGAAGTCTTCGTATGCTCATGTTTGAGAGAAACTTATTTTTCTCTTCTTATCATCTCGTACTAGTACAGACTAGTGTGTTACTTTTAGAGGGTGCAATTACTGCACAATGTGTTACGCGAAAGCCCTATTCTTTTTTTGTAAAATCAATCACCATTAATCGACAACTTTTTTAATAGAGATAGACTCAAACTGAATCTAGGATTTCAAAAATTATGTAAAGCCAAGTTTTGAGATTTTTGAGGAATTAATCAGATCTGTGTAGTACACAAATAGTAGATAGGTTAAGAACTTTTATCTTTCTTAAATCTTTATATATATATATATATTTACCGGATGCCAGTTATTTATTTTATAATAATAATAATAATATTAATAAAAACTTTGGACTTATCTTGTTTTTGCATTCAACAGTATCTCAACCCTTAAATTCCCCATCCAAAACACAGAAAAACTAACCATACTTTGTATTTTGTACACTGTATAATTCTAAATTTAGTAGAAAAATAAACTTATGTTATTAAGGCGACAGGGTACCTTTTAAACTATTTTTTTCTTTCAATTTTGAATAATGGTGTAATATCTGTGGTTGCATTATATTTAATAATCAGAGATGAGAGCGCTCCGATCCAAATGACTGATTGCTACCACTAAATTTTAATGGTATTTCTCGGGTTATTTGATGACAAAATTTCTGAGAATTAATAAAGCAAATTATACTGTTAAATGTTAGTGGACCCAAATCAAACATTTGGGTCGGAGTCCTCCCATCCCCGAATAATAAAAAGCCAACATATTTTTTTTTCATCTTGTAGAACAGCGTAATTAATTAAAATTTAATTTTAATAAAATAAATTTTTGAAAATTCCTACTACTTTAAAAAATATAGATATTTGAGCTTGAAATTTTTTTCCACGTTCTTTAGAATATTCTACGTAAAACTGTGCATGGATTTTCAGATGTATGGGATTTTATATTTAATAGGAATTTTTTCTACCTTGCATAATTAAAAATTGAGGAAATTCAACAAACTCATAATTTACATATTAACAAAAATAATAATAACTATAAACTTGAATGCTAAATCCACGCACAGAAATATTAAATTCACCATGGAAAACAAGTAAAAAAAAAAATCAAACCCCTACCTAAATTAGAAAAAAAACCCTTAGCATTTATTGAACAAGTAAGTCAAGAAAATATGCGCATGGAGAAAAATCAGTTTAAAGTATTCATTTGCAAAAATAACATGTTTTAACTTTTAAATTGTATGAAGTTCATGCACAGTTCTATCAAACACATAAAGTACAGTAAAGTACCGATTATATGTCTACCCAAGAACTGTTCTAAAATGACGTATAACTGAAAAAGACGCACAATCGAAATTGTGGTCCCCTAATGTGTAAATTTTTTTACTGTAGAAATGTAATGCTGCAATCATACACATTTAATATTGATACCATATTTGGTTGTGTAAAATGCACTGTATATTGAAAAAAAGTTAAAACTTTGGGAAAAAAAATCATCTCTAAATTAAAAAATAAAAGTGAGAATTATCAACGCTTATATCAGTTGTTTACCTTGAATTACACATTTTTTAATCCATTATCGAGCGTCCAAACAGATTTTAATTTGAATAATTTTTAATCATCCTCTGACGTGCCGATTTACTTTGAGAGACTTAAGCAAAAGCCTTATGTATGGAATTAAGTTACTGGAAAGTTTCGTCACCAGTATTGTCAGAAACGAAAAAGTTTCTAAGTATGTAAATGCAATGCAATCCAACGCATCTTTAAAAGAGAGTAGGATAACTTCTTCACTTCTTCGCTACTTAAATGAGTATCCGGCAAACTGCTATCTATCAGTTCATCGATTGTGAATCATTTCGATGTCATTACATCGACATCACATTCTGAAAAAGCCCCGAGAAAATCTGTTACGGCATGAAAGAAACGACGTATATCAGCAGTTATGCGTCGTATAAGCTAAACATTACAACATTAAAATACACAAGGAACCGCAGTGAAAAGACGTATAAATGGTGCTTTACTGTGTAGATAAACACTTGCACCTAAATTAATTACCTATATGTGTGGTAACGTTTTAAAATCGCTACTCACCAAAAAATTAAAAATGAGAAAATTGTCTCATTTGTCGTTATTTGTATAAAATATTACTTAATTATTATTATTATATATATCACGCGGAAACATGAATAAGTTTCATATACATTTAGTATAAAAATTAAAAAACAGCCAGCCTTATACGTAAGTTGCTCCTTTTTGAGGCATCTCTTCATCTGCGAGGAAGCTTATTTTTTTTCTAGTGCTAATTCATAAACTGCGTTTGTTTTCCTCTTATTTGGTACATGAGCCTGCAGTCTTTTCACATGGCCAAATTAACTGAAACTGTTACGGATAAATCATAACCGGACCTTTCGCAATTGAGGAAATAAAATAATTCATTATGTACTCAGGGGTTGCATTCTATAGGGGAAATTTTATTGATCCAACCACTATTTTGAAAACAATATCTTTATTGTACCTTTCTATAGCACATCTTAAATAAAATTATCATGAAGATTATTGCTTAGGGGTTTGGTCGGAACAATAAAATTTTCCCTATATAATGCGACCCCTGTGTACTTGCGTTTGCCAACTACTCATCTAAATTAACCAGGATTGCTGAGAGGGCGTGGCTTTTTTTTTTTTTTTTTTTAATTCTGTCATCGCACATAAAACCTTTAATAACTTCTTTATTATTAAAGATATACCTTTGAAATGTCAGCAGTATATTTTAAAAGATTTATTCATACTTTAATCCAATAATAATTTTTTTAAATGATATTTTGACCATTTTCAAGGCACTGTGTCATCTTATTATTTTATAAGATTAAATTAAAGTCAAATAAAATTACCACGTAGTGCTATATTTTAAGATAGGCATATGTAATGCTGCGTTTACACTATGTGGCCTGTCAGGTCTGTTGGGTCTTTCAGGTCCAAGAACCGAAAAAATTGCGTCCACACTACGGCATAAGAACTTGGCTTGCGCATGCGTATATTTGCAGGTTGGGGGAAGGGAGGGACAGTCGTGTTTGTTTGTTTACGTTCGTATTCGTATCAAAATGAACGTGTCAGAATTGTTTGCGCCGTAATTTCTTTTGCACAGACATTAATTACGTGTAAATTAATAAAAATTACGCGTTTTTCTAAGCTCATTGCCCACAAGGAAAGCAAGAAAATGCAATTGCCCCCTAATTTTCTTTTTCTCTGACTCTGAAAAAAATAAAATTTATTCTTTTCAAACAGTTTAAAATAATGAAACACAGAGAGAAAATGAATCTTTTTTTTTTGTTAATGTCTGGGAAAGGGGTACGATCCCTCCTTTCCACAAAATAAAAATTACATTTATTTTTCCCTTTGATTTAAGGGGGCAGTTTACCTTAAAATTGGTCAAAAAATTGATTTTTCTTTTTTAATATTAAATGAAAGCCTGTTTAATTGTGAATATTTTGATACCTCATTTTTATCCATACCGTAAATATATCGCGAGGTATTGTAAATTTTGTTAAAACACTCAGCGCAATTACCACACAAATTAAAACTTTAAATGCTTTTTCTCCATTTTCATATTTTCTTCACTTTCATGTTTTAAGGCTTTTTCTGTATTTGAGATAGAGATTTTTAAGCTTTTTTTTTGGTGCATGTTCTTTATTACATATGTGATAAATCTGCGCATGGAATTAGCATTTAGGTTTTTTGTTATTAAAAAAAAAAAAAAAGTATATGAAGATATGTTAGATTTCATCGTTTTGCACTATATATATATCAGTAAAAAAAATCATAATAAATGTAATATTAGATATGTCTAAAAATCCATGTGCAAGTTTGTGTAGTACACATTTGAAAATCTTAAAAAAAAAAAAAAAAAAAAGGGCAAAAATATCAATTTTTTTTAAAAAGTAGTAGAGATTTAAAAAAATTCAAATTTTTATAAAATTTTTTCAAAATGTACTTTTAGTTGAACATTGAAATTCAGTGAGTTCACCATTTGAATCATATTTAAAATAAAGAAAATTGTTGAAAAGGGAAACTGTCCCTTAAGTGTTCAGAAATTACCTTAAACAGGGGTCCAGGAGGGCAGGGACGACCCCCTGACAAAAGAGATAACTGCTTCAATTCTTCATTTAAAAAATGACAGTAGGAGCTTACTTTTGTTTTCTTAATTGTTATATGTATGGTTTGGCTTTAATGTTGCTACAATGTGAAATCAATACCAACACTGATGGAAAACCTAATCGAAGACATCACCAGTAATCAGGTTACCACTCATTTCACATTGCAGCAGAGCGTATGATGTTGCTACGGCAACACCACTCTCTGGTGCAACAGTTAACTGCCTGTCTCATGATTTATATTATTATCATCTGTGACACTACCTTCTGAGCAATAAATCTTTAAAACGACAATGAGGAAAAAATTAATTACTTTGACACAATAATAATAAATTCCCGCTGTTTTATAAGGGAGAATACAGAATTTCTTTGGCACATGTAACTGGAAAAAAAAGGAACTAAATGTAACATTTCATGAAATTTTACTTTTGGACAGTTTGAAAATAAAGCTTTTACTTTATAGATAATGGACATTAATTTCAGAAGAGAAATTATTGTCCTCACCTGATGATAAAACAATATTTTTAAATGGAAACTTACATTATCGCTTGTGAAAATTAAATCTACAATGATTACATGAAAATGACGCCATTTTCTATATACTTTTAGTCGTGATGTTACATTTAAATAAAGGTACTATGGTAACACTTATAGTAAAGGCTTAAAAATTTATATATGAAAAATATGCATTATCTGTTCAAAATGATGCCATTTTTGCATGTGAAAATACAGTGAGTCTGATTTTTAATTGATTTATAAAAATAATGCTCATACCCATTTTTTTTTTTTTGTGGCAATATAAAAGAAAAAGTTGCATTAGAAAATTAAATAACATTTTTTTAAAATTATAAACTATAGCAGATGGTTGAAAATAGGGCTGAGAAATCTGATAATTGTTTTAAATTTGCAATAATTTTACTCCCGTTCTAAAACTATTGTATGGTGTTGTACATATATAATGTTATCAACATTTAGGTAATTTTAGTCCCCACCCCATCACTTACAATATCATACGTTATCATTCCTCGACACCCTCCCCCCCATACACACACACACACCTTAATGAAATCATCATCAATGTTTAAAAATCCTTTTTATTTTTATATGTTTGCGTTTGCATAAAGATATGATTTTACATTTAAACAACTGTATATCAATTAACATCTAACTACACTTACTATTTAAAAAGGTATAAGACTATTTTGATGTAAAGAAAAAATTAAAGCACTAAAACAAAAAATATCGTTTGGATTAAAAAAAAAAAAAACTTTCCCCAAAAATATCTTATGACAATCAAACGTCAGGTCCCCCCCCTCCCACACACATTAAAATGATAATTTTATATATGCACAGCCCTTAATTTGTATAAACACTGCAGCAGCAAAAGAAGGTGACATTTCAAAATTCCTCCCACAGTATTTAAAAAACTAATAAGTTGTATTGAAAATACCTTATATTATAAAGAAGCTTTTCTATGAAACCTTTAAACACATAAATGCTAAACGTATTATGTTTGCTTTTCATTACATTGGTTTTTATTTGTCACATATTGTATCCCACAAGGAGTAATAATTCTCCAAAACCCCTTACAAATAAGGATATTGGCTGCACCACTGGTATAAGGAATATACACAAATTATGAAAAATTAGGCATAGATTATGAAATACTCTCCAACAGTAGCTATTAAGAAATTTAATATTTTCATACAATGAAATGAAATATCTAAATGTGCCATTTAAAAACACGTAACTCAGTAAAAATGCAATAGCACCCTCTATAGCGAACATCATTAGCATTTAATAATTACAATGCAATCACAGTATATTTACAAGTGTGACAAGCTGAATTTATAAATACTTTTCAACCATGTTGAAAGTGTTTTTCTCATTTTATATCTTAGCCATTTTTTTTTTATAAAAAATAAATAGATAATTAAAAACAATTCTTAAATCAAGGTTTACATGATAGACAAAACAAGCAAATACCTGAAATACCATTTATAATAAAAATATATAGTCAAATAAAAGACAACAAATCTTTAATAAATTTCTTTTATTTGAAAGTACAAGTTACAGAAACAAAATAAAGTTTCTTTATATTATAAATATTATTGAATATAATGATTACTACGTATAATAAATGAAACAATATTAATATGTATCATAATGGTCTATGATAATGACAATGTTTTGCAGAAAACTTTATTGATCTGAAGAAAAAGGTATTTATATTTCAATCTGAAAGGAAGATAATGCATTAGTAAAAATAAACTGTGTAACTAGCTAAATTGTGAACTATTAAGACAGTTTTTTGGAAAGAAGCGAGATAATCATTTAATAACTTTCAGTTGGTATAATAATTAAGAAGTAATAAATAGTGCATCAAAACCAAAAAGCATGTTCTTGACATACCTAAAAAAAAGAAGGTAATATGGAAATAATAGGATTCCATCTTAAATATGACGTAATCAACATGGCAACCTAGAATCATTACATGTCATGGGATATCACTGAATTAATTATGTACGATAGGATTTAATAGAATGAAGAAAACTTTTATTAATATCTTTTTAAGTTTTGATTTGATTTTCTTAAAATTTGAAATGACTTGACAAAATTCTGCAACGATTATATATATATATTAAATTTCAAACCAAGGTATTGGGTATTTTTTGCGCTGTTATATGCAGACAGATGGACAAACCTGATGAAGACTATAGGTGCTTCGTATTTATATAGTTACAAACACATCTAAAAAGAGCTTAAAAAACACTATTTCTGTTTCCCTTTCATTCTGATAAAAATAACATTAAAATGACTTGAAATGGAATAAGTAATTTTTAAGGGAAAAAAGTTGTTTTATTTTTTTCTGTATGAGAATAAATAAAATTGTTAATTTCAGAATGAATGAGTTCGGGCCCACCCGAGCTCGAAGAATGGTACAAAAATCGAGCCCAAGGCCATATCTCTCATCTCTAGTAGTAACACAAGAACACTGAAACTAAATGTTAAACCAACGGCAATGTTCTTTTCAAAATTCTTATTTGCATTTCAATACTTTTTTTTTTTTTTTTTTGGCCTGGGCAACCTGAACCTGATGTCTAACCAAATATGTTTACTTTTTATTTCTTTGGTTGCAGTTTTTTTTTCTTCTGAGGGCACTTTTAATTTTGAAACAAGTTCTGAAACTGAAATTTTCCTCTGAAAAACTGCACCTGAAATCAAGGGCAAAAAGATACCCAATTAGACATGTCCCACGCAAAACAGAAAAAATTATTTAAAAATATTCAAAAGCAAATGATAAATTTGTAAAGTTACCATTGGTTTAATATTAGTTTGCAAGCATCTTTCCATGAGAGTTAACATAGTATAATTAATAAATAAACTTAAAATTTCGAACCCAGAATCAAAATAACATTAATTATTAATAACATTAAAACTCTTCATTTCACGATTTGCATAGTAATATAAAAAATAATTTAAAAATATGGTACTTTTCTGTTAGTCGGCACAGGCGATAAATCAACAAATATTTTTCCTTTGTCATCATTTGCATTGCATTCACTTAATTTTAAATATAAACCATTCACTCATTTCATTCTAATACATATGTCGCATTTAAATACATGCCTTTCACTCATTTTGATTCAATTGCAGAAAAAAAATATATCAAAATATTGTTTCTAATTTTCATGTGTGTAAAAAAAAAAAGTGTTATAGGAAAGATTTGTACACGAGTGACATAAAAGTACCAAAAATACTCAGAAGTTAAATATAAGTATTAAATAGCTTAACCAGCATGAGTAATAGTCAGTGTAGAATAATTTAAATAGAAAAAATAAGAGAATATGCTTTCCACACGTAGAAGAATTCAATAAAACACACTTATTTATATTACGCACTATACATAAAGGTTATTTTTCCAAAAAAAGCAGGGGGGGACAACCAAACGCAACTAATGCGCAATATGTTTTACTAATAAACATCATTACTTTCCATATGTTATATTTATAAACTGCATTAATTACAACTAAATAAAATAACCAAACCATACAAGTGATAAATTTTATACCTATGGTCATTTAAATTTCTCAAAACGCTTTTGAACTAAATTCTGATTCAGCAGCTATGAATATTATCATTAACATCTCAAAACTAATCTTTTGAGCTAAAAAAAAAAAAAAAAAACATTTAAAAAACTTTTACTTGCTATGCTCACAATTTCTTAGTTAATTCATATTTAAAATAAAGTATGAAGCTGCAGCTTACTTACAAAATATATTATAGGAAAAATGTAAATTTTGTGAGCGAAATCTAAAAGAGTAAAAATCATAAAAGCATGGCTTTATATATTTTTTTTTTTTTTTTTTTTTTTTTTTTTTTTTTTTGTTTAATGAATTTTGACCCAAAAATTTAGAAGACTTATTTCAAATTATAGCATTTTATGACACCGGATACGTATTAATTCCAATTTTGATTGTCGTTGAATACTAAGGTCATTCCATGGTAACTTACGTTATAATTTAAAACAATTTACAGCAGTAATTTCAGTAATATAACACCAAAAAATTTTCAAATGTTAAGTTGACATGATTTGTTAATTAAACCTATCCAAAGGCCAATTTGGATAAAAATTACCTAGAAAATGAAAATTACATTTTTTATGGCAACTTACGTTACTTTTTCAGTAATGTCAGTTACCATAATAAATATAACTGGCAGAGTTCAAGAAAAAACACTAAAATTAGGCCATTATCATCTAAATTTATCTTTGAATAGGTTTAATTAACAAATCATGTCAACTTTGCATTGTTAATATTTTTTTTTCTTTTGTCTTTTATTACTAAAATTACTGAAGTAAACTGTTCTAAATGTAACGTAAGTTACCATCGAATGACCCAGTGAATTATAAACATTGAGCGAAACAAACAATATCACTTATTTTATTTTGAAGCTCAGAGCTTTATAAAAATTAATTACAATGTTGACACATTTTAATTAAATTCTAAAATACACCATATGCTCCTGATAATTTCAATAACTTTTACTAATGAAATAAATAATTCATATCACTTCAAAGAATTGTAAATAAACAACCCAAATCACAAAAAAAAAAAACAACAACATTAATAATAATACATTTTAGATTAGTTCAACATTAACAAATATTAAATCAAATACATTAGATTATTACATATGCAGCTTAATAATTATTAAACAAATAAAAACCATGATACTATCACAGATAATACATTTTATATTATTTCAATATTAAATAAAATATATTAATAATTAATAATTATTAAGCTGATATTAAATTAAAATTATCCAGGTGTACCAAATGGAAGAAAAAGGAATTAGAAATGGAAGAGATATCATTTGATCATAGTTCACAGCTACGAAGCAATATACATAACCATATTCTCAAATATATACATTATTACTAATTAATTACTGTGCTTAAATTGCTTATTTAACACTGTGATCTTATTTTAGACAAATCTGATAAGTTATTCTAGCTTTCGTGTAATTTCAGAATTTTTTTAAGTCTGAGCGACACATTTTTTGCAATATCAAATCCTTGAAAAGTGTGTATAGGGAGGGAGGTAGAGGTTAACTGCTTCCCACTAACAGAATACTCATATACTCGATGTTTATATAAAACATAGTTTACATATTTACATAAACTACATTTTTTTAATTGATCATTTAACGCCATTTTATAAATTAAAAAAACTAATGCGAAGAAAACATTGATTAAAGAATAAAAGGAATTAAATAATAAATATTGTATTGAGAATAAAGTTTTCTTAGATACAGATTGATTTTGTGAGAAAAATGACGTTATATATAAAAGATAAAACAATGATAAATAAAATACAGAACATGTACTTTTGAGAAAAATGACTTACTTACAATCATCATACACGAATATTATTGAAGATTCATATCTTCAAAAAAAGCATGCAAATCTCATGTAAAAGTCGGGTCAACAGGCAATCGACAAACATTCACATAACTGTTGAAAATGTCCCATTGAAAACATCCTGCAATGTAAATGAATAGAAAAAAAAGAGTATAATAAACTAATAAAAACAATGTAGAATGCATTTCAAAATCTCTCGTTCTAAGCAACAGAAAATAAATATATAAAAAAAACTACATACTTACAGTCAGTCATACAAGTTAGTAATACTTTATTTATACGAGAGTTCCTGATTGATGAATTTTAAGTAGAAAACAACAAAACAGCACATAGTCCAAGAGCATCAGACAATCCACTTTCTTGCAGAAGATCACAAATGGTAGTCACTTATTTTAGAAGACTACACACCTGCGATATCCTGAGAGCAAACTTGGTAAAATATGTATTTATCTTGGCACCAGCAGATTCTAATCTCTACTTCAAGTATAACTTTTATAGGTTTGAAAGTTTTTCAAACTCTTTCTGAAAAAAAAAAAATAATAATAATAATTTACGAACTTTTCAATCGTAAATCATCTCTTGTGGGGAAGTGGAGAGAAAAAATTAATGTTCTAGATTTTACAGTTTTAATATACTACTACTGATTAATTATTAAAGAAAACTACAGAAAGATAAACATATAAGATAAAATTTTAAAAAGAATAAGGGATGGTTTATAAATTATTAATAATAATTACAAGTAAAAACTTTATTTAAAAACAAGTTTGTTCAATTTAAAAAAAGTTAAATTTTATATGTCATTAGAATTTTTTTAGGGGGAGGATAAGAAGCTAAATACAATTCAAAGTCTTCATATTACTTTTTAGATAGTACCGTATCATTGTAAAAATTAACACATTTAAAACTGATTAATAATAATGTAAATCATGTATGCAGAGTTTGCTATGATCAGTCAATTATATAAAAATAATAGAGAAAACTTTGGAGTTAATTCAAAATTAATTCTATGGTTAAAAATTTGTTGCTAGTTTTAGGATAAATTAAAAAATTGTCAGTACTAAAAATGCATTGAAATAGAATATCAAATAGATTCCTGAAGGAAATGAAACTATTTATTCACAAAAAAGGGATTACCGTACATTATAATAGAATGACAACCGTATTATATTAATTTGTATTCATATACTATCAAATTTGTTTTAAATTCATGCATATGAAACCAGGTTAATTTTAAAGAATTTGGAAATGAGGAACATAATTATCTATTAACAAATGCATAGGCAGTGTTGTATGTAAATATAGGAAGATGCAAATTAAAGAATTTACGAATACATAGTTTTATAGAGTTTGGTAATATTAAAAAGTAACATAGTTAACAAATTAATTTTAGTAGCGTAGTATGTAAATACATGAAAATAGTAACTTACGATTGTATAGCTTTATAAAAGAAACTTCTACAGTTATGAAACAATGTAAAGAAATGTTAAAAAACATCTGAAAAACCATTACGTACCTTTAATTTGTAAATCCCTTATTAATTTCAAATAATCTTTAAAATCATAAGCTGTCGTCTGCTTCTTCAATCTTTTAAAATGGCGGAATACAGAAAAATGAAGCACGCTGATTGGCTGGGTCTAGTATTTTAAAGCCAAGGCCTAGACCACAGAGACCAAGCCTCGCAGACCACGCAGACCCTCCTAAACCAGGCTAAACCCACGCCTGGCAGACCTCGCAGACCTTGTAGACCTGATAAGCCATAGTGTAAACGCAGCATTATGGAAAGTCAAATTTCGCTGGAGCGAATCGTACTTTTGCATTACGCGTAACCAACCAACCAACCAAATTTTTTAATTAGCTCAAATTATTATTTTCGGAAACAAAATATATGAATTTTATTAGCACAATTCATTTCATTGGAAAATTGATAATCCACCAAATGGAAAAAAAAAAAAAACAAACACTACAATTAAAACTTTATCTATGAGCTTAACTGTTAATGGAATTTTTTTCTTTTCACTGTTTACATTTTCGACAATGGAGCATGGCGTTTTGCGGATTTCATAGAGTTGACTGCAGCACGAAGTATTATATTCCAGTAAATTCTTAAATAATTCTATGCTCATCTTAAAATAGTTTGACAGATTTAATTCGTTTTTATCATTTTAAGAGTTTTAAATTTTGTCTACTTTTTTTGCTTGTAAAAGATTTATGTGCTACTAATTTGGGGGTGGGTGGGGGGGGGGGGACCATTTTCTCATCTATTTGTATCTGCCATCATAAAAATAAATATTGGTACTTCTCCATATTTTCGTCGACCATTAAAAAAAAAAAAAAAGTAGGATCTAATGCCAATAATACAAAAGCATGACGCTAACGCATGATGTACAGTCGTGGGAAAAAAAGTAAACACCCCTTACTAACTCTGGAACTAATTATAGTAGCAGAAAGTTACTGGTACCAAATGATGGGAAATAAAGTCTACTTTTAAATGATGTATATAAAATTTGCTTAGGAGGTCATCTACAAATCAAAACCAGAATAAACTTTGTTTTTTTCAATAGCAAAACCCAATTTTGACAGTATATTTTAAATCTTCTGTTCAAAGTATGCCTAGAAATGAAATTTCTATTCATTTGGATGATAAATTTTTAAATTATAAATATTAAAAATTTAGAGCTCCTATTGCTAATTTTCCTATTTTTATTAATATCTCCTGAAATTACAATCCTAATATGATAATTTTGTGTGTGGTTTTAGTACTAAAAAACCCAAACATAAATACATTGAATTTGTAATATTAAAAATTTCACTATATGAGTTATAAACTATGAAATTAATATTCGAAAAAAATATCAATTGCAGCCTTTTTTGATAGATTTATATTTATTATGTCCTGCTTTATGCCAATTCTCAATTTCAAAATTTTCTTTTAAGCAGTTTTCAAATTATCATTAAAAAACATTAAAATGACGGTTTAAGATGTACAGATGTCCCGTCTATGATGTACAGAAAAGCATAATTTGAAGAAATATATTTTACTCATTTTATTGAAATATTTGGGCTGGCAATAGTCGAAACATATTAAGCGAGTGAAATGGTCACATAGACAAGAAATAATACATTCATAAAAGTGACATAGTCATTCTGTAGCATTTCAGTAGTAGAGTACTGTAGTATTCAATTTGGATACAGCCCCTAAAATAGGCTCATTTTAAAATAATTTATACCTAAGAAACTAATAGGAGTTTAATGAAAATTTGGATTTAGGCTAATTGAAGGGTGTAGAATTTATTTATAGTGTCAAACTTGGGTATTGCTATTGAAAAAAACAAGTTAGTGTTCATTTTGATATGTAGATGGCCCCTAAGGAAATTTCATATATCTCATTTAAAAGTAGGCTTTATTTCCAATCATTTGGTACCTGTAACTTTCTTCTGCGATAAATTGTTGCAGAGTTTGTATGGGGTGTGTATTTTATTTTTCCATGAAAGTACGTGTAGTACATATGCCATTTTTATTTATCACATAGTGTATTAAGAAATTTAAAATTAAATTATGCATGTTTGGTACCAAACGGAGAAAGTTTTTTTTTCGGGGGGGGGGGGGGGAGGGGGGGGGGAGTGGATGGTCTTAGATGACCGATTAAATATTGTTGGAGTAAAATAACAAAGAAGTATGCATCTAAAAAAAAAAGGCAAGTTTTTCAATTTTGCTTAAAGATTTTTTGTTGGGGGGGGATTTAGATTTTATACAGTGTGTAGTTATACAGTGTATACCCTCCATTACATCCCTGGTTCTTACTTTTTATTTGTTCTAACTTTGTGCTATGTCTGAAATTTCTAATTAGAAAAATGTCCTATTTCATAAAGAAGTACACTGTAAATACTAAGAGTTCAATTTTTTCTCCTAACTAAGCAGCCTGCATTACAGAATTACTTGACATTATTATATGTAAATTTCCAACTGGGCGAAAAATGTCCGGACCAGGATTCGAACCAGGGATCTCCTGGCTGAAGTCGCCAGTGCTCTGCCATCTGAGCTATCCCGGACAAATTTGATCGAACTTTCTCACCCAGCAAACCTTAATGATTATAGCATCTGGTCTGAAACCTGGTTCAGCTTAACTGAATAAATCTCAGGTAATGGAACTCCAGAAAATGCTGCATACGAAATTACACTAGATTAATTTTAACACAATTATTCTAATTGGTGAATAAATCATATTAGATGTATGTAAATTTCCAACTGTGTGAAAAATGTCCGGGCCAGGATTCGAACCAGGGATCTCCTGGCTGAAGTCGCCAGTGCTCTACCATCTGAGCTATCCCGGACGAATCTGATCGAATTTTCTCACCCAACTGGTTGAGAAAGTTTGATCAGATTCGTCAGCGGCTTCAGCCAGGAGATCCCTGGTTCGAATCCTGGTCCGGACATTTTTCGCCCAGTTGGAAATTTACATCTAATATGATTTATTTACCAATTAGAATAATTGTGTTAAAATTAATCTAGTGTTACTTGACAATATTTCACTTGTTAAAGAGTTGCATCAAAAGACTCTGGTGTAGTTCATGTCAATTCAGCCAGGCAAAAAAAAAAAAAAATCTTACCTTCATAGTCTCAGAAGTTTTTCAATTGAACATATGTTGAAATTCACGAAAAAGTAAAATACCTGTATATTTTTGTTTTGCCCAAAAAAATTCCTGGCCCGAGATACAGGCTGCCAAAGATGGTGTTCCAGGCACCATTTCTCACTTGCAATTTTCAATAAAATTTCAAAGTGCTGTATCTCAGGAATGGTGCAAGATATTTCGTTGCAGTTTGTTTTATTTTAAAGATAATATTTTTCTGTTTAAAATGATGTACTCCATTTTGAAATCTGTTTAAAATGATGTACTCTATTTTGAAATATGTATTCAACTTTTCTTTCTGTAGCCTTCTGAATGTTTTTTTTTTTTTTTTTTAAATAAAAAGATTTTTTTTTTTTTTTTAAATGCCAATCCCAAAAATTTTGATTTTTTTTTTTTTTCTACAGTTGATCAATACCATTGAGTACTGTATATCCTGTAAAGGAGAACTTCCACTTATTGAGTTTGACATGTTTTAGAAACAATGTAAAATTTTGTCCTATATTTTAGCGATTTCCTGTTACAACAGTTACATATTGATATTGGGCTCATGAAATAAAAATCTGGTCTTCTTTCACATGGCATTTTAATTCTTAATATATATAAGAAACAGATGGCTTTAAAAAAAAAAAAAAGAAGCCTACAAAAAGAAAAACATATATTAACCACTTTCGGGACAAGCAATACGTATACATGACACATAAGGTGCTCATATTGTCAGAATCCTTGATTATTGCCACCAGTTAGTTTTTATTGTAAATTTTTCCTTATTTAATCAGGGCTTTTCTCAATTTAATTAGGCAAAAATTTCTGTTTTGAAAAACCGGTGATGAAAGATTAAATATTTCATAAGACATTTGTCGCGAAGGGGTTAGTATTACAAAATATATGTGCAAGTTCTAAAACATATCACTTCCTGTGTACTCTGGTTAGAACTGAAATTAAAAATTCAATGAACGAAAAATTTGTTGAACTGCATCAGTAATCTTCCATTGATATTGAGTGATGCCTTCCAGTTAAACCAATAGGAACTGGGCCATCCACAATCTTTAAAACATTGTGAATTGGAAGTAAGCACATGTGGTGGTGTTGCTCTCTTGCAGCTGGAAATCTATATCCAGAAGCTGGTCTGTTAATCTGAATATTCTGTCGTTTCAGAGATTTTGGTTCTATTTAAAGTTTGTGCAATATACGTTCATCTATCACTGTGAATCCACACGTGTCTTCTGAATTCCTTTCACAAGGGAAGTTTTGTTGGGCCATTCTATTTTCTGCTGGCGGAATTCTTCAACTTCGTCTTTGATTAACAGGATGAGGGTTGTTGATGTTTATGACTTCGTCATTCTCATAAAATTCCTGGCATTCTGAATTGCCTCTGTACTTAGCCTAGAAAGATTTTTTTGTAGCACGGGGTTTCAGCAGGCCTCCTACATCATCACAAGGCCGTCCTCCCATATCCAGTAGCGCTGTATACTCACTCCATTGGCACAAGCGACTTATTTGTTTCAAACAGTTGGCAACAATTTTTGAAGTGACTAGGGGCACCATCAGAAATAATGATGATCTTTTCTTGCTGCGATTGCAGCTGTTATTGAATTTTGCGTATTGCCAGCAGTGCATGTGCTGGGTCATGTCCTCTGTCACCACTTAACTGCAACACTTGTGTTGTGGTCTTGTTTTGAAAATATGCAACTCCTGTGAAAATTGAAATTTGGTCATTATTCTTTGTACTTCTTGTGGCAGAATCACAGACCTATTCTCAGCCAAATATACTATGTAGTAGTCCTATCCTTACATATATGATACATATAAATAAAAATTCGGAGAATTTTACAGGACTATATACAAGTACAGTTCCGGGAAATTTCTCTGAATTTTGAAATGTTTCTAAAACTTGTTAAATTCAAAAGTGGAAGTTCTCCTTTACAGGGAATGTAGTACTCAGTGGTTATGGATAAACAGTAAAAAAATCAAAATTTTTAGGATTGGCATTTTTGAAAAAAAAGAAACTTTTGATTAATTTTTTTTTTTTTTTCCAGAGAAGGCTGCAGCAAGAAAAATGTAATACATATTTAAAAATGGAGTATATCGTTTTAAACCGAAAAATGTTATTAAAAAAAAAAAAAAAAAAAAAAAAAAAGCGCATTAAAATATCTTGCACTGTCCCACAGTGGAGTATTTGACCCGAAATCCTGGTCAAAAATATTTTTCTATGTAAATATAGTCCGATTGGCTTGAAATTCTTCGATGTTATTAAGTATCACTGTGGCATGTTTGGTATTGTAAATAAAGTCTATAGCCTTTACGGTTCATTTACAGAGACACCCAAAAGAATTCCCTTACATTATGGTCTATGGAGAAAAATCGTTTGTTCTGTATTTTAATGATATCACACTTTTAAACGTGCTGAAATTTATATACATCACTAAGGTGTACTAAGGCACTTATTGTAGAATATGGTGTGCATAGAATATATCGTTCATTTACAGGGACACACAAGACTATGGCTGAAGAATAAATTTAACTTATGAAGTCTGGCCAATAATTGCTAGAAGTGTATTTGTAGTTGTGATAGGCGTTTTAAAATAGAACAATTTTTTTTTTAAATATTACTTGGTGTGGATACATTCATGTGGATATATTCATATAGATCATATACAGGGTTGCACAAAAGTTCTCAAGTACATTTCTGTTTATTCACGGAAATGGCTGAATGGACATTTTTAACTGTGCTATGCGTTTCACTGAACCAACTTTTAGCATACTATAAAGTATACATACAAATCCATAGCTTAGTTTAATATTTTATATCTTAAAAGCTGACTAAGTGTAAGTAAGATTTTAACACTTCACATAATAATGAATATACATTTTATAAATATTTTGACAATTAAGAAAAAAAAGAGTCATCATTTAAGAAGAGCACAAAGAAAAAAGAAGTAAAAATATTAATTTACTAAGTAGATATTTTAAAAATATGCATAAATCACATGTCCATTGACTTAACATTACCGAAGGGAGTTCGGAAGTTGAGCGACTTGTAACCTTAACTATTTAATGTTTTTAAGAGGACAGTAATTGTTGATAGGTTTGTCTTATTCACTATTAATGTTTAATTAAATGTATTTAATTTTACTATATATAAAACTTATTATTTACATTTAAAAATGCTTATTACATTTAAATTACATTTAATAATAATTATTTTATGTTTAATAGTGTTATATTTAATAGTAGGTTCAGTAAAGTGGAGTCTTGCTAGTTTTTGAATATATTTAACATATTACCAGTTTCAAAATGATTCTTCAGAACTCTTCTTCATCACTCTCTTCTTAGCTTTTATCAGGACTACCATCAGACCTTGCTGGAAGAAGAAGTTGTAGGATCTCACTACTGTATGGCTTGCTCTTTTTAGTTGATAAACGGAGTTATTAGAAAATATGAAGTTGCTTATTTTCACGTATATTATAAAAGGAAAATTTTAATTAAATTTTCTTGGTGCCGGTTGTCAGTTTTGGAATTAAAATTAGGTGTCCCTTTTTAAGGACACGCCCCTCAAAAGGGTTAATTCCCTCCTTTCTCTCCTTATGTTACACACATGAGCCCCAAGAACTAAATAGGGAACCCTTTTTCAATAAATAAGTATATACAATTTGAAGGCGATCAAATATTTCTGTCAAAAGATATCGTGTTGCGTGCGTATGTACGTACGTACATACATACAGACAGAATATGTAGGTGCAAAAGCTCTCTGATAATATCCTGTGAGCTAAAAACCTGCAATACGACAGTAAATATATAGTTCCTTATCTCTTTAATTCGGGGGCCGCAAAACTGAGCATTTAAATAGTCATCCCGAAAATTTTTTTTATAAAAAAATGGCAACAATATGCGGAAGATTTTTTTGCAGAAATTGACACTCAAGACTATAACTAATATGTTTATAATTCAAACATGGTGGTGCAAAGAGCGGCACATATTTAATAAGCTTTCGATATGTATAAATTAGAGTAAAAAAGGCTTTAAAAATAACCCTTTTACACATTTAATGTTTTTTATTGCATTAAAAATGAAACTATTTAAATTAACATATAGTTTAACACTAAGCTCTGACCTTTGTTAAACACGTAAGCCATGTTTAGTTTCAATTCAACAATTCATTGAGCCACGAAAAAATTATATTTAAACATAACAATGCCAAAAAACATCTTCTCAGAAAGAAACTTGCTCTTCAGCTGAAGCCAGGAGCCACAGGATATAACTGAGGTTCTTAAAATAGACATAGATCGATGCACCAATTAGTTAGCTATTAAAAAAATATGATTTTTACAATTGTTGACGAAATTTTAATTTTTGCATCTTTGGCCAGGTTTATGGGTCAAATACTCCACTGTGCATCCCAGAGATAGGGCACTTTAAAATTTTGTCGAAAATTGCAACTGAGAAACGGTGCCGGGTGCTATCGCTATCTTTGGGGACCTGTATTTTGGGGCTAAACAAAAATATGCAGGTATCTTACTCTTTCCTGAATTTTAACATTTTTAATTCAGAAACTTCTGAGACTATGAAGGTAACACCCCTGCCTGTATTGATATGGACTCAGCCTTCTGCAGTATTCTTATAGTGTTGAAAAGTTTCGTAATATGTGTGAGGCATTTTTTTTTTTCATCTTTATACTTGGATAAGTCAGAGAAAAGACTTATGCAAACTTTAGCAAAATAGTTTGACTAATTTAATTTGTTTCTATTATTTTAAGAGTTTTAAATTTTGTCTCCTTTTTTGTTTGTAAAAGATTTATGTGCTACTAATTTGGGGGGGGGGGGGACCATTTTCTCATCTATTTGTATCTGCCCTCATAAAAATAAATATTGGTACTTCTCCATATTTTCATCGACCATTAAAAAGAAAAAAAAAAAAAAAAGGATTTAATGCCAATAATACAAAAGCATGATGCTAACGCATGATGTACAGTCATGAGAAAAAAAGTAAACACTCCTTACTAACTCTGCAACTAATTATAATAGCAGAAAGTTACTGGTACCAAATGATTGGAAATAAAGTCTACTTTTAAATGATGTATATAAAATTTCCTTAGGAGGTCATCTACAAATCAAAACCAGAATAAACTTTGTTTTTTTAAATGGCAACACCCAATTTTGACAGTATATTTTAAATCTTCTGTTCAAACTATGCCTAGAAATGAAATTTCTATTCATTTGGATGATAAATTTTTAAATTATAAATATTAAAAATTTGGAGCTCCTAATGTTAATTTTCCTATTTTTATTAATATCTCCTGAAATTGCAATCCTAATATGATAATTTTGTGATGTTTTAGTACTAAAAAACCCAAACATAAATACATTGAATTTGTAATATTAAAAATTACACTATATGAGTTATAAACTATGAAATTAATATTAAAAAAAATGTGAATTGCAGCCCTTTTTTTTTTTTTTTTTTTTTTTGATAGATTTATATTTATTATGTCCTGCTTTATGCCAATTCTCAATTTCAAAATTTTCTTTTAAGTAGTTTTCAAATTATCATTAAAAAACATTAAAATGGCGGTTTAAGATGTACAGATGTCCCGTCTATGATGTACAGAAAAGCATAATTTGAAGAAATTTATTTTACTCATTTTATTGAAATATTTGGGCTGGCAATAGTCGAAACATATTAAGCGAGTGAAATGGTCACATAGACAAGAAATAATACATTCATAAAAGTGACATAGTCATTCTGTAGCATTTCAGCAATAGAGTACTGTATTCAATTTGGATACAGCCCCTAAAATAGGCTCATTTTAAAATAATTGATATCTCAGAACCTAATAGGAGTTTAATGAAAATTTGGATTTAGGCTAATTGAAGGGTGTAGAATTTATTTATGGTGTCAAACTTGGGTATTGCTATTGAAAAAAACAAAGTTAGTGTTCGTTTTGATATGTAGATGGCCCCTAAGGAAATTTCATATATCTCATTTAAAAGTAGGCTTTATTTCCAATCTTTGGTACCTGTAACTTTCTTCTGCGATAATTTGTTGCTGAGTTAGTATGGGGTGTTTATTTTTTTTTCCATGAAAGTACGTGTACGTATGCCGTTTTTATTTATCATATAGTGTATTAAGAAATTTAAAATTAAAGAATTAAATTATGCATGTTTGGTACCAAACAGAGAACATTTTTTTTTTTTTTGGGGGGGGGGGGGGGAGTGGGTGGTCTTAGATGATTGATTAAATATTGTTGGAGTAAAATAACAAAGAAGTATGCATTTTTTTAAAAAAGGTAAGTTTTTCAATTTTGCTTAAAGATTTTTTGTTTGGGGGGGGGGGGGACTTAGATATTTTTTTTAAATTCAAAATCTGAAAGATAGATTCCACCCATATTTACTTATATACCATATACCACCTTATTTACTTATTATATTACTTAAAACTAGTGATAATAAAGAGTCTTAAAATAACTTTTTTTTAAAATCTCGATTATAAGCCCCCTCCAAAATTTAATTGTGTTTGTTTTAGAAAAAGGAGGGCTTACAATCAGGATTTTACGGTAATTATAAAATAAAGTTCTTTTATAAAAGGAGATATGTTCTTACTATTGATGTAGTCATAAAAAAAACCAGAGGGTATGCACTAAAGTCATGTACGTCATGCCTAGGATATGCACTATAGTTTTATTTGAGAAACAGAGGGTATACAGTGCTTCTTAAAAAATTCCAGAAGTTATACAGTGTATACCCTCCATTATACCCCTGGTTCTTACTTTTTATTTGTTCTAACTTTGTGCTATGTCTGAAATTTCTAATTAGAAAAATGTCCTATTTCATAAAGAAGTACACTGTAAATACTAAGAGTTCAATTTTTTCTCCTAACTATGCAGCCTGCATTACAGAATTACTTGACAATATTTCACTTGTTAAAGAGTTGCATCAAAAAATTCTGGTGTAGTTCATGTCAATTCAGGCAGGCAAAAAAAAAAAAAAAAAATCTTACCTTCATAGTCTCAGAAGTTTTTGAATTGAACATATGTTGAAATTCACGAAAAAGTAAAATACCTGTATATTTTTGTTTTGCCCAAAAAAATTCCTGGCCCAAGATACAGGCTGCCAAAGATGGTGTTCCAGGCACCATTTCTCACTTGCAATTTTCGATAAAATTTCAAAGTGCTCTATCTCAGGAATGGTGCAAGATATTTCGTTGCATTTTGTTTTATTTTAAAGATAATATTTTTCTGTTTAAAATGATGTACTCCATTTTGAAATATGTATTCAACTTTTCTTTCTGTAGCCTTCTGAATGTTTTTTTTTTTTTTTTTTAATCAAGATTTTTTTTTTCAAAAGTGCCAATTCCAAAAATTTTGATTTTTTTTTTTTTTTTCTTCAGTTGATCAATACCATTAAGTACTGTATTTCCTGTAAAGGAGAACTTCCACTTATTGAGTTTGACATGTTTTAGAAACAATGTAAAATTTTGTCCTATATTTTAGCGATTTCCTGTTACAACAGTTACATATTGATATTGGGCTCATGAAATAAAAATCTGGTCTTCTTTCACATGGCATTTTAATTCTTAATATATATAAGAAACAGATGGCTTAAAAAAAAAAAAAGCTTACAAAAAGAAAAACATATATTAACCACTTTCGGGACAAGCAATACATATACATGACACATAAGGTGCTCATAATGTCAGCATCCTTGATTATTGCCACCAGTTAGTTTTTATTGTAAATTTTTCCTTATTTAATCAGGGCTTTTCTCAATTTAATTAGGCAAAATTTTCTGTTTTGAAAAACCGGTGATGAAAGATTAAAAATTTCATAAGACATTTGTCGCGAAGGGGTTATTACAAAATATATGCGCAAGTTCTAAAACATACCAGTTCCTGTGTACTCTGGTTAGAACTGAAATTAAAAATTCAATGAACTAAAAATTTGTTGAACTGCATCAGTATCTTCCATTGATATTGAGTGATGCCTTCCAGTTAAACCAATAGGAACTGGGGCATCCACAATCTTTAAAACATTGTGAATTGGAAGTAAGCACAGGTGGTGGTGTTGCTCTCTTGTAGCTGAAAATCTACATCCAGAAGCTGGTCTGTTAATCTGAAGGTTGAATCCATATCAACTCAGGCAGGGAGGATTACCTTCATAGTTTCAGAAGTTTTTGAATTGAACATATGTTAAAATTTAAGAAAAAGTAAGATACCTGTATATTTTTGTTTAGTCCAAAAAAATTCCTGGCCCGAGATACAGGCCGCCAAAGATGACATCCCTGGCACCATTTCCCATTCGCGATTTTCAATAAAAATTTTAAAGTGTTCTATCTCTAAAACAGTGCAAGATATTTTGTTGCATTTTTTTTTTTTTTAATTTTAAATATAATATTCTTCTGTTTAAAATGATATACCCAATTTTGAAATATGTATTCAACTTCTCTTGTGGGCTTGTGGGGCAGCCTTTTGAAAAAAAAAAAATTATCAAAAAGAATTTTTTTTTTAATGCCAATCTCAAAAATTTTGATTTTTTTTTTTTGCTGTTGATCAATACTATTGGGAACTACCTTCACTGTAAAGGAGAACTTCCACTTTTGAGTTTAACAAGTTTTAGAAACATTTAAAAAATTCAGAGAATTTTACAGGAACTGTATATATACAGTTCCAGTAAAAGCCACTGAATTTTTGCTTATTCATATCATATTTGTAAGGGTAAGCCTACTATATATCCTATACAAGTTGGAAATTGCAATATCAAATGTGACAAATGAGCTGCGTTTGTACTATAACTAGTTTTATAAATATTCAGATCTTGGTGCAATAAGTGTTACTCTTGAGCAAAAAGGCATGAATACAAAATTTATTATGATCAGGGGTGTAAGAATACAGGTCGCTCGGGCGACTAAATTTTCGACACTGGCGACTAGATATGACTTAGGAAATGAAAAATAAGTCATATTTATAACCTTGATTATTTATGAATTTTTTTTTGTTCCATGCGCAAAGAAAAAAAAAATAAATGTTCTCTTTCACTGAACTGGATTTATTAAAATTATTATTAAAAATCATTTCCAGAAATATTTTGTCACATTGAATGTTGATTTGGAAACAACTGAAAGTATTGCTCTTGACGAATGGTATGAGTTTAAGGTACTATGCAAAGACATGAAATTTAGTGATCTTTTTGATCAAATCAATGAAAAATGACTCTAAATTTCCAATTTTATCAAAGTTACTGCAAATTGTATCTAACACCTGTGGCAACTGCATCCTGTGAGCGAGGATTCAGCACAATGAATTTGATCAAGAACAAGTTTCGCTCTACTTTGACATCACAAAATTTAAATGATTTATTATTAATAAATTTAAATGGACCTGTAGAAGCATTTGATCCTACAAAAGCTGTTGAACACTGGTACTTTACATCAAAAACAACAAGACACATGAGCGGTCATAAACATCATAAAAATTTAAAAGCAAATGAGGACAAACAATAAGTTAACTGTATTGATTTATGGCATATATTATAGTCCTTGAAGTGAATTACATATTTGTACTTTTGAGGTGTTTAAAGAAGTTTTTAATGATTATTATTTGTATTTTACATCAGCACTTCCAATTTTTTTATATCAATATTTATAATTTTATGTAACATTACTTTTTTATACAAGAAAAATATATGTCATGTGTCAGATATATTTAATTAAAAAGAGTAACTTGTATGGACTATTATTAACTTATACTGTAATTTCATTTTACAAATTTGTTATCGATAGTAACTGGCTCCTAGATTTTCAAAAAATTTTTACACCCCTGATTATGATTCTATATATTAAATTCAGTGATATGGGAGTAATATGAATCCATCATAAAAGAGACTTGATCACCATGGCAATCTAGAATCGTTACCTATCATGGTATATCATTGAATCAATTATGTATTATAGGATTTTTAAATAGAATGAAGAAAACTTTTATTAATATCTTTTTAAGTTTTAATTCAATTTTCATAACATTTAAAATAATACATACTTTATTTTCATTACCGAACATTGCATAGTAAAACAATCTCAATAACAAATATCAATTACACAGCAATTCAACCATATTAATGCAAGTTAAGAGTTCAGACAAACTGAATCCATAAAGACTTTCAACTAAAGTGTTAAAAACACCTAAGTAAGTTGGAATTTGGCTTTTAGAAATTTATATCAATAAATGGAAGTATACTTGAATACTTTCATACAACCCTGTATTTTACCTACTATCTTTATGCAGGCCACTATTTAGCTAATATTTAATTAAGACTAAAACACACTTAAAACTAGTGAAATCACACTTCCAGAGTTTATCATCCATAGTCGGCCATATATCTAATGCTTTGCGTGGACCTGTACATCATTTTATCTATAGGGGAAGACGGGGTACAATGAAACATTACTTGTAAAATCAATCAAATTTGTCATAGAGAGTTGCAGTTTATATATATGTTATACAACTATATGTTCCAATTACTGATGTGATTCGGATACATTCACACTTCTACAACAGTAGCAATAGAAGATTATTGCTTTTACACCATTGAAAGTAACTTTATTTACTAAAAGTAATTTTGTTTCTTTTTCCTTGTTGTTATATGTAATAATTATTTTTTCTATGCATTGTTATCTTTGGGTTGTTGTCTTCATACCTCCAAAACCAAACTAAAAAAAAATAAATATTAGAGGTTTGAAAATAAATTTTTACTTAGTAATCTCAGTGCGGGGTACAATGAAACATGTTTTATTATAGTAATAAAAGTAGTAAATATAATATATTAAAAGTAAGAGTAGGAAAACAGATAAAGAGTTTTGTTCTAACCAGGTCAGTAAAAAATGCTTGTTAAGCAATTAAAAAATAGAAAGAGAAAAAAAAAGCTAAGAAGGGATTGTTTTAAAAACAAACTCTGCCTGCTACAGACTCTGATGATGATCCAGATTTTTTTTCCATGCCCAGCTGGTCATCGAGGTACTAAGAATGAGATATCCACACACAACATATATGGCACAAGCAGTATCCGTATAAATGGAAACATAGGGAAATATATACCGTTGGAGAAATCATACATTTAAATGAAGTCAAATGTGAAGTACTTGATATAAAAAAACTCCAACCCAGTTTTAATTTTTTTTTTTAACTTACATTTAAAAAAAAAAAACTCATTGTGTTGAAACTTCCACCCCATATTCCTTCAGGAGCAACTGAAATATAAGCAGAAATGTTAATTTTAGAAACTGACTTGTGCCAATTTAATATAAAATGAAGGGTATTTCTTAAACTAAAAGAATTTTCTTATTTTTCATCTTAGACTATAATATTTTTATCAAGTTCCTTATTAATCAAGTTTTGTTTTTGTATTCATCTCATTTTTAATAAAATAAACTATACTGGGCAAAAATTGCTTCCATCATTTGGAGTGTTTCATTCTACCCCAGTATGTGTTTCATTGTACCCTGGCATACGGGGTACAATGAGACATTGTAAGACATTTAGTTTTTGTTATTTTTCAAGCATAAAGATATTGTTTAGAACCTAATAAAAATTTATTTAGATGAGGAAAATACAAGATTAAAAATATGCATTAATTATATTTTTGTGCATGCAAAATTTTGGATAGGAAAAAAAATTATTAAATTTTGTTTCATTGTACCCCGTCTTCCCCTATTCTACAAACATATCTTAGTATACTAAATGGAGTTTAGCGTAAAAATGCATAACTCATTTAAAAATGACCTTTAAACTACTTTTGTTCAGATTAAGTAACCCTTAAGATTTCTTTTGTGTAGCCCTGTATATGATCTACCGCATTTACATACACAACGTAATATGGAAAAATTTAGTTAAACTTAAAAACTCATATCACAACTAAAAATGCACTTCCAGCAATCATCGCTAACATATAGTATATCGTATACAGTAAGGTATCAGAAATCTTTTGTGTGTCTCTGTAAATACTATGCACTTTCTATTACACAGGAAGTAACTTGTTGTAAACCTCAGCAACATACATCAATTTCATTATATGTGAAAGTGTTAGGATGTAATTAAAATATACCACAAACAATATTCCCCTTATACCATTATCCAACGGAATTCTTTTGTGTGGATCTGTAAATGAATAATTAATATTCTTTGCACCACATATTTTACGGAATGTATATTTTAGTACACTTCAGTTAAGCACATAGTTAAGATATTTTGTTTCCATGTTTTGTTTTATTTGTTTTATGCTTCCATTCACCGAACTTTTTAGACACACCTTATATAACTTGTCAAAATCAAAAGTGGAAGTTCTCCTTTACAGGGAAAGTAGTGCTCAATGGTATTGATTAACAACAAAAAAATCAAAATTTTTGGGATTGGCATTTTTGATTAAAAGAAAAAAAAATCAAAAGGCTGCCACAAGAAAAGTTAAATACATATTTCAAAATTAAGTATATCATTTTAAGCAGAAAAATGTTATCTTTAAAATAAAAAAAACGCAACAAAATATCTTGCACTGTTCTAGAGATAGAGCACTTTAAAATTTTTATTGAAAATCGTGAATGGGAAATGGTGCCCGGGATGCCATCTTTGGCAGCCTGTATCTCGGGCCATGAATTTTTTGGGGCAAAACAAAAATATACAGTTACCTTATTTTTTCCTGAGTTTTAACATATGTTCAATTCAAAAACTTCTGAGACTATGAAGGTAAGATTTTTTCTTTGGCTGCCTGAATTGGCATGGACTATACCTGAATATTCTGTCGTTTCAGAGATTTTGGTTCTGTTTAAAGTTTGTGCAATATACGTTCATCTATCACTGTGAATCCACACATGTCTTCTGAATTCCTTTCACAAGGGAAGTTTTGTTGAACCATTCTATTTTCTGCAGGCAGAATTTTTCAACTTCTTCTTTGATTAACAGGATGAGGGCTGTTGATGCTTATGACGTCGTCATTTTCGTAAAATCCCTGGCATTCTGAATTGCCTCTGTACTTAGCCTAGAAAGATTGTTTTGTAACATGGGGTTTCAGCAGGCCTCCTACATCATCACAAGGCCCCCCTCCTATGTCCAGTAGTGCTGTATACTACTCACTCCATTGGCACAAGCGACTTATTTGTTTCAAACAGTGGGCAACAATTTTTGAAGTGACTAGGGGCACCATCAGAAATAATGATAATCTTTTCTTGCTGTGATTGCAGCTGTTATTGAATTTTGCTTATTGCCAGCAGTGCATGTGCTGAGTCATGTCCTCTGTCACCACTTATAACTGCAACACTTGTGTTGTGGTCTTGTTTTGAAAATATGCAACTACTGTGAAAATTGAAATTTGGTCATTATTCCAGTGACATTCCCATACTTCCATTGGCGGAATCACAGACCAATTCTCAGCCAAATATACTATGTAGTAGAATACGTAGTAGTCCTACCCTTACATATGTGATACATATAAATAAAAATTCAGAGAATTTTATAGGAACTATATACAGGTACAGTTCCGGGAAATTTCTCTGAATTTTGAAATGTTTCTAAAATTTGTTGAACTCAGAAGTGGAAGTTCTCCTTTACAGGGAATGTAGTACTCAATGGTTATTTATAAACAGTAAAAAAATCTAAATTTGTAGGATTGGCAATTTTTGAAAAAAAAAGAAACTTTTATTTATTTTTTTTTTTCAGAGAAGGCTGCAGCAAGAAAAATGTAATACATATTTTAAAATGGAGTATATTGTTTTAAACAGAAAAATATTATATTAAAAAAAAAAAAAGAAAAAAAAAACGCATCAAAATATCTTGCACCATCCC
The DNA here is from genome assembly GCA_963932465.1 of Maratus speciosus. NCBI lineage: Eukaryota > Metazoa > Arthropoda > Arachnida > Araneae > Salticidae > Maratus > Maratus speciosus. Next base: position 83,767,892 of record OZ010796.1, on the reverse strand, counting down.
AGAGATAGGACACTTTAAAATTTTGTCAAAAATTGCAAGTGAAAAATGGTGCCCGGGGTGCCATCTTTGAGGGCACGTATTTTGGGGCTAAACAAAAATATACAGGTATGTTACTTTTTCCTGAATTTTAACATATGTTTAATTCAAAAACTTCTGAGACTCTGAAGGTAATCCCCCTGCCTGTATTGATATGGACTCAACCTTCTGCAGTATTCTTATAGTGTTGAAAAGTTTTGTAGTCTATGTGTGAGGCATTTTTTTTTCATCTTTATACTTGGATAAGTCAGAGCAAAGATCCAGGTGTTACACCTCATAAAACTGAAACAGTTTACTATGATTACATGTAAATAACACTGACAAAATGACATATATAACACTGACTTATCAATCTATGAGTATTTAAATTAAATATCTAGTTTAAAATTTGGGATTTTTTATC